>OX578285.1:38900504-39500504 GCA_951217055.1 Gerris lacustris | reverse complement strand
CCAGGAAAACCCTTAATAATACGATCAAGACGCTATTGAAGGAGGGGTAGATTATCCAAAAGGGTAACTTCGACAAGATTCGCAAATTCCTTCGACCATTTCCAATGAATTTGGAGGGCACTCAAATACTCTTTTCACCATCGATTCCAAAAAAATTTGGCAATCTGCTGAGCAAACACCCCGTATCACATTTATTGGTGCGCTCTCCAATTAAGGGTTAAACAGGACCTTCAACAAGGAAATGGCTCGGTAAAAGAGCCGTCAAATCCTCCAAATCATTACTCAAAAGTAACTGGGGTCTAAAATTAAGAGTACCCTCAATCTGTGTCAATACAGTGTATAGCTCCTTATGAAAGTTCAGGTGAGAACTTATTCTCCTATTGCAGCAATTAGATTTTTTTGACGGATTGAATACCTCGTTCCCCCATTGAATACCCCCTCCTATGTGTGGGGAGGAGTCTTAAGGCGGGTTTACCTTGATCGAAATTCCTTTTTGAGGGAGTTCCGAGAGACTTTGGTGTAGTGGTCATTCGAGGATATGACACGAGCCCATTCTTCTAGTATTCGTTTTGCCCCGACAAAGTTCGTCCAAAAATTACTGAGTATTTATTGCACATTACCTACCTCTCATGTAATATGCAAGAATGGTTTTACCAGCTACTTGCCCTCAAGCTAGACCACCTCGCTTCCTCTTCAACATGCCAGATTTAATCTTAATTTTGTTCATTTTAATGCCATCCACTTTCAGCAGTCAGTGGGTGCCAGTGGTATTCCACATTTTTATACCTCAATTAATTGTGTTAGTTCGGACTTAGATGACCTATTCCTTTTTTTCTCCCATTTCGTTTTTTTACATTCAGATATTATTTCATTCATTTTTCATTGTATTTTATTAATTACTCTTGCTTCTTGCTTTCGATCTGGATTTCTCTTATTATTTTTTATTATCTTTTTATTTTGCTATTCCATTTAGGCTAAATTTCACAAAGGACTGCTATGACATTTCTGCCAGTGTGTTACAGCTGGTTGAGGCTTTATTTCACCACTTTTGAGTTGACCTAGGGCTGGACTAGGTGGATCCATGGAGGATGTATGGTGGGGAAATCAACTGTACACTAAGGGGAAGTCCAGTTCTCAACCAAGGTCATGTAAGTTACGGCTAGTCCACCTCTTCTCCTTAGTCTTCAAGGTATATCAGTGGGAGTAGTAGTGAACTTTTAACTACCCTGCCCTTTGGTCAGACAGATCCATAATTACTCCGCACTTCTCTGATCTTGGTCGATGCAGGTTAGCAGCTTTCAGATCAGAGGGAGATAATTGTAAGACGGCCCACTAATTTGATTTTAGCAAGCATTGAAGCTAAGTTTATTTAGTTTTCCTTAGATATTAAAACAGGATGTTGACTGTCTAAAGTTAGAAGCTATATGTGTGAGTGGCTAAGTCCGTGAGAATAGCTATTATAGCATTCCTATCTTGATGAAAGACCTGACACAAGCTGAACGTGAATGATGATAAAGTGAGAATCGTTAACATTGATGTATTGGGGATTTTAGAGAGGTAGCTAGAGAGAGTCACTTTGGCTCCAGATTTCAAGGGACACTAAGGTATGTCATAAAGTTGATAAAGTTACTGGGATATCATCAAGTTTTTGCTATTATTTATTTACTAGTCCTATCTTCCTGGAGAGGTTTTAGGGTTTCAAGGCTTTGATAGTAGACTGCCTCTAATTCCTATGAAAATCTAAGCCTTGATGCCTTAAACCTTACCAACTGATAAGGATTTTATTAAAGCAATAGAAACCCTGAACAAAATTAGGCGGGATTTACCTCAAATTTTTCAAAGAGCCCAAGTTCAACAAAAACATGCGTAAGATAAGATAAAAAAAAAGTTTTAGGGGTCCCTATAAAATAACAAAAAAACTGTCGGACCTAAATTATGAAGTGGAAAGGATGAAACGTGGTAAAATGACCAAGGAAGTTTTCCATGTACATCGCTTCAAACCATATTTTCAACGCCCTTTAACCATTGATTCTCTAAATAAGGCTAGTGCTAGCTCAGCGATTAAAAACTTTCTTTGTTAACTCAATTTGTTTTTTTTTGTCAACTGTTATTATTTAATTTTGTTTTTGGCTTAAGCCATGATTATATTTGTAGTACATTTTTATTCTAGCTCCTTACTATTTTTTTATTCATAACTTATGGAAAAAATTGTATATGTGAGTACAAATTGTTTCTTTCTTCAGTAGATGACTCGTAGCAAGTATTTAGCCCTAAAGGAGGGTTGCGAGGGTATATAACTTAGAATGACATTCCTTGTGATACAAATTAATACCTAGAATGTATATAAAAAAGTCGATAAAAACTTCATTTCAGCTTTTGAGTGCTGCTGGTACACGACAAATTAAATATTAATATTGTAATTCCAATAAAGATAATACATAATGGGAATGATTAAAATAAGTTCCCATACATAAAAGAAACAAAACATTAAAAGTAAAAAATGCGAGAATAAATCGACTTAGTTAATTTATAAACTCTTTAAAGTTAAAAATTATTAATTAGATTTTATGAAGGTTGAAATATAAATAAAACTTATATGTTTCGCGGAGATGTGTGTTCCTCCTTATATTTTTGACTGCTAAAATGTTGATTAAATGACTTGCCAAAAATTGTTTAAGTAATTATATTTGAATAATCTCATAATAAATGTTTAAAAAAAAAAAAATTAAATGAATTTTGAAAATATTTGAATGAATTTTAATTTGAAAGATAAAGTGTTTCTATGATGGAGTTCAAAATGTTTATAAGAGCTTCATTTGTTTGCTTATGAAATACTGATTATTCTCTCTGGTTTAGAGGGATAATAACATATTAAAGTGAACAGTCCATGTTAAACTGTTTAGAGTTGAGGTCAACCTGTGAAATTGGATTATTTTATATGTTGGATATGAGTGCTTAAAACAGTGCTTTTAAAGTTATTAATGTATTCATTATGTGGCACACTGAAAGTAAGATCCTTTGTTAAGTAAGCATTGACTCTTTTGTCTTTTTGTTAAGTTAACCTTTTGCTGGATGAAATCTGTTTATGAAGCGTAAGTTTAGGGTGCATAAAGCGCTTTAGTTGTTCATACATCAACACCCTTCCTTAATCAAAATATGGTATACTCTAGTAATCTACTACAATTAGCTGGTGGTAATTTGTAATCTTTCTCTCTCTGTCAATGACGCCATTCTCTCTTCTTTCGTTTTTAACACTGTTTTATATTATGATAATTACTTTATATTTATTGAAATAGCACTAGAACAGAATTACCATATATCACATCATTTTTTTTTTTTTTTTTCTATAGTACCCTGACGCTCTGCATGGGATTTATTTGGTTTCGTGTAAGAGAAATTAATACTTTTTTTCATATGGGATTCTCAACACACAATAGGAAAACAAAGATGCTTTTTGATAGAGCCAAAAGAATGTTGGTGATCCGCTTTCCAACCCCAAGTTTTCTTCTTATTAATTAATCGTGTGAGTGATTCTACACGGTTGAGAATTGTGGTATGAAACAGCTATACCAGGAAAACACACAAATTTTTGGGAAATTTCTCGGTGAGGGAAAATACACATAGGTTCGATCTTTTCAGGACCTGCCTTCAAACCTTCTTCCAGGTAACCAGGTAACCCAGATATCGTATTTCAGAAGTATCCAAACTCTCACTTTTCTGGATTGACTTGCACTCTAACTTGAAGCAACCGAGATAGAACTAATTTTAAAAACTCTAGGCGTTCGGAAAATGTTTTCGTGACGATAATAATATCATCAAAATATGCAAAACAGTTTGGATCCAAGTCTGGCCCAATAATAGAATCTAGAAAACGCTGATTCATGGTAGGAGCATTGTTAATCCAAACGGCAATTGTGCAAACTGAAAGAATCCTCAACCGGGAATAGCAAAAGTGGTGATAGGGTGACTATATTTATTTAACGGATTCTGGCGATAAGCGTGTTTAAATATATCTTTGTTAAATATTGAGCATTTCATAACTTGGACAGGATACTGTACATATTAGGGAGAGGGAAGGCATCTTTCTTCGTTATATTGTTTGACTTTCTGAAATCTAAACAAAACCTGTATTTACCATTGGGCTTCTTAGCCATAACAATAGGGTTTGACGATCTGCTTCCTTGTGACTTGCATCTAAAACGTTAGGCGACATAGACTAATAGACGGATTTTCTTTAACGTCTATATCATGCTCAACATCAATCGTTACTGCAGCTGAATTAGCTAACGAAGACAGCTCTCGAGCTGAAACAACTACTAGATCGAGATCTAGTAGTTGTTTCATCACTTGCATTTGATCGTCATTAAGAGTGGAAATTCCACCTGCCGGGTCACTCAAATCATGATTATTTGCTATAGGCTGTGATCTGGTTTCAAATTGGAAAGGTACGGAAGGTACATCAGGAAACATCCAGGTTTTATTTCCCCAGTCAAGTAATATCTGAAAATGCTGCAAGAGATCCAATTCTAGGATGCGGGAATGACTCAAAGACGGTAAAATAGGTAAAGATAACGTTTGATAAATGTTTATTTGATTGATATAAGTAAAACACGAGAACATTAAATTAGATATTCTGAGTCCAGTGTCTGGGCGCCATTTGCAATACTAGTTTTAACAGTCAGAAGGAATGACTATGCCAATGCCTTTGTCATCGGAGACTAGGCCGGGTTCAATTCGTAAAATATTTCAACATTAACTTAAATTTAATAAAAGAAAAAGAAACGACTTACTTACTAAATAACAAACAAATAATTAACTGTATCCCTGGGCTATTCTATAAAATATACAATACATGATGACTTTATTTAGAAAAAAAGCAACCGTGATTAGAACTTTAATCTAAGAATATTATTATCTCAGGATAATGATAGAAGTGTGGAATGTTCGGAATTTTGCTAAGTCTATAATGTAAATCAAACATGCTCCGTAGACGAAAATCAATATGAATTATTTGAAAATGAAAAAAAAACTGACAGGGAAGATTGTGCTGTAATGAAAACATGGTCTCCAGAGTCAACACCAAATAGTTTTGCTGATCTAAAACAGTTTATTATAAGTGCCTTCAAAAGCCAAGCTCAACTTATTCAAAGCTATAAGAGTTCCGATAAAATAGAGAATGATTTCACAAATATCAGTACAAATACTACGAATATTTGCAATACTATGGAGCAGACGGATGAACGATAAAGTAAATAGTTATCGATTTAGCAACTCCTAATATGAAACTTAAATATGATATTAAAGATTTGCAGCAGTACTCAAGACGAGATAATTTAATACTAACGGGATTACGTGAAACACTGAATGAATCAGTATATGAATTACTTTCCCAACTGTCAGAAGTAATTGGTTTTAAAAACATAGAACTAGTCAGTGTGGCTCATCGTCTGCCTACCAAATCTCGTAATGGTATCAAACCAATTGTGATCAGTTTTTTCCCGAGAAGATATTATACCCGTAGAAGAATCCTATTTTAAGTTGCCAATAATCTCAACTAGTTTACAACAATGTGCTCTTGCACCTTAAGAGAACATCCTAACCTCTCCAGAACAGCCAATGTCACCAAACAAAAAGAAAAACTAATTAACGACTGATCTGAAAAACAAATCTATATGCTCTTGACGGAAATAAAATGATATCATATCAACTATTGTAAATGTTGCTTTAGTTATTATTAATACATAACGATTGTATTCTATTTTTAATTATAATGTTGCAGGTTGTTATTTAATTATTAATTATTCTTATTATGCATTTATTTAGTAATTATTAAAATTAAATTATTTGCAAATAAACTTTCCTAAACATAAATAATATATCTATACAAATTTTTCTTACAACAATTATTCACTAGTGAATACCCAATCAGTATAATATATTGCTGTAAGAGGGCTGATAATATCCCTTGCCTTACTCCACAATTAGTACGAAACCCCTTAGACTGTGAGTTTCCACTTCTTGCATAGTTTCTGCACACTTAGTACATACTTTTGATTCTCCGAATCAATGGGCCTGGAACTTTATGTTTTCGGGTGTTCCAAATAATTTTCCATGCCCCCCGATTGAAGACTTTCTCTAAGTTATAAAACACAAATGCACTTCTTTACCATGCATCCGATATCCTGTTCTATAATTTGCTTTAAAGTGAATTTATGATCTTGTACACGTATACACACGGTTTCTCCTTAACCTGGCATGAGATTCATGCGGAAATATCTCTATGATTTTCCTTAAAAAAAGGTAAAAGAGAGGTGTGAGTAGGTGTAGGAGTCTATAAGTAATGGAGACCGTCTTCCATTAAGTGGTAAATATGATTCCTAAGGCGTGTTTTATTTTTACTTAACTAAAATATTATTGAATCTGTATATATTAAGATTAATATGATCAGGACGTAGGTGTGTAAATAGAGGTTGATGTAAAGTGAATGATAGGTGAGGACTAAGTGCTTATAAGCATTGTTTTACTCTGTCGTTCCCACTTAGGTTCTGACACCTAGGTCCTTGTTACCGTCTCACATCCCACTAACCATAGTAAATTTGATCAACCTAACATTGACTTTAATTAGTTAAATTTCAAAACTTGCCAACCAAACTATCCTTATACAATCCTTTGTTGTAAATACCTAAAAGTATTTCTATTGATGCCACAAAAAACAAAAGTAACTTAAAAAAAAAAAAATCTTCCTGTTGTTTTTTGCTTCCGAGTTTACTGAAGGTATGAAGCTATGTGATCGTTCTGAATAACGAAACATTTTTAGGTCTCCGATTTCAAAAATTCCTAGTACTTTGGATCAGAAAGACTTACAATTATATTTGTTATAATTATTATTGCCAACATATTATTAAAATAAAAATGGAGGATACAGCCGGTCAATATATCAGAGACGGCGTTTGCGGACGATGTGGCCCTACTGGCCCGAAATGCTCAACAGTTGCAAAATAACCTCAATATATGGGAGGAAGAGATGCGACGCCGGCAAATGGTCATTAGTGTGGCCAAAACCAAGACTATTGTCATAGCACGAAGCCCCATACGGCACAACATCCGTCTCAGAGGTGAGTACCTAGAGCAGGTGGAGACATTTAAATACTTAGGTACATGGATCAGCCAAAATGGCACTTTAGATGCTGAAATCAACTACAAGATGCTATCACGCTCTCAGCAGAAGCTTCATAGGCAAGAGATAAATCAGCAAGGGCACAAAAATGGCGGTATACAAGTCCATATACCGGCCTACCCTTACCTATAGTGCTGAATCTTGGACACTCACAAGTAGAAACAAGAGCAGAGTTCAGGCAGCGGAGAAGAGATACCTTCGTAGAGTGGAGGGGAAAACACGAAGAGATCGGATACAAAACCAAAATATAAGAGCTAATCTTAACATCCAGTCCGTACCTGAATTCATTGAACAACATCAACTCCGTTGGTTTGGACATGTGACAAGGATGTCAGAAGTAAGGTTCCCACGTATGGCTTGGGAGGCCCGGCCTGAAGGAAGAAGACCAAGAGGACGCCCCAGATGTAAGTGGGAAGAAAAAGTGGTGGACGCCATTAAAGGAAAAGGCATCTCCTGGAATGAGGCAAAAAGAAAGGCCACAGACAGAAGACTGTGGCATGCTCTCTGCAAACCCTGACACGGCCGACACCCTTAGAGGTATAAGGGGACGACTAAGTAAGTAAGTAAGTAAGTCATTGATTAATCTTTATTTATATTTTTAACCTAAAATGTATATACATATCATTAAATAATTGCTACTTATGCAACATTTTTGGTTTTTAATGCAATTTAAATTTAAATAACTAAAACAAGTTGACAAATAAAATCAAGAACTTACTAAATTAATAAATAAAGAGTAGGGAACTTCAGTAATAAGAAATAATAATATTTTAATTAGTAATAATAATAATAAGTTATTATTATTATTAGTAATAATTAAAATTTTAATTACCTTCATATATATACATTCTAATTTACTTTATTCACTTCTACTATACGTATGTTTTATACGTATTGCTATCTATTTTACATCCAGGGGGGTCGCGGCCAAAAAAGTTTAAGAACCACTTCTTAAATACAAGTAAAAAATAAAAACAATTTTGACTGATTTTAAATACGGGGAAAAATGAAATAAATTTGATTATAATAGGTTTTAAAAGCATAAAAACATTGAATTTTACGAAATAGGACGCAAGGAAGTTATGTGCTATACTATAGCTGTCAGTATTTTTAACTTCGGTCAGTTCCAAATTGACAAAAATCAATATTATTAACAGTTAAAGCTTAAGCATCCAGACATACGTCATTGTAAAGTAAAGAGCAGGGTTCGGTTCTCCGATAAAAAAAAATGTTACAAACCCCGCGCTACTTCCTAGCAATTATTTGTAGAGATGCTTAAACATATTGCTCGATATTTTTATGCATAGGAATAATTTTGAGCTGTTATACCTCAACAACCAAAAAAGCTAAGAATGTACAATAATAACTTCGCCGCAATAAGTAAACTTTCATATGGTACCTCTACATAAAAGAATGTCAACTTAGAATAATAAAAATACCAGATCAAAAACGTAGATGAGATTAGGCGTGATTATGTTTCGACCTTTTATCATAAAAAGTTTTAATAGTGAAATAAAACAGTTATGTCGCGGATATCCTCGCAACTATCGGAGTTATATTATCCCCGTACATTATGTTACCAAATACCGGTGGTAATAAAAAGAGAGTTGCTTAATAAATAATAAAAAAACGAAAGAAGCTGATTTATTAAAATAATATTTAGATTGAAAGAGAAGTGAGCACTAATATTAAGTGAAAAAGGATTAATGAAGTATTAACATTTATAACAGATTTGTTATATTATTATAATTCAATGTAATAAGAATGGTACAAACATTAGGTGATAAATAATAATGTGAGTCCTAAAAGAGGGAAAGGATGAGTGAAAAGGAAAGCGGAAATTTACTGAAGGTACCAGGTGTAGAATAAGTATGTGGATGAAGAATGTAGAGTGGTATGCGTTTTGCCAGGAATATCTGCTGAATTTTTGAAATAAGCAATCAGCAGAATGGCCACGAATATTTGCTGAATGTTTGAAAACAGCAATCAGCAGAATGGCCACGAATATCTGCTGACTGTTTGAAAAAAGCAATCAGCAGAATGACCTCGAATATCTGCTGAATGTTTGAAAACAGCAATTAGCAGAATGACCACACTAAAAAGCAGAAATCTTGGTAGGAGTCAGACACAGACAGCTAATTACCCTGTCGGCAGATCAGTGAGGTTGAATCGAACTATCACTAAACTTAACTTACTGGTACAATAGATTGATTCAAGCGGTGATTTTACGTCAAGACAGTGTTCAGAATAAACGCTAAAGAAAGACTGCAGAAAAGAAAGCACGGGTAGGAAGATAGAGGAGTCAAGGTGCCAACATAATTACATTAAAATGATAGAATTATTGATCTTCCAAGGACTCAAGGAAACTGCAATTAGATTAACTTAGACAAATTTGCCACAACCAACCTTATAAAAATAAGAATTAGGGTAAAATTTACAAAAATGCCAAACCAACCCGAGTTATGTAACATTTCCTGTACTTAATTATTTTTCCAATTAATTTTCTACCACGCAAGAATCAAGACCCCGCCACGTCTCCTCTCAGCCGCTACAGAGCGTATTACTTATGGCAACTGATTACCATTTTGAAATTTGTAAGAGAAAAAATAAGTAAAAATGGAAACGTGTCGTGTATAGAGAGGACGTCTCATGTGGTAATATGTGCAGTTTTTATAATATAACTCAGGTACTCGGGTGTGTTCCTTCTTATTAATCATGTAAGCATACCACAAATAAAATCGCCGGTAAATTTACCTCAGGCATCTCGTCTATGACCGTAGTTAGGTTTCATTTGGTGTACAATCTTAACTTTATTCAGGGTGGTCCAAAAAATTACCCCCCCCCCCCCCCCTCCCCACCCTCTCGCCTCTTAACTTTTGAACGGTTTGAAATAAATTAATGCAATTTTGGGGATCCGAACCATGTAAAATGAAATTGGCAACCACCCACTTTGCCCCCCAGGCTACCCAGCTTCAAAATTTCAAATTGAAGTGTATATTTTTGATAGCATAATTTGGATTCTACGGTGAAAAATAACAAAATTTTATCTTGAATTTTTTTTTTTCTAGCTCCAATATTTTGCCCCCTTTGGGGGGGGGACAAAAATAGAAAAATTACCCTTCCGAAAATAGTAAAAAAATAACACTTATATCGTTGTAAAATCTAAACGGTTTGAGATAAATTAATGAAACTTGGGGGATCCGTAATGACTATGGGTCCCTAAGTCTCAGTCAGATATAAGTGTTATTTTTTTACTATTTTTGAAAGGGTTATTTTTCCATATTTACACGGGCAAAGATAGCTATAGGGGAGCTATAGTTGGGTGGCCTGGGGGTAAAGTGCGGGGTAACCAACACCCTAGTGCGCGATCGCATGAAAACAAACTTCCCTTTACATGGTACGGATCCCCCATAAGTTTCATTAATTTATCACACACCGTTCAAAAGTTAAAAAGGAGGGGGGAGAGACTTTTGGACCCACATAAAACTAAGACGCTTTTGAAGTACTTTACGCACCTTACTCAAGCCGACGTCAATAATTAATAAAACTTACAATATTCGACCTGTAGATACAAATTCAAGTATTAAAAGTTATTTCATTGCTCGTACACAGTTTCAAACAAGAATCCGACCGAATCTATGCAGTCATAAAAAACAGTTTTGCGTATAATACCTTATTCATTTAGTTCTCTAGTTTAGTTCTCCTGTTCTTAGAGGACGAATTTAGTGCTCCAGATAATAGCACACATTTATGAGAATAATATCTGGGATTTTAACCGGACCTGATATGAAAAAGTTTTTCCGAGGTGTGCTTGGCCGGTTATTTATTTTATCGTAATAAACGTATCCGGCAAAAAATAAGCCTCACAAATATTAAATGCAGTCTTTTATTTAGAAATAGTCTAACAAGGCGAAAATCTAGTAATTTGTTTGACGATAGAATATTAGTGAAGCTGATTTATTCTCTTGTCCAAAAATTCACTAGCCCTAAAAGTGATTTTAATAGGAGTCAGTAGAGAAGTGTGAAAAATCCAAGCCAAGTGCAGCTATATCCGACCTACTCCTACATACTTACACTTGATGTAGTCACTCCCACCCACATCTTACTTATATTCCTAAGTAGCATTTCCCCCACCATATTTTATTTAATTAAAACTTACATACCAGTCAAAAATTAACTTTTTACCAGTGTTTTAATAATAGCAAGTCGACTGTCGGCCAATAAACCATGATATGCTACAAAATGATCAATAAACCATGATATGCTACTTTTTACTTTCTCATATAAAGAGAAAGTATTGCGATGGCGCGAAAATTCGATTTTGAGATGTTGATGGATTTTCACGTTTTGAGGTCTCCTGAGTCCTAAAAAGTGGTTTTTAAAAACTGTGTCTCTGCAGATGCCTGGAGCTAAAACTACTGGGCCGATTTTGACGAAATTTGACCTACATGATTAGAAAAATCAAACCCTGAGGCGAAATCGAGAAATTAGTTTTAGCTCCAAATTCATAAGGGCTGCCCCCCCCCCCCCCAAAAAAAAACAAACTGAAAAAACGAGAAAAAAAAATATTTCTTAAAAACGGTTCCGACGTTTTTTATTAAAAAAATCTAAAATGTAGTCCATGTAAATACGAATCTAACGATATAAGCCGTTTTCCTGGGAAAAATCTATTTCCTGAGAACATAGCTTTAAACGTGGACTTAGAAAGGCTGGGTTCGATCCCCCACCGAGGAGAAGTTATTTTTATGATTAATTTTGTTATAATGTTCAATAATAATTACATGTAACCACGAAAACTAATAAATGAAAAACACTGGGCTAAGTAATTATGAACTCGTATATAAGAAAGTTTGTCTGAGTTGGTCTCGGACTAAATTTTTAATTATTTATGGTGATATCAGGGTACTTCAATGTCACAATTACATTTATAAAGGCTACATTTGAGGTAAGTTGACAAATGAAGCTAAGCACAAGCGACTTCTAGCCTATGGAGCAGGGTTACCCGAACTGTTTCCCGCGAGGCCGGCCAATAGTGCCATAGGATCCAAAAAAAAGAAATAATAACATCCAAACTATTCAGAACAAACTTATGCCTGTCTTTAGAAGTACAGTAGGCAGTATAGTAGGCAAATAGAGATTCCAAGTTGCCGGTGCGGAAATATCATGAAACTTATTTGTCTTTTGGATTTACTTCACGGCTATTGAATGAAGCCATGGTTCATTAAAAAAAAAAAAAAAAAAAAAAAAAAAAAAAAAATATATATATATATATATATATATATATATATATATATATATATATATATATATATATAAAATAAACATATCTAAGTTAAATAATAAGTTCCATACTATCAATAGTCCAGTCACGAGAGGTTCAAAAAGGGGGTCCACCGTACGTTTGGTGCCGGAAATGATTTTATTTTTTTTGTGTCCTCAGGCATAATTAGGAGGTGTCAAATCCAAATTTGCGACCTCTAAATCAGGGCGGATAACTTTTGGTGGGCTAAAAACCAAGATTATTTTGCACATATTTCGGTTTTTCGCATATAACTTGAAAACGGCTAGTCCTGTCGAATTCCATTCAAAATTAAAGAACACAAAATTTGCTATCAAATGCACTAGTCAAAAGTATTTCTACTCCAATTTATACTGGTTCTACAGAACTTTGAAAATTGCTAAAATTTTCCAAATTTTTGGATGTTGGTCTAAGGCACTTAAAACTTCTCCAAAAGTCTTAAATCGCTTTTAGATAGGTGTGGTAAGGTCGGGCAAATAGAGATTCAAAGTTGCCGGCGCGGAAATACCATGAAACTTATTTGTTTTTTGGATTTACTTCACCATCAAATGAAGTACCTTAGTACATTTACCTTAGTGTGTCATCTAAAGAGAACGGCTATCGAATGAAGTTCATTAAATAGAATAAAATAAACAACGATTGCAGCGCTAAAAACGGAAGTTTTGATAACTACCCGAAGTACGAAAAAATGTTTTTCTTTACAGCTAGGAGTAATGAAAAGATTTTTTAAGTCCACGTTATGAAAAAGTGGGTTTTAGCTATGTTTTTATGCTCTAAAGTTACTATTTCAGAGCCTACCACGAAATAATCTTTTTTATTCTTACGTTTCAATTCACAATGGTGGCCATATTATACGAGTTAAGAAGCCAAGTGCTCTTACTAATGTATTCATCATTATACCACGGAAATAGTTAACGCTAGAATACCAAACTTCATATAGTAACTATTTTATTGATTTAGACGTCCCCTAAGCAAGGTTTATATTCAATTCAAAATGACGGACTATCTTAATTAATATTTTAAATTATAATACCTTTTAAAGCACTTGATCTATAGGGCCTTGAAATTTGGAAATAAGTTAAATACTTCTTATGAAATAAACATGTTCTATCAGAAAATTCTGACAATTTAATTAAAAATGGCGGTCATATTATTTATATAAATCAAGTTTACTTACTAAAGTATTCATCACTATATCTCGAAAATCGTGAACACTACTATTCGTCTCCCAAACTATTTGGCCCACTATATAATATTAGGGAGTTTTAATGGAGGGCAATCTTTTCTTTAATAATTTAGACGTTAACAATGCAATTTTTATTGTGTTCCACTTAATTGAAAATGGTGGATTATCCTTATTAATATTTGAGATCGTAATATCTTGAGAACCATTTTATCTAATCTAGCGCCTTAAAATTTGTACCTGCTTAAGGATTTTTTTAATCTGGTGTTTTTATTCAAGATGGCGGCCATATATAGCTAAATCCCCTTGATCTTCTTTTTTATTGCAAGTCTTTTATCTTCTTTTTTATTGCAGAGGCTACGGATTTGAAGATTTTTGATAAAAGAAGATAGTGGTTAAGCTCTGCATTAGAACTTCTTGAAACTTTCTGAAGATTCTTTGGAAGGAAATCTATTCCTAAAGAGTAGAACTTTAATATGGGAAAGAGAAGATAATAAGGTCCAAACTGCTAGGAAATGATACAACACAAACCGGATAATTACTATACTGTGATGGTAATTTACGTAGGATATAGATATACACATTATTGTTTCACAACATATGAATGTTCTACATACATTTATTTTTTATTCTTTGTGTTCCAATGTTTTATATTATACATTTACCTTTTTTGGATGGTCAATAAGAATGAAATATATATCCAGTAAGAACAATAGGAGATAAATCGTAGAGTAGATCTATTCTAATAACACTCAGCAGTGAAAAAGAAAAAATAAATGTGATCAAACAAGGATGGAAACTTAAGAAATACAATGATACACAAAACATATTCATGCTAGAAAAAATTTCAAGATAAAAAGAACTTTTTATATACTACATTTTTAAATTTTCTGTTGAATCGTATGTAATGTTGATAATATAATTGTTATTGTTATATAATATATAATGTTAGTGAAAAAAAAAAAAAATAGTTCCGAATTTATTTACTTCACATAAATGACAACCATCTAGAGAGCTGATCTTAAACCTATAAAAGGACAAATCTTTGTACAACGGATCTCCCCAACACCAAATCTAAACCATGCCATCGATATATTTGAAATAATATAATCGATAAATAATATAATCGATATATTTCCTGTTTTGCTGTCATTCAATGTTTATCTCTTAAGCCGAGTTTACACGATCCAAGTTGACTTGGACCAAATCAGTTTTGACTCTATTTTGACACTACTTGGATCGTGTAAACAGGTTATCAAAGTCAACTTGGACATCCAAGTTGAGTTGGACGTTATTTGATCTAAGTAGATTTGGACGAGGTCAACCATATGATTATGACAAGAAAGCTGTCAAAAATGAGAAAAGACGTGAAAAGTTGTGACGGATTTGTTTATAAGAAGGTTATTGACAGCTTTTATTTCTTTCAAATTTATGTTTTTATTGCTTTACTTCTTAATGATTTTTTTTTTTAATGAAGTTCCCCTACTTGGGCCAAGTATACTTGGATCGTGTAAACACTGCATCAAAAATTCATTTTTACTTTGACCAAGTGGATTTGATCAAAGTTAGTTGGTTCAAGTCAACTTGGATCGTGTAGACGCGCCTTTATTTATAAAAATCACAAATTTGAAACCCGTCAAAATGAAGATTGCGTAAATATGGGACATGGCAAAACAAATAAAATAAATTGCGGATTTTTTCTGAACTAACTTTCCATACAGCAAAATTTGCTGAATATCAATTAAATTCTGCTGAAAGATTGCTAAAAGTATTTAAATAATGCATTGTCATCGTGTTCTGAGCTATGCTAAAAGTTTCAAATGTCTAGATATTTGGGAAGTTAGTTAGAAATCGATTGCCAGATTTGTACCGGACAAATAAACAAACAAACAAGAAAGCAAGCTAATAAAAACGTAGTAAAATAGATCTAATTTGAATCAAATCAAAAATGAGTTGTGAAAGCAAAATCCAAACACAAAAATAAAACTAATTAGAGATATGGGAAAGTGGGGCACAAGTGGGGGAAAGTGAGGTGGTGGATGGGGAGCATTGATGCACAGACAATAAACTGAGAAGACAAACTGAAAAGGTTGGTTAGGGCATCAGCAGGTAGCGTCACCATAGGCGTTATTGCTCTGAAGAAGGCATCTCTGTTTAGTGTGTCGTAGACTTGTAATGGCATAACATTGATTTTGGTCTCCTCCTAGTAAATTTTCGACCACGTGTGCTTAATGCACCGTTTGGTGGGGTAGAGTGCTGTGTAATCTAAGTATTCCTTGGGCCAGTTTGATTTTATCAATCTACCCCACAGTTCAAAAAATACATGCATGACACCCAAACTATAACGAGATAAATATTACTATTATGAGATTAAGATTATTACGTATAACTAGAGAAGTCACTATTTTCCTGGATACAAGAGCTTACCTATTTTATCGTCCTTTGTTTATTTTTCATTGCATATCGTAATAATGGTTCGACAAAGTCGCGATTTCTTCGGCTTTGTAACCTTTTTTCACTGTGAACGCAATGAAAAAAGTTGCGTTTTCCTCAGAAAAGCTGCAGAATGCTACGATATTAATGTAAGTACCTTACAGCATCGAGTAGAGAAAGTCAGGAATGGTACTATCCACGCTAAACACTAAATAATAGTTTCAAATATAGTTCTAAAAAAGTTGTTATCTCAGATCAAGAAATAATGTTGTGTGACTAAATAGTAAAATGAATTACGGAGGAATGTAACTCCTAGCCAGTTGAGAATGCTCTTGTATCAGTTCGCTAAAAGATTAAGATTCAGTTATCTTCAAAAGTGGGCTGAAGAACGTATGGCAGAGGTGGAGTGGATGTATGGTTTTAAGTGTCAACGTAAATACATTTCCTTGAGAAAACCAGAAAATACAAGTTTTTTAAGGTCTATTGGATATGGTAAAGTAGCTGTAAATGAGCTTTATAGCAACTTAGAAAACGCCATGAAACGTTTTTTCTTTTTCACCTGATCGTATTTACAATATTGACGAGACAGGAGTCACTACAGTGATAAGCCCTTCTAAATTTCTGACTGATAAGTCGCAAAAACAAATAATATAGATAGTCTCAAGAGAGAGGGGGGAGCTAGTAACTTTGTGTGAAATAGTAACAGGGCCAGGGAGTTCAATACTTCCAGTATTTGTGTTACCAGGGATCTCTACAAAGATCATTTTTCCATTGAAGCTCCCAATCTGGACTAGCTTCAAAAAGTGGCTGAATGAATGCATATTTGCACTTACAGGGTTTGAAAAGTATTCAGAAGCACACTTCTTGTTTAAATTAAAACCCTGTGCTTTTGCTGTGTGAGAACCTTGATACTCACGTATCCTTGGAGACAGTTAATTATGGTCGTAACAATGGTATTGTATATTTATCATGCCCTCTACACACGTCATACAGGCTGCAACCATTGGATGTGATAGCATTTGGGCCGTTAAAGGCGAACTAAAAATAGCTTTGGCACTTAAACAATCCAGGAAAAGGCGTAACAGCTTCGCTTACAACGAATCTTTTACGCCTAAGAACATCATGCAAGGATTTAAAAAAAAAAAAAACAGGGATCGTACCATTGAATAAATTAGCTTTTTCTGAGGATGACTTCTCACCAACTATAGTTTACAGATCTACACCACTTCCAATTGCTCAGACACCAGAAAATCCCCTAAACCAAAACCCTTACAAAACGGTTTCTTCGACTGGAAATAGATCCAACGACGACATAATTTCAGAAGGCCCTTCTTCCTCACAGTAGTAACCCCAGAAACTATGTTCTTTCCCCATGTTACTCCCACAACATCAAATCGGAAAGGGAGGAAACGCGGTAAATCTTGTATTTACACGAATACACCTGAAAAACAAAGACTGGAAGGACTGCGCGACTTTTTTTTTTTTTTTTTTCCGGGGGACTTCTTTTTTTATAAAAAAAAGTCCGAAGCAATAAGACCTCATGTGTGGATCCAAGGAGCAAACCCGGTTTAATAGTCCATCCTATAGTACCCTATCCTCTTAGCAAGCTCACAGACCCACAGAAAGTGAGCACCTTGTTTAGGGGAAGTAACTTAAGTTCTTCAATTGGCAGGATGGTTAAGCCAAAGATTCTCCACCTCAGGTGTGTTAATGCAGGACAGCTGCTAATAAGATGAGAAGAGGTTTCATCCTCTTCCTCGCACAGCCTGCACACTGGGCTTTCTGATAGGCCAAGCAGATGTAGGTGTCGATTTAGCCTACAGTGTCCAGTAAGAAATCCTGTCAAAAGATGACAGGATTGTTTTTTGAGCGAGAGCAGCAATCTGGTAAGATGCTGAGATGGTTCCCGGATCATCATTTTAGATTGTCGCATACCTGAAGCAGTGTTCCATATTCTTTTCATATCTAGCCTCATAAATGTCCATATGGAATTTTTCACTCCACAACGTGGCACGCCAACAACTGGTTCTGGTGTAATTGGGGTCGAATTGGAACCCGTTTTAGCTAACTGGTCAGCAATATCATTCCCCTCAATGCCACAATGTCCAGGAACCCATATCAGTTGTACCTTGTTAAGTTTTCCAAGAGTGTTAAGATAGCTTTTGCACTCAGCAACCAGCTTAGATGTATACCTTGGTGTAACCAGTGCTTTAATTGCTGCCTGGCTGTCAGAGTAGATTCTAATTTGTCTGTTAAATATTTTATTATTCAGGATAATTTGAGAACAGGCCAAAATTGCATATATCTCTACCTGAAATACAGTGGCATATTTGCCTAAGCTCACACTAAGCTCATATTGGGGTTCTGCACAGAAAACCCCAGCCCCTGATAATTCATTGATTCGGGACCCGTCGGTGGCATTTGAGGATCATCTCCAGGTTCCCAGTCTTGTCTTGAAGGAAGTAGATACTCCCAGCTAATGTCAAAATCCCACTGTGGTATCATAGAGTCCTGTAACATAACTACTTCTGGGCAGATTTCTGTGATAGAATTCCATATTATATTGTGCCCTATACTGTCATTTCCCATCCATAAACCAGCACAGTGCAGGCGATATGAAGCTAGCATAGCTTCGTACTTCAGGTATATTTCTAAAGGTGGTAAGCATAGCATAGCCTCAAGTGCCAGGGTTGGTGTAGATTTCATTGCTCCTAGTATACCAACACAAGCCGTTCTTTGAAGGTGCTGAAGTGATTTCTTTGCAGTTCCTATCGATATCCTTGGCCACCAGACAACACATGCATAGGAAAGAATTGGTCTTACCATGGCAGTAAAGATCCAGTGCAGTACTTTAGGTTGTAATCCCCAGGTGGGACCAATGGCCTTCCGGCATACCCAAAAGGCCGTCATTGCCTTATTCAGCTTCGCTTCAAGATGAAGTTTCCAGGTCAGTTTTTTTATCCAAAATTACACCTAGATATTTTACTGAGTCTGCGAGGTTAAGCTTCTTACCACTTATCATAAGTTCTGTACTTCCCTCCACTTTTCTTTTCCTTGTAAATAGTGTCACCACTGTTTTTTCGGGATTAACTCCGAGGCCGTGATTATAACACCATCTTTCAACAGTGTAAAGAGCTCTTTGTGCCAGCTGAAATACTGTGGTAGTGAACTTTCCCTGATCCAGAACTGCTACGTCATCTGCATAAGCTTGAATGTAAATCCCATCTTTCAGAATAAGCTTTATGAGACTATCCACCACAAGGCACCAAAGTAACGGTGAAAGAACTCCTCCTTGTGGACAGCCTCTCCTTATAGCAACTTTTATACTGTGTCCATTTCTCTCAACTTTAGCTAGTCTAAGAGATAGCATTGATCTGATCCATGCCACTATAACTGGGTGAACACCATGTTCAGAAGCAGCTTGGCTGATAGATTCAACAGAAACACAATTGAAAGCCCCTTCAATGTCCATGAAGAGCCCCAGCATCAGCTGTTGCTTGTTGAGGGCTCTTTCGATTTTGCAGACCAAATGGTGAAGAGCTGCCTCACAAGATTTTCCTGCTTGATATGCCTACTGCTGCTAGCTTAATGGTATGGTCATGTTGTCCCTAATCCACCTATCCACCAGCCTTTCCAAAGTCTTTAAAAAGAACGAAGTAAGACTGATGGGTCTTGGTCTGTAAGATTTAGGAAGAGTAAAATCAGGTTTGCCCTGTTTTGGTATAAAAACAATGCGCACCTCCCTCCAGGAGCTCGGGATAGTTCCTTGAGAAAAGAAGGTTCGATAAATCTTAACTAAATCGTCAATTATCAGATCCAGGCCTTGTTGGAGCATTATTGGCATAATCCCATCACAACCAGGAAGATTTAAATGTGGCAAAGCTTTTCACTGAAAATTCTACCTTATTGTTTGTAATGATGGTGTCTACTAAGGCTTGAGCTCCTTCCACTGGTAGATCCGTGGGAGAATCAGATATTTCAATGTTCTCACTTATATCGGAGCCTGGCATATGGGTATTTACCAGATATCTAAGGGCCTCCTCCTCTGAAGAAGTAAACGTGCCTCCAGTATGCAGTAAGGGACCACTACACATATCTGTCGGAGCTTTGGAGAGAATGCGATGAAATCTGGCAGCCGGAGCTATTCCCCCAATATCTGCACAGTAGGCTCGCCAAGCATCCCTCTTAGCTTTTTTGATTTGTGCCTTGTATTTTCTACGGACGGACTTATATTCCTCCCACAGCTCTGGCAAATTATTTCTTTTTGCTTTGTTTAGGATTCTGTTAACCTGTCTTCTAGAAGATTCTACTTTATGAGTCCACCAAGGTGTTGAGAACCTTTGGGGACGGACTTTTAATGGACAACTAGTTTCATACGCTGTACTTATGGCTTTTGTAAGTGCTTACGTAGTCCTCACTTTCTTTAAGTCCGTTGGGACAATGTCCTAATTTGTCGAGTTCTTCTTTGAGCACCTTTCGATAGATGACCCAATCGGTGGTTCTAATGTTCCTGAATCGAATCTCTTGTGGAGGGGGAACTTTTATCATAAATAGGATGTGCCTATGGTCTGATAGAGATTCATCCTGAATAACATGCCAATCCTTAACACATGTTAGTAAATCTTCTGTGCAGAAAGATATGTCGATCACTTCTTTTCTTCTTGCTGTGTAATAAGTAGGGACAGCTCCGTTATTAAGGACAAAAAGCTGTGTGCTAGATAAAACTTCGAGTAAGGCTGCACCTCTAGGGTTAGTGTCACGGCTACCCCATACTAAATTATGCGCATTAGCATCAGCACCTACTAGAAGGGAAAACTTATTTTCTGTGCAGAAGCGGACTAGATCCACAAAGCAAGATGGAGGGGGAAGATCCATAGAGTCGTAGGGCAAATAAAGTGAACAAACTATAATGTCTCGCTTCCCATGCCCCAGCAGACTCCCTTTAAGCTTTACTGCCACCATATCCCTTCGGCAAAACTCCGGTATAAGGGTCGCATTAATGTTCCTAGTTATAATACAGGCACGTGGAACCTCACTATCTGTAGAATAGAAAATAGTACCCCCCGAAATTCCCAAACCACGTATAAGTCCCTTATTTACATACGGTTCTTGAATTAGGCCAACATTTGTACTTACATCTAGAAATTTCTTACAAAAAACTGTGCTAGCAGCACCCCCGTGCTGATTGTTGGCCTGTAAAAACTTAATTCTATTATTAA
Organism: Gerris lacustris; assembly: GCA_951217055.1. Lineage (NCBI taxonomy): Eukaryota > Metazoa > Arthropoda > Insecta > Hemiptera > Gerridae > Gerris > Gerris lacustris. The sequence goes on along the minus strand of OX578285.1, from coordinate 39,479,193 downwards.
ACCTAACACTCATTATGGGGAGAAAAACGTTTCGGGCTCATTATCCTCCTCTCTTACTATTATTCCTTTAACCCCCTCTTTTGTTTTCATCCTTTCCATGTAAGAAGAGTCCGAGTCGTCTGATTCCTCACGTGGTCGAATTCTTGATGTGATGTCTTCTGCTGCTGGAGCTAAACTGGCAGTGGGAAGATCTTCTCGGTGATTCATACTTCTGGCTCTATTTGCTGCCTGACGTTTTATTTCATTTTTATATTCTGGACATTTTGTGTCTGTAATGCTGTGCTGAAAAGGGCGACCTTTCTCCTTGCATGGTAGACAGGTAGGCCCCTCATTGGCTTTAGGGCATTCCTTTTTCCAGTGTCCAATAGCTGAGCAGTGAGTACATGCTTGAGCGACATTCAAGATCAGAATAAAATCAACGAAATTAAAAAAAATTGAAAATAGTTGAGAAATGAAATGCTTCTGACTAGTTAAGAAGAGAAGCTGAATTTTCAAGTGCTTCTGAAGACGATTTTTAACTTGAATTTGCCAATTCATTGCCAGATGGATAATTGGGGCAATCCTAATAGTTAGAATTTTGCCTGCCAATACAGCACGCTATACAAATAGGCGGGGAACATATGGTGAACTCAGAATTAAATAAAAGTAATTTTGTATAGTAAAAAAATACATAGATACGTTAGATAAAAGATGGCTTGCAACGGTATCACCTGTTGCTTGTAAGGCTTCAGATGGTGGCTGCTTGGGTTTGGAGGCTAGCAGAGAAGAGTCGGTGAGGGTGCCAAGGCGATTTCGATGTTACCGGTCTTTAAAATTTATTTTTAAACAGAGCCAAAAAAGAAATGACGTGATCGCGCTTAAACATTAAAAGAAATTGAATTAACTGCGGGAAAACATGATATAATAAAAAACGGACTAAGCCGGCCGGCCTAGGACGAGTAGAACGTCAGCTCAAACACTCACCTTACTAATTATCTATCTCAATTATCGATCTATCTTCTTTTGTTGATGTTACGCATCACAAATGGAGTGTGATAAATGGATAAGTGGATAGGTATCCACTTATGCTGGTTAAAATTAATTGCGGTATCGGCGTAGAGAGGGAGGTGGACTGTATGGATATATAATATATGTATATTGGGTTTCTAAATAGATATACTAGATAAAATGTAAGATAGAAAAGATATAAGTAAGCGGGTAAGAAAGATCTAACCTGATACTGCAGCGGTGTGTCGGGTGTCCGGGAAGAGCTTGAAACTGCTGGTAGTTTGATGATACACACAGATATAATAAAGGATTAAAATAAAATTGATTCTTTATGCGGGTTATTAAAGCGGGTGGTTTAGCGGGTTAACAAATAGTAGAGGTGGTACGGCACACGATCCGTCTTTGCTAACATCTGGAAGCGGAAGGGCGATGGAATAGAAGTCCCAGTCGGATAGCCGTGCTTCACAGTTCCTCCACTAGGTAGCAGCACGCACCAGACCCGGGCTGAGTAGGAGGAACATCTAGCTTCACACACTTACTTTTATAGAATAATATTTAGATAGTTCCATAAGAAAAGATAGAATAAAAATGGATATAAGATAAATATTGTTCAACGGTGCTAATAGGCTATAAGCAAGATTTAGGTATTCCGACATTGGGTAACGTAGTATTAAATGGCCGACTTTTTAGAAATAGAAATATCATGAGTGAAGGTTTATAGACAAGAGTAATGTGTAAAGGATAACTATGATTTAAAGTTAGTAGATTAGGAGAGACTTGGAATGGATGTGACACAAGGATGGGAGGGACAGTTATATTTTTAATTATAGGTTGGTACTACTGAAGTGATCTCCATGCACTTATTTTGATGTTTAAAATGTCAGTTTCTCCCGTGCTTTTGCCGACGTCAGACCAACAGAGTATGATTAACGTAAGTTTTTCATTATTTTACACCTAAAATTAAATTTTGAATGACTTATTAAACTTTAATTTCTCTACATGATAATGTAGGCCAATAATTTGTCATATCAAACATTGATCTCGTATTAATAGACTCCGAAAATAACTCTTCTTTGATCTTAACCTTGAAAGACGTGAGGAGCACATTTCAAATAAATGTAAACAAGGGGATGGTTGGCACACTTTCGACCCAAGGACCGGTTGGAAAAGTATGTCTAGGGTCTCAACCATCCTGGTAACTTTGGTGTTTTTTTAATTTTAACCGATTTTTATATATAACATTAATATTTTATATTATGTATTTCAGTAAAGTAAAGCCTCACTTTTACAAAAGAAAAAGAGACTCAGTTGCACTCCAGAAAGTGTCCTCGAAAAGGCCATTGCTGAGTATATGGAAACTTGGGGATTAAGAAAAGTAGCAGTAAAACATTCAATTCCCAAGTCCTCGTTTCGAAGATATTTTCAAGACGGGTATAACACAACGAAACCCTACATTAATAATTTTGGCTCGAGATTTAATACAAAGAATGTTTTCAATATTGAAGAGAAGAACATTTAAAAGGATATATAGTAAAAAGTGCAGAGCTTTGTTATGGTCTTTCTTAAAAATGGAATCCACGAAGTCGCGTTGCAGTTTGCTTCTGCAAACACAAGAATTTCCCACAATCCTGGACAGAAAAACAACATGCTGCTGAAGCAGCCTCAGTTCGTAAGCCAGAATACACCAGCCTTTCAACAAATACAAGTTTTCGGCAATATGAAAATTTTGCAGTCTCGGTTTAACTTCCCTCCACAGTTTATATACAACTGTGATGAAACATCATTGACTGCAGTCCAAAAACCTACAAGAGTTGTTGCTCCTAAAGGAGTTAAAAAGCTAAATAAAATCACATTAACAGAGAGAGTAATTTTGGTTACTTTGCTCGTTACAGCCAGTGCACTTGGTAACACAATCCCTCCTTTTTACGTATTCCCTCGAAAAAAACTTTAAGAACCCCATGATTAAAGCTGCCCCCCTCCCCAGGGTCTGTTGGTTCAGCAAACCCAACTGGGTGGATGAAGTGGCTCCAAATTTTTTACAATATCTTATTCATTTTAAAACCCACAACATGCCAACGCCAGAAACTCCAGTGATTTTAATTTTTGATAATCATAAAAGTCATATCTCCATTAAGTAGTTGACATTTAGTAAGAAAAACTACAAAGAGCTTCTTGCATTTTCACCACATTGTACAAACAAAAATGCAGCCGTTAGATGTATCTGTATTGTGTGTTCTATGCCTAATTATGACGCATCAATTGATACATGGCTCAGATTAAATCCTGGAAAAACTGTCACGATTTACGACATTGCTGAATTGTTCACTATCTAATCGTAAAAGCCGTGTCACCATAAACATATTGTCAGGCTTAAAAAAAAATAAAAAAAAATAGAAATCAGTGCATTTAACCCTGACGTTTTCACAGAATCAGACTTTTTAAGATCATTTGTGACTGAAAAATTTGTGTCCGTCCCAAGATAAGATTTTGGAACTGGTCCAGCTCCAAAACTTTCTTGTAGTTCAATTAGCCCTTTGCCTCAACAAAAATATCAAATATTAACTTTTCTCCAAAAGATGTCCTTCCTCTGCCCAAGGCACAACCCAGAAAACGAAAAAGAGGACGAAAACCAGCCCAAACAAGAATATTAACGGACATGACATTAAAGGATGCACTTATCGCCGAGTCAACTACCAGGAGAGAAAAAAACTGGCTAAATAAGAAGTAAGGAGAGCTACAACAAAATGTTTTCCAGATAATTCGAGTGAAGACGATGAAGATAGATAATATTTCATAAATCTGATTGTTCAGAATTTAATATTTCAACAGAAGAGACGACAGAGAAGTAGTCAGTCAACAAAGAAGACCGACTATTTGTACAAGACGATATTATGCTGGTAGAATTTGCCACAAAATCTACTAACATTCATTTATTCGTGAAATTTTGTCAACATACGATGATATTACAAGCACAAAGTCGGATATCTAAAATTTTAATGGCGAATGCACTATACAAGTTATTTGTATTTAATTTTCTGTCAGTTGATGAAATTTGCAAAATAATTGTTTGCTGTTTATTTAGTTAATGATTATTTTTTTAAATGGTTTAGTTTGGACTTATTCAGTTTTCTCGTATTTTTCTTATTCAACGTTTTAACACTAACTTTGTAGGTTTTTTTACACTTTTAATTGATTAATAATGTTTGCATTGCTTTACTACTTATTACTTTTTTAAATCAAGAAAATATGTTACCTTTTAGACAATTTTGTCTAAATTATTTTGTGAGGGTCCGCCATTTTGTCTGGTATAAATCATATCGCGCTATTATAACGAGTTTTTGATAATATTATGTTAAATAAGTGTGAAAAGTGCGAGGAAGATTTCGTTCGTGGCCAAAAAGAAATTTCATGTAGACTGCTTGAGGAACGACATAAGTGTTATGGAACAAAGTTAACTAGAACTTAGAAGTGAACGGTTCTTATTTTTATTTTTCCTAGCTGCAAACCGAACTTTTCACTAGTTACTAACAATGTTTTACTGAAACTTATTAATGAAATCACGGAATTAAAATCGTCAAACTTAAAACAGCACTCTTGTGATTGCACCTCTATTGATTCTATTGAGGTGGATCAGATGAGCCAGTTGAGTAAAAATCAAATAGATCTTGTGCTCTGATTGGAAAATTTAGAAAAAAGAGCTAATGAGATCATACTAAACTTGAAAATAAAGAATTAACTGTTGACAAAAAATACGAAACTAAAGAAAATGTAAAAAATACGAAGTTATCTTTATCAGTAAAGATAACGGAAATGGAGCCAAAACTTTGAAAACAATTGACAATACTGCCAATTTAACTGGACAATACACTGGTAGAGGAAAAAAAATGTTTGACAAATCTCAATCTAGAGAAGGCAACACTGACATAAAAAAACTGATAAAATTCCAGAGATAAGAATTGAACCTGTTGTAAACAAAAACAAATGTGATAATGATAATGAATTCACTGAAGAAAACCCGGTTGAAATCAATCTTTTGGGGAAAAAACCAGAATATAGAAGATGCATTAAAAATTAATCAGGTATCCAATGATTACTTCGAAGCAGTTAAAAAAGTTGGGATTGATTCCGTCAATGATACTGACAATGAAAACGGATCTATCGTTAATGATAACAACCAGAATAACAATAGAAACATTAATTATACAAAAAACAATATTAACAACCACGGAAAAAACACCAAGTTCATAAATAAAGGTACTGTTACTGCTGGAGGTGAAAACGCTATTGGGAAAATTAAGGTGGCTGTTAAGAAAACATTATCTATTTTTGTCTGTAAGTTCGATCCCTCAGTTGAAAAAGAACAAGTTTGTTTATTCAATAAAAATAAATTAAATGGTTCTAACTTTGAAATTGTTAAAGTACCGGTTAAATCAGGCGACAATAGAGCCTTCCATGCCAAAACTGATGTATCGACTACTGAAATTTTCAAACAACCATCCTTTTGGCCAAAAGGTTTGATAGTCAAGAATTTTGTTTTCGCCGGCGCCAACCATTAGCGGTTCTAACATAACTTCAAACCACCAACTATCATTAATTCAATGTAATATACGATCAATACGTAATACAAAAACTAGAAATTGAACAGCTTATTGATAAGTACAATTATCCTTACATGTTATCATTCTGTGAACATTGGTTAACCCCTGCTGAAGCTGAACTGAACAATTTTGAATACTACCATGTGGGTGAAATCTTCTAATAATCTGATCACTGACTCAGGATATGGAGGCACTATGCTTTTAATCAAAAATGGTATACAATTTAAGAAACTAAAAGACATTAATGCTCTAGCTTTGAACAGTGTATTTGAAATCAGTGCCGTTGAACTATTGTACTTAAACACTATTGTTATATCACTATACAGGACTCCTAGCTCTAAGCTAATCACATTTCTGGAATTACTTGAATGTCTCTTAGAAAAGATCTTTAACAACGGTGTAAAACAATTAATAAATCGGTGCAGATTTCAATATTGACTTTCTTAACCCGACTGAATGCTCCGAATGTAAATCTTTATTTTCTAGTTACGGATTGTTTCCAATTATAGAAGGAACACCAGCCTTAAATCTATTGATAATATCTTTACCAATATCAACACTTCTGTATAAATAGAACCAAATTGGTTTTCAGATCATGACACTCTTATAGGTATTTTTTATCCTTTTAAAAATAACTATATTAAGATGGCTGAGGATGGTAATTTAAGTAAAAGAGTGATTACAGAAGAAACTTTAGATGAACTTAAATATCGGATCACTCAAATGAAATGGACGCATGAACCTGATTCTGACGTAAAATATATTTTTTTCTATCTTCTGGAATAAATTCATTTACTGCTTAAACATTGCTTGCCCTTAAAATTATAAGCCCATGCAAAAGGAAGAAAAGTACCATAAAGCCGTATAGGATTACTTATGAGTTGGCCTGTCAACGTGAGCATCTTCTTACACTTACTGACCTAAATAAAGAATTTAATTCTACTTACCTTAAAGATTCAATAAAAGCTAAAAGGATAACTTACAATAAACAACTTACTGCATTCAAAGCCGACAACATATCCGAATATTCATCAAACTCTAACAATATACAGAAAGCTATGTGGGACTTAGTGAAAAAAAGAGACAAACTCTCCTAAATTATAGCCTTGGCCAAAAGATTTAACTAGTAATGAATTTAATCACAAATTCATATTGTATTTTTGTACAATAGCCAATCGCCTAACTTCTACATTGCCTAGCTCGTCAATAGATCCAGCTACCTTTCTTCCTAAGGTTAATAATCATTCCTTCTCTTTTCATACATTTACTACCTCTCAAATTAAGCAGATAATATCTTCATTAAGTAATTCACATTCAAGAGACTTTTACGGTATAAATCATCACTTATTAAAGTATCTTATTAAGATTTATTCAGATACATTTTACTTATTAAAATGTATCTTAGCTGGAATCTTTCCAGATCAATTAAAAATATCACTGGCTAAACCTCTATTTAAGAAAGGTAATGAAGATTCTATAGAAAACTACAGACCGATTTCAATCATTCCAGTAATCAGTAAAATATTTGAAGAAGTAATCAAAAGGCAACTTACTCAATATTTTGAAAGAATTAACTTGTTGTCTTTTCATCAATACGGATTCGGAGCTGGCAAAAACACCTCACCCTTACTTTCCGACTTGGTCAAAACAATATACGAAGCATTCGAGAATGGGGAAAACTCTGCAGCCTTTCTGTGTGTGTGTGACTTGACCAAGATGTTTGATTGCGCAGACCTAGATCTCCTGCTAAAGAAACTGCATTATTAAGGAATAAATTCCGAAGCTTGCAACTTGATTAGATCCTATCTTCTGGACAGGCTGCAAGTTGTTAAGGGTCCTAATAGACTTTCAGATACAAGTAAAATACTGTGCGGAGTCCCACAGGGGTCAAACTTGGACCATTACTTTTTTTAATTTATATAAATGACCTTCCTCTGGTCTTCCCAGAAAATAAAGCATCTACAATCAAATTTTATTTAGAAAACATTGTATGAACTCCCAAAAGGCTGATACAAAAGAACTACACTTAAGTTGTTAGAAAAACAATAAAAGGTAGTTAAAAAAAAATAATAATAAAAAGCAAAAAGTATCCCAACCATCCCGAGTTTCCCCTAATTATTGTGCAGTGTACTTTCTCCATTAGTAAAACTAATTATAATGAATATTACATGTAGCGTATTATCGGAAGGGGGATGCATTAAGGTTATAGACTGGTAATTAAATGGCACTGTTCCATAATTAACTGCATGAGGCTCCTCCAAATGTCTTACCCTAGTCATTTATTCCTCTCCTTCAGTTATCGTGTATTTAGTACGATGTTTTTATTGTTGCTATTTTATAATAATATATGGACTAGTCTCAGTAGCCAAGTTTTTTTTTTCATTATAGTATTCGTGCCGTTTAATAGGGCCATTCCTAGGGCACGTAGTAATTGCCATCAAATAAATGTTTGCGTCCTTTAAACATCTTCCAGATTTTTTTTGTAAAACTTGATGCTACTGAGATGATTGACCGTTGATGAGTTTGAATATTACCGGTTAGTCTTACGAAAGAGGAGGAGAAATGGTCCAAAGGCACCACAAGATCTATAATAAGAAACAATAATGTGATCTCCGATAAAAAAGAAAAATTTTAGTCATATAGCGATCCTTACGTCTTATAGGTTATCAACTGCAGTTATCTAAACCCACCAAACGTAGGATGTCTTAATCTGCAAAGGTTAGGCTGATGTGCCGGTTGAAAAGATATAAGATAACACATTTTTGTGGAACTCGTGATGCTATTGGGTCATTTCCTCTCTTCGTTGTCTTTTATTATCTTTAGATCATTATATTATTAGACTATACAAGGTGTAGAAATTGGAATTTACTAAGGAAGATCTTTACTTCCACTCAATCTATGAGCATTAATCTCATCAGCATTATTCCAGTGAACTCTTTGACAGGGAGTCCATAAAGCGAATATCCCTGTAATTTGAACTATTATTAACGTCACCTTTTTACATTCTAATATACGCAGTAGGCATATATTTTTAGTATTTTGCTAGTAAATAATATAGTATTATCATCCCAGTTTTTAAGAAGGGTGAATGAAATTTCGCATTTTCGCATTTAGATAAACCCAGGAGAAAGCATGAGAGTTCGACATCCCAACGTGACACTTGTTAGTGGATTTTCGTAAAGCTTACGAAGCAGTGTTCGCCAGTGGGGTCCTCCAAGCAATGGAGGAACTAAGGGAGCCCAAATGCTGATGAGTGCTTCTCACGACCGTCTTCTCACGACCAAACACTGTCAACACTGCAAACAGTGTTGACAGTGTTTGGTTTTTTAGTGTATTAATAGTCTCAGACAGGGAGGGCCAAAGAGATTGCAACATTAGTCACTTGTACGCAAGTGAAGCATTGTAAAAGCATGTAATTATTGATGCATCGAAAATAGCTGGGAGGTGGGGGGGGGGGGGGGGGGAGGGGGTTAGGAAAGGGGAAGGGGCGCCGGACGCTAAAGGTTGCTCTACTCTACAGTAAAATCAGCCCTATAGGCTAGCGGCTAAGTTACGTCTAGAGGCAGTTTCAGCCTGGTGACAGGAGGAGAAACAGAATTCCAACCGAGCTTTCTCTACCCTGAGAAATATTTGCTGTTATAAACGATTTAGTAAAACTAATGGCTGATAATTGTATTGTCATCTATAGTTTTAGCTTTCTAGGTAGTCGGGAAGTGTGGCAAATTTAAATTACTACATTTACCCCTGACAAACATGTGAAGTTATTTGCGAGTTAAACTGCTGTATTTTTTACTAAATACCCATGTACTAACTCCTCATTTACTATTTGGACTTTTTAAATTTGTATATTTGAACAAGATTTTCTTGTACCAGTGAAATTTTGTTTTATAAAGATAGTGACTAATTCGCCGCAAATGTAAACTTAACCTGTTTAAGCTTGAATCCTTTTTCTTTCATTCAATGCAGAGCCATCTTTCTTATATGCAATAGGCACAGAAAAAGATAACGGTGAATCTTATGCTTCTATATTATGGTCTATTTACAGTAGCTTTTAAATTTATATTTTAATTTGTTTCTCATCCGGTATTGATCATGAACCGATTGATCATGTGCAGATTCCTGGATCAACTGCAGAATCTGTAACCTTTGTTTATGCAGCGATAAATCCCCAATATGTGGATTCTAGCTCAGTTGAAACTGTTGCGTAAGAAAGGGAATATACTAAACCTTTGATTGTTAAGTCATTTGCCAGTTATGTATAAGGTATTTATGTCATTAATAACAAGAAGAATTATTCAAAGAATTTAATGAAAGCATCGATTTAACTAGGACCGGCTAGGCTTCAGAAGGAGCACGTTAACAACGAACCACATTTTTGTCGTAAAACAACTAATTAGAAGTGCCCGGGAATACAATATCTCTTTAGTGCTTAGTTTTGTGGATTTCAAGAAAGCTTTTGATTCTGTTTATCGAAGCATTGTGTACCGACGGAGAAGAAAAGTATTTCGAGCTTCTTAATTTCATTTATAAGGGAGCAAAAATGTAAATATCAGTAGGCGATGAAAAAAATAACTACAGAAGTGAAACTAGGTGACTCTGGAAAGCTATTTATTAAGATATTAGAAGGTACACTGAAGAATCTAAACTGGGACGGACTCATACTGGGGATAAACTGAGAGTGGCCAAACATTCTGAAATTCGTATACAACATGTTACACGTATCCGTGTTTACTAATAGGTAACAGAATATTAATGTAGCATGTCAATGCTAATATTTGAACTTGACATAAATCATTCAATTATTATTTTTGATTTAAAAAAAAGAATAAGCTCTAAAAATCTATTACTGAGTGCAGTAATATTCTGTTATCGATAAGTAAACACGGATACGTGTAACATTGGTGACCCCGACGTGACAATCAAAGTGATTGAGGCGTTATAAGGCTCCTGAGCGTAACTACGTTACTGGGAGGGGAGTAATGGAGCATGTAAATAGTTTCGACGACTTAGGCATTGGTGATGCCGACGTGAAAATCAAAGTGATTGAGGCGCTATAAGGCTCCTCAGCGTAACTACGTTACTGGGAGGGGAGTAATGGAGCATGTAAATAGTTTCGACGACTTAGGCATTGGTGATGCCGACGTGAAAATCAAAGTGATTGAGGCGCTATAAGGCTCCTGAGCGTAACTACGTTACTGGTATGGGGAGTAATGGAGCATGTAAATAGTTTCGACGACTTAGGCATTGGTGATGCCGACGTGAAAATCAAAGTGATTGAGGAGCTACAGACACATCAAAGAAGTACGATGAAGCAAGAAATATGTTAAAGGACCAATATGTAGTTTCTAAAGATGTGAGACTAGAAATAACTACTCAAGTCAATAACAAAAAATATGAGCTGAAATATAAATGAAGACATAAAGCCGGGCATTAAACTGGAGAAAATGAAAGTAGATATAGTAAACGAGTTTATATACCTAGAAAGCCTGTTATGTGTGGAAAGTAAGGATAGACATAAATAAGTAAATAAAAGAGTAACATTAGGATGGAGAGCCTTCAATAAGTTTTGGAATATATTTAGATTAACTAATCGGTGCCACGGAATGTTGACGATTATACAGTCAAATAGTTTCAAAAGTTTTGTATTTTCATATTTGCAATAAACGGCTTTATAAAATTTATTTATATACTACACATTGCTTTCACCTTTAATTATAAATTGTCTTTAATTATATATATTCTTTTTAATTATATAAATACTTAATTTTTGTGTAAACTTTGTTAATTTAATTAATAGTAAATTTAACTAAACCCCTGTTTTTTATTTTATTATTTTTTTTTTTTTTTTGTGAATAACAATTTTAACTCTATTATAATTCTTACACGCGTTATTGTATTATTAGTTAAATTATTTATGTATACTTATTTATAAATTAAATTAATTATTAAATAGAGTAATTTTCTTGTTAACTCATAATAAAGTTACAATTTATTTGATACATTATCTAATTAATTAAATATCAAAAATGAATAATAATAGCTTGTAATAAATACGGAATGATAAATACTAAAGAATTCAACTGCGGGGACAATGCCGAATGTGTGGCTGGGGTGCAAGGTGGCAGGGAGGCGAGTATTTGTGTAGTATCATGCGTGAAAAAGACTCACTCGAGATGGCAACTCCAAATAGCGAAAAATCTGGAGGGAGGAAATCGTCCACACTACTAGGTGTTTTGCAAATCGGAGGGAGGCACTCGGTATTTCCCGCATGTGTGGATCGGCTTTTATACATACAATGTGGCCTATTTCCGGTTCTACTGGACCGTTTTCATTAAAATTGTTTATGTGCTGTAAATTGAGTTCATTTATTTGTTTTAGCGTCCATAGGCAAAACCAAGGACCCTTATATTTTCCTGCGTGTGTCTGTCCGTCTTTTGCCTGCCCTCACGGCTAAACCTTTTTTCCGATCACTTTGAAATTGGGTATTTATGTGTATAGTACCTACCCACACATTTTAAAAATATAGCGACTTAAAAAAATAATTTTTCACAACAATTAGGGTCAAAAAATGTCTCTTTTGTTTGGACACCGTATGGGGTATCATATGAAAGGGTACGTCGAGTTGATTACAAAAATATATAATTTTTGGTTATAAGCTTTGATAGGACGAGCGTAGGCAAGTTTGAAGTTCGTGTTAAAAGTGCTCCCCCCCCCCCCCTTCTATCTCGCTTATGTAAAGTGCAAAAAATCTGAAAAAGTTCCTGAATATTCTTCGACCAAAAGTAAAGATACCACTTTCTAGAAATTTCGAGAAAAAAATTGTTTTTCATTTTGTTGCAAAATACTTTATTTTATAATTATGCTCTTTTCTATGTATTTACATGTTTATAGCCCGGTTCACTGGCAAAAAAATGCTTTATCGGAAGTTTGTTTATGTATTTTGAGAATATAAGACGCATAGGATAGTTCAAAGTAAGCTTTTTAGCATTTTAAAAAGCACCTTCAATAGGTACTACTTAAACAATGCAATGTGCGTACGGACCCTTGCTGTGTGCTCACTAGCACACACTTGGCCTGTTTATTTGTTATTGCATCATCGCTCGGGAAAGCGCTGCCGATACTACTTTAAAATCAGTAACCACAGTTCACAAAGCAATAATACAAGTAATCATAAAAAGGCCACGTCGTTACCCTTTTGAAATGTGTTCTAAAGATATTACTGCGCTACCGATAAATCTTAAATTTAAGAAAGCAGTTTTATTGCATTTTTTTAAAAAAAGGTAAAAGCATAATTATTTAACGCGTTAAACATTAAATACAGTTATGAATAAGTTTCATGTTGCAATACAAAAAAAAAAACAACAAAAAAACAAAGACACGCTACGTACCAAGTATCAAAACATTCCTTCTAACTTCCACTCTGTCTTAAAAATATCATATCTTTTTACACTTTGAAACGCAAACTAAAAGCATACTGTGCAAAATGCACTTAATAATTCATTCACATTTTTCTCTTGTGAATCTTCATTAACAACTGACATAAAAAACACTGATCAATTAACTATGTCTGAGTTAAAATATTATTAAATGTCTGTAAATTTCTGTCATTTCCAACACATACCTATCTACTTTGATTTAATAATGAAAAAAAGAAACAAGAAAACAAGTATTTATTTCTATAATTATAAAAACGCTTTAACTATATCAATGCTATGACCAACTCCCTACACGTACACTGATGTATATCTACATATTTATTAAAAACGTTAACGCTCTAGAGTTTTCTTTTCTCTACTGAGGGTTCCCACTATCACTTATCTCATTATTATAATTTATTATTTATCTTCATATAATATTTCTATGTATGCAACACAAACACAGAGTATATATATGTGTGTGTGTAAATAATGTAATTATAAAATATAATGTAATGTATTTTACTATCGTAAAATAAAAACAATTCATTCCTTCATTTTTTAAAGCTAGTTTTTCTCATATTTTCGAATATCTGAAGAACAATTTTAGAAGTTACATACTCTTCTACAACCTAAAATATCGAAACAGAGAAGACAAGAAAAAGAAAGAAAAGAAATAGTACGGGTGACGCATAGTATACAGAAAAAGAACAAACACACAGAACAACACAAAAGAACACTCCAGAACAAAATCAATCAATTGTTCAGTAGATTCATCGGTCATGTTGCTTCTAGTCCGCTGCGAACTCTGTGGAAAATACAACTTCAAATCTGTCCGGGGCGGACAGTCGCCTTCATTTGACCAGTTTAATGCAGTATTGACCACAGGACTGATATTGACCACGCGGACTGATCTGTCCGCGGCGGACAGCTACCTTCTGTTTGACCAGGATAATGCAAAATAACAGCCCACAAAGTCCGCCGTGGACCAAAGTCTTGTCCGCCGCGGACAGTCCGCTTCCTGTGTGACCGAGCCTTTAACCTCCTTCCAAGTTGTATCCGTAAAAGAGATATGTTTTCCCAAATAAACTGCCTCCCTAACCAAGTTCAGTTCTCCTCCTTCCAATCTAACTAAATCTTCTCTTCCATTGGTCAGTAGGAATATTTTTTTCTTTACAGATACTTAGTCCGGCTTCCTTGCTCACGTGGTTTAAATATTCCAGAATGTATTCAACCTCTTGTGAGGACTCGCCAAATCTTAAATTACTCAATTTCGCTCCATTAATATTTATCCCCTGCCTTTCCAGTTTAATTTTCTAAACACTTTTTCGAGCGATGAGGAAAAAAAGATATGGGGAAAGGGGGTCTTCTTGACTGATTCCCCTCGAAAGCTTGAAATATGTACCGGGTTTTTCCAGTTTGACTCTGCCTTTGCTGGTTCCGTACCATATTTCAAGTTTATTACTTTCTTTACTCCTTGTTCAGCTAACGCCTCAAATAAAACACAGGGAATCAAAAGCCTTAGAGTAATCTATGAAAGCAATATAAATTAGTTTCTGATTTTCATTACTCTTTTCAAGAAGCTGTTAAAGAACTTGCACATTATCAGAAATAGAGAAGCCCTTTCTAAACCCAGATTGCTCCACAGAAAGATTCTCATATAAGTTGTTTTCCATCCAGGCTACATGTAAAGTATATTGAAAAAGTACAGTGCGAGATGAGTAATGCGAGGTGGCCGAATATAATAGCAAAACTTGTGATAAATGATAGGATATTATGGTATAAGGAGTAGAGTGATCTTATGACAAAATATGGTATTCTGCCTGATCAAAGTTTGAGTGTGGCAGATCAGTGGTCTATATACTCTCCTCACTTGTTAGATGCTATGACAGCGATGGACGCCAAACACAGCTTAGAGAAAGCGCGCTCTAGTGAAAACCACCCCCTTTATTGTTACCTATTACTTGATTTTTGTTTTTGTTTATGTTTCTAATTATTTAAAGTCTAATTAGTTAAATATTTATTGTTGTAACGTGTTGGTTGTTATTGCTCTATTTATATTTATGGATGCTCTCGCTCTGCTTACATTGTCTAAGATCATTGTTATTATTTATTATGTCAATATGTTAACATTTTGTGCTGGGATCTCACCTGACGGTCCCAGGCTATATCGTTTGTTAATTACTATTATTCATGTACCAACTTGTTAAATAAATAAACGATTATTATTATTATTGTTTTTCATCCTTGCCTGAAGTACTTTTGAAAAACCTTAACCTACTGTTATATCTGCCCTGTTTCCCTTCTTGTGAATCGGAACAATATCCGCGTTACACCACTGACCTGGCACTTGTTTCTTACTGATTACCTCATTAAATACGACTGTTAACTGGTTACAAACTCCGCTCTGATCATGTCCCCAGGCAATCCATCTCGTCCTGGAGCTCTGTCTTTTTTTAAAGTTTTGATTGCTTTTCTAATCTCTTCTATTATGAAAGGTGGGAAACAATCCATTCTTGTTCGTTTCTTTTCTATCGCTTTCCTAGTAGTTGGTCTTTTTCTGTGAAGACAAGTGTATGTTCAACTATCTTTCTATTATATAGGCTTCTACATCTTGGCTTTTAGCTAACATTGTTTGTTTGCAAATTCCCTTCAGTTCTAACTTTTCCTCCCTTGTTTTTATGTTCCCTTGTTTTGAGAGAAAAAGTGGTTTCGGTGATTTTTCATTCCCTTACCTCGGGCATAATGGCCTTAACAGGGGATTTCAAAAGTGTTTTTCCAACAAATCATATTTTTCTTGTGTAGATACAGACTAGTTAGACCTGGTCATTGTGACTTTTTTCCATTTCTACTCTGAATTTGTTTAGATCGAGCGGTCCTATAAGATATGGTTTTCTTTGGTTTTTATTTTTAATTTAATTTGTTATCCACAGATCCGCTATAACTACCCCATGGTCTGAAGAAAAAGGAAAACGGAGTTCTTGACAGAGTTCTTCTACATTCTTAAATATATTGAAAAAATCTATTTCATTGCGATAAGATCATATTATATTTAAAAAAAAAAAACAGCAAATAATTACCAGTTTTTGGTCCTTTGATGATAGCGCCCCACGCTTGTATCCTTAGTGACATACGCATATACTGTGATTTCTCGTAGTACTGTGGCTGTTAAGAAATGATTTTCTCATTTTTAGTGGATGTTTGGAAGACAGTGTTCTTACAAATATTTTAATGTTACCACTATAACTTGATCGGCATTTTGAAACGAGAATATCGATTCCCTGATATGTAAATCATGTTGCGCATATCGACTATTATATTTTATCTTCCAAGAGAAGAAGATATTTGATAAACAACTATGTGACTAAATATATATATGAAATAGTTGACCATTAAACTTATATTAATGGAGTTTAATGTTGCCCAGATTCCCCTGGGTGATTATAGAGGAGTGTGGAAATAGTAGAGGGGGAACACTGGTCTATGCACATCCAAACATGCTCAGCTTTGTCTAGGCTTTCTTAGAATAAACAGTGATTTATTTGAACAGGAGTGTGGTAATGGTGATAAGATTGTTTAGGGAATAGGGGCACTGGTCTACTATGCTGGTTCAAACATGTTTAGCATTGTATAGGCTTTCTTAGGGTAGTGACACACTTCGCCACCCGGGAAGCGCCACCCAGATGGCGGCTAGACCGTGGGATGGTCGACCGGGTAGTGCCACCCGGCAGGTGGCGCCACCTCGTGTGGCAGGTTGCATTCTATTCTCATTGCTGACCGGGTTGCGCCACCCGGGTGGCGAAGTGTGTCACTAGCCTTAGATTAAACAGTGATTGAGTTGTAAAAAAGTGCTGCGATAGTGGTACGAGAGTTTGAGGGAGGGGGAGACCTGGTCTATGCACATGCACATCCAAACATGCTCAGCATTGTCTAAGCTTACTAAGAGTAAACAGTGATTGATTTGTACAGGAGTGTAGTAATAGTGATAAGTGTGTTTAGTGAATGGAGGCACTGGTCTATGCATGTTCAAACATTAGCATTAGGTCGCATTGTCTGTACGTATGCGGTATTTTCTACTTTGCCGATAGCTTACCGATACCGCCTTCATCTCCCCACTTGTCGGTATACAGTATACATTCGGTGGAATCTTGTAGTAACGATAGTGTCGTGGCGTGATTATGTCGTCATCAGATGAAGATAATCTATTTTAGCTTGTTACCATTTATTTGCGTTTGCGTAGAAAATAAAAAACAAATAGGTACGGGCGACATCCATACATTGTCAAGAATATTGGTAAATATACCTTAATCTGTACCGAATCGGTACCAAGCGTACGAGCTTACCGATACCGTACCGTCAAGTCAGGGAGCGGCCTTATATAGGTTTTCTTAAAGTAAACAATGATTAAGTTGGAGAGGAGTGAGGCAGTATTGATAAGAGTGTTTGAGGAAGGAGAAGCACTGGTCCATGCACATCAAAAAGTTCTCAGAATTGTAGAGGCTTTCTTAAATTAAAAAGTGATAGGGTTTTTACAGGATTACGACAGTATTGATAAATGTGTTAAGAGAAGGAGAGTACTGTTCTATGCATGTCCAAAGTGCTTAACATTGTACATGCTTTTTAGAGTAAACAGAGACAATTTGTCACGAATATTAAATGTTTTTTCATGTTTCATTTCCCCGGCCTTCGTCCATGAGATAAGAAATTATTCATAAATTGACTTTTTGCTAAATATCCATGACAAATATAGTCCTGAGTAATCTATTACTTTCTAGCTTCTATCTGTGTTTTATAGCCGTCATATTCTCATTTCTCTTAATCTAATTTCCAATCCATCTCGTCCTGGAGCTCTGTCTTTTTTTAAAGTTTTGATTGCTTCTCTAATCTCTTCTATTATGAAAGGTGGGAAATAATCCATTCTTGTTCGTTTCTTTTCTATCGCTTTCCTAGTAGTTGGTCTTTTTCTGTGAAGACTAGTGTATGTTCAACTATCTTTCTATTATATAGGCTTCTACATCTTGGCTTTTAGCTAACATTGTTTGTTTGCAAATTCCCTTCAGTTCTAACTTTTCTTCCCTTGTTTTGAGAGAAAAAGTGGTTTCGGTGATTTTTCATTCCCTTACCTCGGGCATAATGGCCTTAACAGGGGATTTCAAAAGTGTTTCTTCCAACAAATCATATTTTTCTTGTGTAGATACAGACTAGTTAGACCTGGTCACTGGTCATTGTGACTTTTTTTCCATTTCTACTCTGAATTTGTTTAGATCGAGCGGTCCTATAAGATATGGTTTTCTTTGGTTTTTATTTTTAATTTAATTTGTTATCCACAGATCCGCTATAACTACCCCATGGTCTGAAGAAAAAGGAAAACGGAGTTCTTGACGGAGTTCTTCTACATTCTTAAATATATTGAAAAAATCTATTTCATTGCGATAAGATCATATTATATTTTTTAAAAAAACAGCAAATAATTACCAGTTTTTGGTCCTTTGATGATAGCGCCCCACGCTTGTATCCTTAGTGACATACGCATATACTGTGATTTCTCGTAGTACTGTGGCTGTTAAGAAATGATTTTCTCATTTTTAGTGGATGTTTGGAACACAGTGTTCTTACAAATATTTTAATGTTACCACTATAACTTGATTGTACATGCTTTTTAGAGTAAACAGAGACAATTTGTCACGAATATTAAAGGTTTTTTCATGTTTCATTTCCCCGGCCTTCGTCCATGAGATAAGAAATTATTCATAAATTGACTTTTTGCTAAATATCCATGACAAATATAGTCCTGAGTAATCTATTACTTTCTAGCTTCTATCTGTGTTTTATAGCCGTCATATTCTCATTTCTCTTAATCTAATTTCCTGGCACAGCATTGACTTTTTATAGTGCTAATGAAGATTTTACAGACTTTTGTAATATAGCTAATAGTAAAAGTGTTGTATGTCATGAATAAATTCAAATTAATAGAAATAGCATAGTTAACAATCAAAACTACTTTGCAATTTAAACAAATCTCACATATTTAATGACTTTATGCTGTGTTTTTTTTATCAGAAATAAAAAATCATAATAATTTATGGTTTTTTTTAAACGAATGGTGTAAACAAATGAAAAAAGATGTCAACAATTCTTTTTCTTCACAAATTGGTAACTTAAATTGGCCTTGATTTGACCTATATGCAAGATTGACCTATATGCAAGATTGACCTATATGCAAGAAAATAGACAAGAAAATACTTATGCCCATCTCCCACAAGCAACATATGACGTAGATGACGAAATTTTGATTGAAACAGACGCTACTGAAGAAGACCCAAGGCCATTTGGGGACTGGGGACTCAAGGTTGGTCGTCTTTGTAGAAGGACCTAGGATTCAATGCCACAACATGTCCCCGTGTCCCCGGACTGTATTGCGGGTGTAGATCTTGTATCTACAGTATTCAAGATTGCTAATCCCATAGAAATGGGATTCTCTGAAACAATATAGCTAGCCTGGACACGTGTTCAAGGACAGCTTGGCTGCTTGCCTGAGTTAAAACTGATTATAGTTATTACAATCTGATCTTATTAAATTTTTAAATTAGAATTTAAAGCAAAATGGAGAGACCAGTGAGGTGACAATTGTAGTGACAGTAATGTTATGTTACTTTCTATTAAACTCTCTAGTCATAATTATGAAATGGTACCGCAAAATCTCAGTCAAAACAACTAGTCATTTATTAAAAATGATAACATAAAAGAGTTGAAAGACAACCTAAAGAAAAAAATCATGGTGTTGCATTGAAGATGTTAAATGGTAGATCAAGAATATAATGTTTTATATTCGGCATAGAACTAAACAAGATAGCGCTGCTATTAAATTGAGGAATGTAAGGCTTTTACTACTTAACAAACTTGGATTAAAAGATAATTCATTTTTGCATATGATGTTGCATGTGTATGGAAAACAAAGGGTACTTCTTTAGATTGTTACTCCCCTATGTTTGTTTTTATAATGTAAATGACTGCGACTAAATAACTATTAAGAAAAGGGGTGTTTAGTCCAATGTACTTTGGGACAAAGGAATATCACACTTTTGTTTTTATAAGGGGAGTAACAGTCTAAAAAAGAACATTCCGTAGACCTTCTTTAGATGTTTACTCCTCTCTGTTATTATTATAAGGGGAGTAACAATCCAAAGAAGTGCCAAACGAGTGAATGTTCAATCTGGGGCCGACGATCGGACCTTGTGTACGAGATTTTTATATACGAGGTTATGTCCGTCTATAAGGTAGGGGGTTTTGGTAGAAAAAGGTCACCTGAGAAAACCATGCACATATTACTACAAAATGCTACTAGAAACGCCTTAACAGTAGCCTATAAACGTACTTGGTCAACAGTTGCATAGGAATCTCTTGTAGACTACGGCAGAACAGTAAGTCATAGCTTATTCCAACAGCATATTTACTATTTTAAAAATAATTAACTATCAGTCTAATAGATAACAAAACACAAATTATCAGGTTGAACACAGAGAGGATACTTATTTAAATTCTACCAATAGCTTTGAAGAAAGTAAAAAACGGAATATACATGAAATTAAAAGTAGAGATCTGGTTCATGTTGAGAACCCAAGTAAATTGAACTTTATTATTTATGATGTGACTATTTCAGATTACAACCCTCGTCAGTCATATTAATCGTCTTATTTAATAATTCAATATTGTCAAAATTCCATAAAAAAAAATACAAATATAATTATTTGCAATCATGACAAATTAAATTACATCAATAATTAAAGTTTATATTGTCAATAAAATGTTAAGCTTGTTGTGCCATAAAGTACAATGTAATTATACTATTTTAATTATGTCTTCAATCTGATTAATTGGTACCCTTTTTTAAATTTAAAAACACAATTAACCCTGTAGACTCAATTAATATAGTCTAATAAATATTAAGGGGAAAGCACAGTAAATAAAATGTACAGTATAATGATAGCACTAGTGTAAACCAGATTATATTAATACGGATAGATACAAGTAAAGGAGAAAATAATTATTATTCTCAGATATTTAAAAACAAAACTACTTTAGGTTTACCTTACTTTAAACAATTTCTGGTGCACTCCGAAATGATATCAAGCCTTCAGGTAATAACACAAATACATATTTATGTGCATTACAAAATTATATTAAACCTTATATAAACATATACATATTTTTGTGAACAAAGAAATAAATATCAAACATTTATTTATGTTGCTGCGCTATTTATGATGGTTAGACTTAAAAACTTAAATATCTATCATTTTTATACAAGTTTAAGCAGTTACTCTAAATATCTTCTATTGACTAAGCCTAGGGTTTGAAAATTCATTACTACGGCAGACATTTATCTGAGTAAATCACAGGTAATAATTATGATGGTTAGACTTAAAAACTTAAAATATCTGTCATTTTTATACAAGTTCAATCAGTTACTCTAAAAATTTTCCATTGACAAAGCTTTGGGTTTGCAAATTCATTGCTGTGGTAGAAATTTATCTGAGTAAATCACAGGTAATCTCAATGGAAACATCATTATAGTGAAATTTTCTCGGATCCATATAATCATTCCAACTATTGATTTAAAAAACAAAAAAGTATAACATGTTTTTGTTTAGTTGTCATTAATAATACTTTTATTATTATTTAAAATACTGCAAGTACATTTATGTATTTCTGAACAAGAACAATTATAAAATACCGTGTATAAATATTGAGCTTGTTGAGCTTCGATCGGTTCAATCGACACATGTTAAATATTTATTTGACCGTTGTCGAGTATTACCGATTTGTAAACTCTATTATTTTTTCTTCCGGTTCAATTAATAAAAATGGGCCAAGAGTAAGAATTAATAAAATTGTTTATAAGCGTTAATATTTAGTACGTTTCATTTTGGGTAGACATTTTTGATAAGGTGATTTACAAAAGCAAAAGTAATAGAAAAGTTCCATTTGATCTTATATTAGAATTTAAGTATTAAAAATACATGTTACAAGATAATAATCACTCTTACATACTCGTAAGCATACCTTAATATATTTTTCTAGTTTGTTTTATTTGCAATTACGCACACACTATATGCGTGCACTGTGAGAACAATTTAATGATTCTTTCTTCCTCTAAATATTGATGGTTATAATATGCTATTGATTTTTTCTTCGATAAGTTTTCTGTTATTTACGTCTATATCAATAAACTTACCGTCATGCGTTGAGAAATAAATATATATATATTTGTATGTGTATATATATATATATATATATTATGTGGGTGTGGGTGTTAATATTGAATCGGTTGTAATTATTTAAAATTGAGTGTGTGCTTTTAGCGGTAATTTTTTTTGTGAATTTAATTAACTTTGGTTTGTTAAAGGATTGAATTGCATCACGTTTAATATTATGTTGCAATCTACTAATCGTCATAAAATATTACAAGTACAAAAATGAAACGAGTATTATATTTTTATAATTAAGTTTGACATTTTGACTAACCGTTATAGGAATAATTTCTTGATTGAGCTGGTGACAATATGAGAGCTACAACGATGCAATAGATAGTAAAATGATTGTGCATTGTGCGATCTTTTTTGTGTGTGCTTACGACGCAATAAAACACGAAACGACGTTTACTGGACCGTTGCTGGTCCAAGACTGGGTTTCTACAGGTGGGTCTTGTTCCGGCCCCCCTACACGCCCCCCTCTAAATCTTTAGCCCCTCCTACCAAACACACCTATATCACGTCGCTATTATTTGCTCACTTGTAGCGACTTTTTCCCGATACTAAACAATTGTATCTAAACAAATTAATGTTTTCCCCCTTCTTTTAATGTGGATTGTTAGGGATTCACAGTTAACTAACCAATTCTTATAAAATAACAAATGTTAAGTAGGATTTGAGCACAACAAGACTTTTTTTAATATATCGTTGACAAGCCACTTATTTACAAATAAGTAATGTTGGAGGAGAAACCTCCTAAATACCCTCTCCCAACTTCTACCTGAAGTGAACTATTTTTTCTGCCTTGGCTGGTCTTAGTTCATAAACTGGTTTTAGACTATCTAGCGAAATGGCCACTTCTTTTCCATCTCTCAGAATGATGAATTGTTAGTCTCTTCGGCGCTACACTTTGAATGAACCATCGTATGGAGGACTTTGCGCAGCTCGAACTCTATACGCACGAAAACTCTCTTGCATTTCTGTAGCTCATCCGGGACGAATGATCTTTGCTGTACCTGTCTTTTTTAGGGTTACATAGTGAGCAGAAGTTCTCTCGAAATCTATGAACAAGATTCGAGGCTTCTGAAGATGCTGCAGTAGGTGATGGAATAAAATATTCACCTGGTATCCGGAGGCACTCCCCATAGAGAAGTTCTGCGGTGCTGTATTTCAGATCCTCCTTTGTGGTAGTTCTTAAGCCCAGCAAAACCAGAGGTAAAACTTCCGTCCAATTGATTGCGTTACCAGTCGCTCTCAATGGTTCCTTTAAACTCCGATGAAACGTCTCTACCATACCATTTGCCTGAGGGTGGTAGGCTGTTGTTCTTATGCTGGTCGTACCTAAAAGCTTTGTCAGACGTTCAAATAGCCGCGACTCAAATTGAATTCCTTGGTCTGTAGTTACCTGGAGAGGTACTCCGAACACGGACACGTTCTCTTGGACAAACGTTTTTGCCACCGTCTCCGATGAGATATCTTTTAATGGGTAAGCTTCAGGCCACCTGGAAAAACGATCCACGACGGTCAGTAGACATCTAAAGTCATTAGTAGGGGGTAGTGTCCCACTAAATCTAAGTGTATGTGCTAGACCTGGTGGGATGGTGTCATTCTGAATTGGTGAATGAACATGTCTGTGAACTTTTTTTTGACAGCCTATACAGCATCTGGCCCAAATATTGATGTTCTTATACATTCCTGGCCAAAAGTAGCTCCAACAGATCTTTTTCATAGTTGAGCGCACAACTGGATGGGATAGTCCGTGAATCCTGTAAAAGATTACCTTCCTGAGTCGCGAGGTGACGAACAGTCGATGAGTGCCCATAGAAGTCTCACGCCATATTTTGGAATTTTGCAGCCGCAACCATGACTTGTTCTAGCTTGACATTTGATTTTCCTGGATTGTATTCTAAAAATTGCTGAAGCTCCTCTTCTGTTTGTTGATCCTTGAACATTATCCTCCAATCGTTTGCGCCCCAGTTTATTATAAGTACTCGCAATAAGGCATCCACTACCGGATTCTTAATACCTTTTACGTGACTTATATCGGATGAAAATTGTGATATATAGTTGAGGTGCCTTTCCTGACGAGGTGAGCGATCAGTTTTAGTAGAAAGCGCGGTAGTCAATGGTTTATGATCTGTGAACACGCAAAATTCTTTTGCCTCCACCATATATCTGAAGTGTGGAGGAACCTGCAAGTAGTTTCAGCGGGCGATTAAGTTCTGATGGTTTTTTATCACCCATATCTAGTCCTGATAAAAGTTCTTCAATACGATGACTTTCATTCAGGGAATGACTTAAAATCATGAATCCCTTCTCACCATCATCTGTATATTAATATATGGTGTTAAGTAAAATGACATCATGAAACCACAATTAGAATGAGGCATGATAGAAGTATAGTAAATCCCATAGATACATCGGTACCAATCACCCATTATTTACCACATCATGCGGTAATATCACCGCAAAAGACCACAACCAAGGTCAGAATTGCATTTGATGGTAGTGCGACTGCAAAAAGGGACACGCTTAGTTAAAGGCACTGGTTCAAACTAAGCTTGTCCCTTTTTGCAGTCCCACTATTGCTTCTAAGAGAAAAAATATAAATCTGAATGGAAGATTTAGTGAATTAATGTGAATGGAAAATTTAGTTTGAATTTTTATTTAGAGCTATGATTGGGAAATTTTAATAATAAAAAAACATTAAAAAGGCATTTCACCAAATTTTACTTAACGATGACAGTAAAGGCGTAACTAGATTTATATGAATCCAAGATACATCAAAGAATATAACTCCAGAAAATATGGTTTTGTAGACTTATATTTGGAATAATATCTAGTCTATTCGTATTTAATGGTGTAATTAAATATCATGTTAATAGATATGGTAGTAATTGATTTGCAAGAGGGATGAGTAAGATAATATTGATATAGAAAATATAGTAGTTAAAATAAAAAAAGCAGGATGCTCATGATTTTATTCAACAGGAAAGAATGTATTTATAGTTACATCAATGAATTTGCGAGAATGGAACACAAATGATAAACAATTTTATCACTACTACCAGAAGAAGATATAGATTCAAAGGAATCCATTACAGTTTCAGAATTAATCTGGGATTCAGTTAAAGATAAATTTAAAGTAAAAGTAAGAGACTTCGAAATCCTGTCCTTACTAAACGTTCCATTTCAAAATGAGTCAGTTCAATTTTTGATCGCACTGGAATGGCTTCACCAATATTAATAGTCGCTACAGGCTTTCTGCAAAAATTATGTAAAAAAAGAGAAGGGGAAATAGCAAATCTTGGTATGTTTTGGAAATTTTACTCCATGGATTTGGGGGTTTATGGAACCGTTCATAGACACCTTACAATTCTTGACATATTTTAACCATTCCTGTGGTCAAATGATGTGTAATAAATACCTATGGCATCTTGGTCCCTCCCCCACGACCAGTTAGTCACAATTATATGTAAAATTGAAGCCATACTTGTTGTAATTGAGAAACAATTACTCCCACACACTTTTTTGAGGGCCACTTTTGTAGCATTCGCGCCTTTTCAGCCGGAGCTGAAACTAGGCAATTCCCCAGAATCTACTTTAAAATTGTGGAAATAAGAAAATAAATTATTAGTTCGAGAGGCGAGAACCCGCTTATCTTCAGGGAATGAATTACCTTAGCTAAGCAAGAACAGAATTAAAAAATGTACCTCATATCGTCTAAATTGTCCATTTAAGAGAAGAACTAGGCTCAAGACAAAAATGAAAACTAAGGAAAATTAGAAGGCTAAATTTAAGTCAGTATGGGGCAGTGCGCCCAGCAGAAGTAAGGACTGAGACTTCGACCATTATTAGATGATTTGAAATTAATAAGAACCAAAATTCCTTCAGTGGCAGAAAAAATTATCAGAAGGGTAGAAAAAGGAGTGTGTCATATGGCAAGATATGACAGAACGTTTAAATTGTTAATAACCATATGTTTTATTTTTCTTTTTTTTTACTTATTTACAATTATAATAGGTAAGAGTTCAGTAGTTGTGTTAAAGCTAAAAGATTAGTTTTTATAGTTTCACAAAAAATAGGTATTATTATATTTTCTTAAAATTGATAAACAAATCATTAACCACCTATATTAAACACGAACCAAAACAGTTCGGGAGAAGACTGTCTTTTACTTTTAACATCATGAGCGAAATATATACACTTGGTTGTATTAATATTAACAGCCAACACATTATAATAAAATAATTACTTTTCATGGATCATGCCAACAGACGTCTTTTTACTACTTCTTCTCAAGAAAGGCTTTTAATATGAAATCAAGTATCGTTGGCCCATGCAAAAAAGTTCATTGTAAAAAGTTTGTTGATTAGATAGTACATTCTTATATACGATGAATAAATTTGGACCAAGGATTGATTCCTGAGGCACTCCAAAATTAATAAAAACAGTTGTTAATTTTGACTATTTGAGTCCTTTTTAACAGGTAGGAAAAGAATACCTTGTGGGCTCAGATTCCAATTTTAAATAACTTGATTCTCATGACTCATGACTTTATGGTAACAAAAGCTTTGGCAAGATTCACGTTAACGGCCAAACATTTCGTGTTGGAATGTAAATTGTTAACAATTATTAAAGTCAGTTACTAAAAAACCTCTGATTTCCTTTTTTTTTTTAAAAAATCTTGAGATCCAAAAAAGTAATCAGAATTAATTTTATACATTTCTCTAATAACTTGAATTAGAAAAGACCGACATAGGTTTTTAATTAGTATGATCCAACTTCTTAATACTTTTGTAATAAAGGCGTCAACAATGCCTCTTTCAATGTATAAGAAAAGTTCCAGTCTCAAAACTTAGATTAAAAATGTAAGCTAAAGGTTTAGATAAGGTACTACTACCTGCTTTTGAATATGTAATGGGCATTAATACCATCCATACCTGCTAGACTTGTTAGGACTTTTGATATAAATCAATTTCTCTTTATCTGTTACAGGATTGGTTCAGTCATTGTTACAACTGTCTGTGTGTTCCATATGTAAAGATTGATTCTCATTTCTTTTATAGTGGTTTCAGCTAAATTAGATCTCATATTAGCGTAGAAAGTATTTGCTTAATTACAGATATCATCCAGAGATGTTAATTTTTTTATTAGGGTCCGTAGGCAAAACCAAGGATCCTTATATTTTCCTGAGTTAGTCTGTCTGTCCGTCCGTCCGTCGCCTGCTCTCACGGCTACACCTTTCGTCCGATGACTTTGAAATTTGGCATGTATATGTCTTGTACCTACCTTTCGTCCGATGACTTTGAAATTTGGCATGTATATGTCTTGTACCTACCCACACATGTTAAAAATGTAGCGACTTGAAAAAAATTAGGGTAAAAAAACGTAAGGGTTAATATTTTTTTTTCGACCCCGTGAGGGGTATCATATGAAAGGGTACGTCGAGCTGATTACAAAAATATATAATTCTTTGGTTATACCTTTGATAGGGCGAGTGTAGGCAAGTTTGAAGTGGGAGTGAAACGTGCCCCCCCCCCCCCCCCCCCCTCCCTCTATCTCGCTTACGTGAAGTGCAAAAAATCTGAAAAAATTCCTGAACATTCTTCGACCAAAAGTAAAAATACCACTTTTTGGAAATTTCGAAAAAAAATATTATTTTATTTTTTATTGACAAAATACTTTTTTTTATAACTATGGTCTTTTCGATGTATTTATATGGTTTTATTCCGGTTCAGTGGCAAAAAAAATACTTTATCAGAAGTTTTTTTTATGTGTTTTGAGAATATCAGACCCATAGGATAGTTCAAAGTAAGCTTTTTAGCATTTCACATAACACCATCAATAGGATACTATTTAAACTATACAGGGTTGCCTACGGACCATCGCTGTGTGCTGACTAGCACACACTTGGCCTGTTTATTATCTACTCAACATTAAGCATTACTTAACTGCTTTTAGGCTGGAAAGAACTATCGCTGATTTGTCATTAAAAACAGGCAGGAAAGTAATTGAAACAGTCAGGGAAATATTTCCCTGCCTAGGCAGGAAAAGTACAGTGTTTACCAGAGCGTGTCATAACATCTGTTTTTGATTGTGTTTAGTTTTATATTAATTTAGTTGTGTACTTGTTATATTATTATGCAATGTTATATAATTAATGTATTAATATTATGTTTACCTAATCTTCCATTTTTTATCTAAATAGCGTGAGTAGATAAAATATTGTATGGGCAGCAAGGAAACATTTCTGCCTCGTGTATTCATTGCCTGCCTCGGCTTATCTTCATTAATTTTCATAGCCTGTCCTCGTCTCCGGCTCAGAGGCTAACCTAATCCTTCGCCAGTAAAATTCCATTTTGCTGCCTAGTTACATAAATAGCTATTCCTTTAACATTTTTTATATTGTGTTTGCCTTTTTAATTTCTATCTAGACATTCGTTGATGACTTTTCAGGTTGTTTTTTTCGAATTATTTTCATTTATAGAAAGTTTGCCTGTAAAATAAATTGATATTTTACTAGTCTGATCAGGGATGTAAGTTAATTTTGAATTAGTAATAAATTTAGACTTTCTCATTAATTTTATTTATGATTTCTCTAGATCTTAGTAGGACCGAAGTTCCATTTCTACATGGTACCAATATAACCTCTGTTGTAGTACAATTAATTGAAATCTACCAGTTTCATTTATCTTTAATGTTGTAGAAATTTTTATTTGATATGATCTGAACAGGAGGGTTTATCCGGTATACAGAGTGGTCCAAAAGTCCCCCCCCCCCCTCTTAACTTTTGAACGGTTTGAGATAAATTAATGAAACTTGGGGGATCAGTACCATGTAAAGGGAAGTTTGTTTTCATGCAATCGCGCACTAGGGGCAATACCCACTTTGGTCCTAGGCCACCCACCCAACTCCAAAATTTCAAATTGGAGTGTAAATTTTTGATAGCATATTTAGATCTTTTTTTTTTTTTTTTTTTTTTCGTTTTATTCGTATATTACACCTACAATAATACATTGTTATAAGTAATAATGATGTTCCTGATTTAAATGGCATGGTAATCGTGATGTGAGAAACTGTCCATTGACAGCACTCACAATTAATAACATGAGTACAATATTTTATCTAGATTTTAATTTAATAAATCTCGTGGCCACTGCCTTTTCAGTCGTCGGGGAGGATTTCCGGGAATGGAATTAGAGGAGAGGTTTTGGACTAAAGGATTAGGGTGATGGGATACAGAATCGTGAAAGGATTGATACCTGGAGGTGGCTAGGTCAGAAACAAAGGGTACATTTAGGTCGTTATGAAGGATGAGATTGGAGACAAAAAAGGGAGCATTAGTTATTTTTCTGAGGATTTTAGACTGAAGGGATTGGATACGGTGGGAGTTAGAGCGCTTGGTACAACCCCATAATTCGATGCCATATGTCCATATGGGTTTTATTATAGTGTTATATATGAGAAGTTTGTTATGTGTACTGAGTTGTGATTTGTAATGTAAGAGCCGGTGTAAAAGTTTATATCGTCGGTTAGTTTCTTGTCTTTTGAGTTTTGTGTGGTGTGCCCAGGTTAAACGTCGATCAAGGTGTAACCCAAGGTAGCGGACTGTACTGGAATGAGGAATAGGGATTTGGTTTAGAGTTACAGGTTCGCAGATGCCATGTCTCAGAGCAAAGGTCACGTGGTTACTTTTACTTTGGTTTATCTTTATTCTCCATTTCTTCAGCCAGGATTCAAGGAGGATTAGATGTTGTTGTACATAGTCAGAAGCTGTACGTGGAGATTCGTGAGATGAAAGAATGCATTTGTCATCTGCGAAGGATGTGAGAGTGGTATGAGGATGTTCAGGAATGTCAGCTGTGTAAAGGGAATATAGAATTGGGGCTAGGATACTTCCTTGGGGTACACCTGCTTTTATCAGGAAGATTGATGAAGTGGAGAGGTTACAAGAAACGTGGTAAAATCGGTTTTCGAGGAAAGATTTTAGGATCAGGTAGTATGTAGAAGGAAGGAAGCCCTTTAGCTTCCAAAGTAAGCCGGCGTGCCAAACCCTGTCAAAAGCCTGAGCCTCATCTAGGAAGACAGCCGAACAGTACTTTTTCTGTTCAAGGGAGGAGGAGATTATATCTACAACTCTATGACATTTATTTAGATCTAAGGTGGAAATAATAAAATTTTACTTGAAAATTTTTTCTATCTCCAATATTTTGTCCCCTATAGAGGGGCAAAGATAGCACAATAACCCTTCCGAAAATAGTAAATAATAACGTTTTAGAAGTTATAAAATGTAAACGGTTTGAAATAAATTAATGGAACTTGCAGGATCTGTACCATGTAAAGAGAAGTGTGTATTTATCCATTCGGGTACAAGGGGTTACCACCCATTTTACCCCCAGGCGCTGAAATCTACCATTTATATACTATTACACCATATGGGGGGCAAAATATTGGAGATAGAAAAAAAGTTTGAAGTAAAATATTCTTATTTTTCACAGTAGAATCCAAAAATGCTATCAAAAATATACACTCCAATTTGAAACTTTGAAGTTGGGTGGCCTGGGGGAAAAGTGGGTGGTTGCACCTATTCCGCGTCCCTTTACATTGTACGGATCCCCCAAGTTTGATTAATTTATCTCAAACCGTTCAAAAGTTTAGAGGGGGGGGGGGGAATTTTGACCACCCTGTATAATATAATGGTCCTTTATATGTTTATTATTTAAAATAAAAATATTAATGAGGTACAATGTAATGATTGTAACTGAAGCTGTGATAAATTTTTAATAAAACTAGTCAATTTAATTTATTTCAATTAGTTTAGAATAGTTGGGTGTGGCTTTTGTGTAGTTTTGTTTCGTTGTGATTAGATTATTGTTTTAAGATTGAAACCAGGAATTGAATTAAGATGATTGTGAGGATTTGGGGTTTTTCCTACTTAGGAAGAGTCTAGTCACTTAAAATAATGTACAACAAAATTTTTTTTCTAATATGACGATTTTACATAGCAAAAGATTATAGTTCACAGCTCAAAAAAGATGCTTGAAAATGACTCAAGGTCGAGTCGAAATATAGCCATCATATGACATAGAAGAGTTTAATTTTTAAATCCCTAAGGACCCATACAACACCACAATATAAAATATTAATGTTTCCTAGGTATAAATTTAAATAATATTATCATGATCTGTAAATACCGGTAAAACAGATTTCTAAATTACAAATTTCAAATTATACTTTACATATATTGATGTTATATTACAAACATTAATAGCATTAATTTCAACGTTTGTTACTTTGAATCCAGATTTACCATAAACAATAACTCCCTCTGCTATATTACAACCTTTAGCTAAGTAAGCAGTATAGTTGTTTATACTTAAGCCCTGTTACGGTGATAGTTGGCGCGATAGTTGCGGTCGTGATAGCAACAATGGCATCAACTATCACCGTGTAGACTACATGATAGATTTTGTAGCGATAGAACTATCAGCCATCACACTATCTCGTCTGACGAGATAGTTGAGTCTTCTATCAAAGCAGTCAGAGTACTGAAGCAGCAGATTTAAGAACTACCACGCAAGATACTAGACGCTGATTGGCTTATTGTTTGTTTATACTTTTATATCACGCAATAACAGATCTAAAAGGCAGCAAATAGCTTGCATCATATTTGATATCAGATTTTGCTGTTTTCGAAAATGTAAATATTCCATTTGCTGTATATGTATTACAATTTAACATAATATATGTAATACTTTATTCCTGTACCAAAAGTCAAAAATGTAGTGCAAGACAAGACAACAAGTTTTGACGTATGTTAACTCTCACCGTGTAAACTACACACCTCCGCGATAGTTTTTTTTTTTTTTTTTTGTTTTGTTTTTTTGTGTTGGCATTAGCTTTTCAACTATACAGCCATACAAGTATTAATGTTTTTAATTTGCTCGTTTTCCTATTAATTTAAATTTTTATTTGTTCACTATTTAGAAAATTGTATATTTCACGAAACACAAGGATATTATTGCTTTGAAAAATGCTTTTATAAAGAACTGGTTGTTTTATTTTATCTGAGATGCTGTGGAGCAATCTCTCCCTACTATCTCTGTACTTTGTACACTTCATAATTAAATGCTCTAGATCTCCGACTTCATTACATCTGTCACACATATCTGAGGAGCTTCTTCCGATCATCTTCAGGTACTTGGGGCAGATTCCGTGGTTGCATCTTAGTCTATTTATCACGCTCACCAAGTTCTTTCCTTTTACCTCTGCGAACCATGGTTTGGACCTCAGGGTGGGCTCTATTCTTCTATAGTTATATATTCCGCGATAGTTCTATTATGTAGACTGACATGATAGTTCAATTGTGGGAGAACTATCACCGTGTAAACGGGGATTCCATATTTTTGTCATAATCCCTTAGCCACGCTTTACTTACAATTAAATCCATTTTTCGATTTAAAAAGGGAATCGACCATTGGTCACCTGTGACACGTAAACATCAAAAATTGTTTATTTCAACTATTTAAAGTTACATTTTCAGTTATTTTTCTTTTTTATCAGTTTTTTTTCTTTAATACAGCGATAAAGATTTTTATACCTAAAGTAATAGTAAGTAATATAGTAGTTATGAAGAACTGTGAGTGAAGGCGAGGCAAAGTTCACCTACCAATCTCTCGTGTTTATCCAGGTATACAGATGAACATTAGATAATTTATTTCTTCAGGACTATTTATACATATAATTTCTTTATTCAAAACTGGTGTTTTCATTTCTTGTTTTATTTTTCAGTATATAATATAATATAATAATCTAATACATAATGTAATGTAACAATATCTACTCTATTTCATTTAACTTCTATTTACGACTATTTTATCTCTATTATATTAATTAATTATTATTTAACTATTTATTTAAAATACCGACGGAGTAAGAACAATCGGTCTATGATTTTTCGTGGTCGTATACTGTGTTTCTCAACCTTTTTGTACCGGTGGACCACAAGATAGATTCCTCATGTACTCACGGACCACAAAGGGTGAAAAGTGCCCCCCCCCCCCCCCCCCCCCTTCTATCTCGCTTATGTAAAGTACAAAAAATCTGGAAAATTCCTGAACATTCTTCGACCAAAAGTAAAGATACCACTAGAAATTTCGATTTTTTTTTTTTTTTTATTGACAAAATACGTTTTTCTTATAATTATGCTCTTTTCAATGCATTTATATGTTTATAGTCTGGTCCAATGGCAAAAAATACTTTATCAGAAGTTTGTTTGTGTTTAGAGATTATCAGACCCATAGGATAGTTCAAAGTAGGCTTTTTAGCATTTTATAAATCACCATCAATAGGTACTACTTAAACAATACTATGCCTACGGACCCTCGCTGTGTGCTGACTGGCACACACTTGACCTGTTAATTTATTAGTTTTACTCATAGTATCTTAGTATTGTCGAAATTGAAATTGTGATCTGTTTCTGTAGTGTGAGCTGCCAGTACTGTTTTATTATCTTTTGCTCTTACATTTCCTTCATTTTGTTGTCACCTGTTTCTCCAGGTTTGTCGTGATTCCCCTATATATACTGCTGGGGACTATAAACAAGGGACCTGATAAATAATACCCATTTGACCACCAAAATCTAGTTTATCTTTTAATTTTGAAAAATAAGCATTTCTTTTTATGCTTATAGGTTTGTGATCGAATGACAATCACACTCCATTTCATTTAACATTTTAGCTACTCCCTCTGATAAACCTTTAATATATTTTAGTCCTGCAAATTTATATTTTGCAATATTTCAGGATTATGGTTTAGTAATATACTATACCAAAATTCCCAATTAGATTCTTGGGATAAAAATGTGTCATTAATTTACTATATATTGTTGATCAATTATTAATATAATAATTGATAGAATATGAGATATCAACTATTCTAAGTGTATCGTCTTCTTGATTATACATTTTTTTCTTCTATGTTGAAATCTTTTAACCTAAGGAATATTTAAATGTAACAAACTGTTCGAATTTTCTGTTTCTAATATTATTGAAATTTTATAAATAACCACACAAGCAGCAGTATGCATATCAGGCAGGAAAATATTGTGGGGCAGCTCTTCACCATTTAGTCTGCAAAATCAAACATGCAACAGCTGATGCTGGGACTCTTCATGGACATCAAGGAAACTTACGACCATGGTGTTTACCCTGCTATAGTGGCATGGATCAGATCAATCCTATCTCTTAGGGTAGTGACACACTTCGCCACCCGGGTAGCGCCACCTGGGTGGCGCCCACCTGGTTGATGCCACTTGCTCCCGCCACCTGACTTGCGCCACCCACTTATAATGAGAGATGCAGTCAGCCCCAGATTTGATTTCCCCTATATTTGATTGAAGGAGTGGGGGCTGAGTGGTGTGACTTGGGTGGCACCGTGTGACAGGCTCAATTGAAAACAATGGGTTGACCGGGTGGCGCCACCTGTGGGTGGCGGGTAGACCGTCGGACGGTCGACCGTGTAGTGCCACCCGGCAGGTGGCGCCACCTCGTGTGACAGGTTCCATCTATTCTCATAGACGACCGGGTGGCGAAGTGTGTCACCCCCCTTAGGCTAGGTAAAGTTGAGAGAAATGGACACAGTATAAAAGATGCTATAAGGAAAGGCTGTCCACAAGGTGGAGTTCTTTCATCGTCAATTTTGGGATTTACATTGAAGCTTATGCAGATGATGTAGCAGTTCTGGTTCTGAGGATGTTCACTTGCACAAACAGCTCTTCACACTGTTCAAAGATAGTGTTATAGTCACGGCCTTGGAGTTAATCCCGACAAAACAGTGAAGACGCTATTACAAGAAAAAGGAAATTGGATAGTACTGAACTGATGCTTAGTGGTAATAAGCTTAACCTCGCAGACTCAATAAAATATCTTGGTGTAATCTTGGATACAAATTGACCAAGAAACTTCATCTTGAACCGAAGCTGAACAAAGCAATGGCGGTCTTTTGGGTGTGCTGAAGGGCCATTGGTCCCACCTGGGGATTACAACCTAAAGTACTGCACTGGATCTTTACAGCCATGGTGAGACTTTCGTACGCATGTGTTGTCTGGTGGTCTAGGATATCTCTAGGAACTTCAATGAAATCACTTTAGCACCTTCAAAGGAAGGCTTCTGTTAGTATACTCGGACAATGAAAACTACACCAACCCTGGCACTTGAGGCTATGCTATGCTCACCACCATTAGATATATACTTGAACTACGAAGCTGTGCTAGCTTCATATCGCCTGCACTGTGTTGGGTTATGAATATGATATGCCAGTATAGGGAATAGTGTAATATAGAATTCTATTACAGAAATCAGCCCGGGACTTTGGGCATTTGCTGGGAGTATCTACTTCCTTCAAGACAAGACGTGGAATCTGGAGATGATCCTCAACTGCCACCATGAACAGATATGCGGTTCACCGATGTGTCTCGAATTAAAGAATTATCAGGGGCTGGGGCTTTCTGTGCAGAACACTAATTTGAGCTTAGGCAAATATGCCACTGTATTTTAGGCAGAGATATATGCTATTTTGGCCTGATCTCAAATTATTCTAAGTAAGAAAATCTCTAACAGAGAAATCAGAATCTACTCTGACAGCCAGGCAGCGATCATAGCGCTTGTTGCACCAAGATTTACGTCTAAGCTGGTTGCTGAGTGCAAACAATATCTAAACACTCTTGGTCAACTTAACAAGGTACAACCTATACGGGTTCCAGGACATTGTGGGCAATGAGATTGCTGACCAGTTAGCCAAAACGGGTTCCAATTCGAACCCAATAACACTAGAGCCAGTTGTTGGCGAGCCACGTTGTGGTGTGAAACATTCCTTAAGGACTTCTATGAAGGTAGATGTCAACAGAATATGGAACCGTGGTTCAGATGCGACAGTCTAAAATGATGACCTGGGAACCATGTCAGCATCTTACCAGATCACAGCTTTTGCTCAAAAAACCAATCATTCATCTTTTGACAGGCATTCTCATAGGGCACTGTAGACTAAATCGACATCTACATCTACTTGGCCAAGCTGAAATCCCAGTGTGCAGGCTGATGCTGTAGGGCTGTGCGAGGAAGATTACAAAACTCCTTCTTACCTTATTAGCAGCTGTCCTTCACTAACACGTCTGAGGTGAAAATTCTTTGGCTTTGCTATCCTGCGGACTGAAGAACTCAGGTTACTTTCCCTAAGCAAGGTACTCACTTTTTGTGGGTCTGTCAGCTTGCTAAGAGGATACAGTACCATAAGATAGATTATTGAACCGTGTTTGCACCTTGGACCCATGTAAAGTCTTACTGCTTCGGACTTCATTTTAAAAGTCCCCCAGAAAAAAAAAAAAAAAACCTATTTAAAGGTCAAGAATCACTCTTTAATGAAAGTCTAGGTGAAGAGAATGGTGATAGCTGCTATTTGCCTCTTCATTGTGTATTTAAGCCTGATAAACTTCTACTAAAGTTCGGGTTGTTTGGGAAGCTATGTGCCACGTCTAGTGGATATTCTCTGAATGATGT
The DNA here is from genome assembly GCA_951217055.1 of Gerris lacustris. Taxonomy (NCBI): domain Eukaryota; kingdom Metazoa; phylum Arthropoda; class Insecta; order Hemiptera; family Gerridae; genus Gerris; species Gerris lacustris. The sequence goes on along the minus strand of OX578285.1, from coordinate 39,442,384 downwards.
ACTTCATACAGGCCCTAAACTTCATGCAGATTTAACTTACATTTTATCTCTTTTCAGACTTTACCCTATCACCGTAATCACTGATTGGCCAAGTGTACCGCCAAATTCTAGTGAATCAACATCATAGAAAATTTCAAAAAATATTGCGACTTTTTTTATTTTTACTTTATGACGCTGTACATAAAGTAAAGTTTTGATTTAACGCTTAATAGAAGTGGTAAGATTCCTTAGTAGAATAATGCAGCTAAATAGCTTAAGGATATTTGTGCCTGGGAAGATCAAGTATCTCAGGGGGAGGGGCATGATCAGAATTGCTTGAGATTCCAAATGTCCTATGTTCTAGCTATACAAGGGCAGGATTCCACCACACGAATAAACATGACCCAGGCCCGGCTCAGGGAGTGTACGGTCGTTTGAGGAGCACTCTGAAAGCGGTTGCGAATAACCAAAATTTAATAACGGAAATAATTAATAAATATTTTTTAACTCTCGAGTAAAGTTAAAAAATGCCATAAATCCAAAAAATCTAAATTTACTTTATCGTTTCTAAGACTACTACTGAGCGGCTTGTCGGCATATGGCAGTGAAAACTCGTTTTCTCACATTAGGCTTAGCCGATCATGAAAAGGGGTGTGGGAGACACTCATGATGTTAATATGATTACTTACAAATAAATAGTCATGGATAAAATTTTATAAACTTTGGTATTGGTAAGTTGTAGAGAATTTAAGTGAAACATCCCACTTAGTTAAATCGTTCGTTTTTGATGGGAAGACTATTTTAAACTAATGTACGATGTATGTGGTATATGTAGGCAGTGACACGCGTGTTTATGTTGATGTGAATGCAGTACCGTGTGACTATTATTTGAAATGTTCAATAATAGTTTTTGCCTATGTGAGAGGAACCTGACGACAATTACGGTTATCTTACATGTGTTGGGAATAGAGTTATTTAGGTTGTTATATTATTGTTTAGGAAGCGATTGCCCTGTAGGAAAAACCTTAAAGAGAAGTAGTAGCTTATGTAAATGCAAAGCATAGCCCCTGTAACTGGTTATAATCTCAACAAGTATCTTCTTATATCTATCTTCTTCTTTTATACTTCTTTCTTTCTTTTCGTGCTTGGAAGGGAAAGTTGGCAATTCTCACACCGTGGGCTATAAATTCGTTTGATGGAAGCCCGAAAAAAAAGGGAACGTTGGATAAAGTTATGAGTTTTATGATCCAAGTCACGTCTGCTTGCTTGATAGCGGAAGGAGCCATCCTCCCCTTCTATACGGATCAGAGATGAGAGAAAATTGATAGAAATAGTAGCGACGGCAGAGCCGTGCCAGACAGTCCTCTTTTTGTACCTTAGAGGTTTTAACGGATATCCTCAGGCTAATAAAGTGTAAGAAACTTGGTCATATCAGTGAACCGGCGCCGGCGTGGTCATATCAGACCTCAAATTGTATATATTAGCCTCCTACCCATATAGAAAATCACCTAAAACAAGTAATAATTATTATTAATTCAAATGCATGTATAAAATATACTAATAAAAATTAATGGAAGGTAATATTATAATAATCAGCCAGTAAATATATTTATTAATTTTTATAAATATATAAAAGTATATTAAAAAATAAAACTGTTAATGAAAAAAAAATATATACATGAACATGAGCAGCTCAAGTTAATTTGTTGTCTAGATCTATTGTTTAAAAAAACATTCAATACTATCTACAAAGTCCCTTATAAACACCCAACGTTTACATATGTTGACTTTTGATAATACCCGAGTGCCCACTTATATTATCCGGCCGTCTAGAGTAGCTGGACATTAAAAACATCTTATCCTTTCCTGGCCTCAAAAACTTGGCCCCCCCAGACATCACTTTCAAAATTGAACCAAATTTTTGGTCCAATCTGCCGGATGTCCGTCTCCACTCTTTTCGACCACCAAGCGCTAGGTCTCTCTCTTGCTCTTGGCTAAACACCCCATGGCCGGGCTCTGAAAACTCGCTGGGACAAGTGGTCCGCCCCCATTCTGTTAACGTAGCTATATCACTGCAGTGACGACGATTAAGGACTCATATTTTAGTAAAGGTGTGTCGAAAATAACATGATATTGGGGAATAACAGTTCGTCAGATAACAAATTATTGAAAAAGACCTTCTATTGAATATCAGTTCATATTGTAAACAGAATACATCATCTGTTAGATAACAGAACGGAATAAGTAACATTCTGTAGTAACAAGTTGTAATGAACTGTTATATGTTCTATTATATCTTTTCACTACTATTACTGTTATTGCTATCTTTCGTTAATGTTATTCTGATTCTATTCTGTTCTCTGCCCCGTTTTAGTTATTTCCGTTTAAATTAGGGCCGCCTTTTTGCTTACCTAATGGACGCTCTATCTCCAGTCCTACTGAACTGATTTTCCTCTAACAACTTTTATTATAATTATATTATACCTCTCTATAGGTCATATCACCGCAACTATTTTCGACTAATTATTTTTTTTTTTTATTGAAAATTAAATGTAAAGTTTATTTTCTTTTTAATACCTTGAAACTTTTCTATTCACGTGAGTCTAATTAGATTATTATAAATAAATAATGTTTAATTATATACCTTCTTTGTTACTCAACTCTTTTGTTGTCGCTTTTATCAGGTTGGGTTTTGTTGCGTTGACAATTAGTCTGCTTCTTTAAGTTCTCCTTCTGACTTCACATATGCATTTGCCACATCTCTTTCTATGTAGGTACTATTGACTAAAACCATATCATCTGCATACCATTGTAGCTAAATAAACTTATTGAAAATGGTACCCCCTCTGACACCCAGTTTACTCTGCTGTACTCTGTCTCTGGCCACTGTCAACCATAAAGGGCTCTGAGAGGGCCCCGCTGAGTCACGCACAAAATACGTACAAAGTAGCCTTCTAATTAGAGGTGGGTACGAAAATAACGTAACAGTTAAAAATAACCTGTTATTGTAAGGCAGTGTTTCCCAAAGTGTGGTACGCGTACCCCTGGGGGTACGGGAAGAGTTTGGTGGGGGTACGCGCTGCACCGGGCTTTGACTGTGCCGTCAATTTTATCCTGAAAAGGATAAAATTGTTTATGTTGAGGCAACGAGTCATCATAATTTGGTTCTCTGTTAATTTTGTTCTTAAATTGGATATTTGTTCTTGTTTATGTACTAAAATATATATATATATATTGTTAATGAAATATACGCATATTCTATTTTTATTTTTATTTTTTTATTCATCCTATTTATTGTTAGATTTGTTCCATGAGGACTATAGAGTCGTGGGACAAATCCCAGTGAGTGAATTGACCCACATTATCAGACCTGACTCCTTGGTTTTAGTTGTTTTAGTTTTGGACAAATTACTTTGTAAGAGTAATAATTTGTAAATATTTGACAAATAGAAAGTGTTTAAAAGGATTAAACCTAAAAGGTTGAAAATGTTCCAATATAAGCGGGAACGAATTATAACCGTTTTATAGAAAGAAAGTACATAGTTTATATTTATATTATTTCATTTTTTTTAAGAACAATACCCCGATTGACACAATTAGAAAAAATAGAATTAAATAATTAAAGGCAAACAAAATAGTAATGGATTTTTTTTTTTTTAACGAGGGGTACTTAGTGTTACGAAAATTATAGAAAGGGTACCCAGATGTTAAAAGTTTGGGAAACACTGTTGTAAGGTAACCATTCTTCAGATAACCTAATATTGAAAAATACCTGTTATCGAGTAACTCTAGTCTAATTCATAAATATTCTGACTGGCAGCGGCGTTAGGTACTACAGTAGTTGCAGCTCTAGTTTAGTTCATAAGTATTCCGCCTGGCGGCTGCGGCGGCACTGTAATCTGCTCCTACGATGCGTTATTACTTTAACGTAACAGGAACGGTATCAATAACTCCTGAGGTATTAGGTTTCCATTAAGCGTTATATTATAACTTTAACAGAACGGGAACGGTATTAATAACTCCTGTGGTATTAGATTTTAATGAAGCGTTATATTACAACTCTTCATTACATTACGTTATCAATTCAGTTCTGTTCTTTATTTCCGTTACCGTTCTCTGTACTGTTTAGTTATGTTATTTCCATTCAAATAATGTTATTACAAAACAAAAACAGCAAAGATTTGCAAGATGTCGGTAGGGTAAGGTAGAGGTGCTCGGTTGGAACCTTACTTGGAGTCCTCATCCCTTCCTCTGCCTAATTAGTACTTTCGCTACTAGTTGAGTGTCTCTGCCGTGGAGGGCCCTGCGGCGGACTGAAGGCAATACCTCAGCTCACACCCAGGTTAGCGGGTTCAAGGCTTTCGCTCTGGCCCCACCCCCGCTTTTCATACGTAACTAACATACGTTTTATCTCCGCTTCTACTGGACCGATTTTCCTCTAACAACTTTTATTATAATTATATTATCCGTCTCGTTAGGACTTCATCACCGCAACTAATTTAGACTCATACTTATTATACAATTTTATCGGCCCCAGGAAGGGCGCCTTTTTTGGTTTATTTTGCTTGTTAAATTCTTGCTAAGGCCCGAGAATTTTAAATAGATAAGATCTTTACAGTTATCCCACATAGCGGATTTCAAAGTATTAATATTTGTATTATAGATAAGCGCCAATGTTTTTAGAATCTTCAAGCTGAGTAAATATCTTTACTATAAAATTAGTAGAAATTCTATCTGTGTAGTTCTTAATAAAGCAAATAAATATTTAATTAATTAATTACCTTAAATAATTCTTAAATTTAATTTTCAATTCTTTTTTTTGCTCATCAAGACTCGGCCCGGAATGGTGAGAATCTGTTACCCGAATACCTATTCAAGGAACCTGTTACCGTTTGAGAGCGGGAACTTCATAACCAGTTACCGACAAATAACTGTAATTAGCCACCTCTACTTCTAAGGTGTATGGAGGGTTTGGCGTCAACAGTAACTTTAATAGGGCCGACACATTCACAGCAATAGATTTAGTTTCGGGTTTCCATCTAAACACTTTAGACAAAGAATCCCAAGACAAGACATCATTTTCGTAAGTCGAAGTCTTTCAGAAATACCCAGCACACAAAAATTTAAAAGAATTAAAACGTTTTCTCGGTAAGACGAAATATTTAAACCGAGAAAAAAAAGATAACCGAGAAAACTAATTTAGATGATGACAGCAATAATAAATAATACATTGCCCAAACTGTATATTTATAGAGAAAATCTAAATAAAAAAAATAAGAAAAATTATAGATGCATTGACCTCTATGAAACATTGGCATTGTTGGAAGGAAATAGGACTAAGGTAAAGAATAAAATTACAAATGAAATTATTATAATTCAAGTTAAAGAGATAAAAGCATCTGCTGTTTCAGATGTTCAAGTAGGAGTCAGCAAAAGATAGAATGTAGAGACGTGTTGATAATCCCTTCAAGCAAGCGGACGTCTTACATACGAGATAACAGAACAATTTCAAAAACTCAATCTTTCTCTTGACTTCACAACTAACTTAGATTTATCTTTACATAATATTAAGATTAGAAATAAACGTAGAATTTTAACCGGAAACTTAGATAATAATAACGCCTTAAGATATTGTCAAAACGATTTCAAAATTCATGAATAATCTACCTACTATTGGATCGACAGTTCCCAATCTTTCATATAAAAATAAAACACAAAATGAAATGAATCACTATACATAATATAAGAAATTATGTAAACAAAATTATGTAAAAAGAAAATCTTGTACTTACCAGAGTAGGGTCTCTAAAAGATCCTGGGTCCAAAATGGACAAATGCATCCAGCGAACGTTTTGTTGTGTGGTGCGCTCTTTCATGCACTTATATAAACTAAAATCACACTTTCAATCAAAATCTAACTTTAGTTACGACGCGCACAAGCACCAAAAAAAAAAAAAACACTTTGAGAGAGAAAAACGAAACAAAAAAAAGAACATAAAAATCGAATCCAAAAGGTTACTCAAACAAAAGATTAAACGAATTGAATTCCAATTCTTTCCGCATTTCAAAATTATTATTTGCATTTAAACTATAAGAGTTATTAAAATTCGAACAGTGAAAATACAAGTTAAAACAATGGAACCTTTAATAAAATAATGCCTGAGAAAAAAATCATCTGACTTTAATCAAAAAGATAAATTTAGACCAGCAATGAAATTTAATTTACCGGAAATACACAGGTTGTTTTGCTTGCAGGGTTTCATATGCCCCTTTAGTCTTTTAAATATTCATAGAAAATACGTTACTTCCAAAAATTAACTTGAAAGGACTTTGGCCTAGAACAATGTTAAACACTAAACGAATATCAGGGTGAAAATTTCAGTAACACACATATACAAAAAGATTGAAAGGGATAAACTGTCACATTAAAAAAAATAATAATAATAATAGCTATACAAACTAATACTGCAGAACTTAGTTGTGGTGAGACAAAAAAGAAATGGAATTCACTGAAAATTTTATAAAGAAAAAAAAAAAAAGGAGTAACTACCATAATTAATTAAAGGGCCATGTAAGTTTTAAGGCCCCGAGCTAGGCTTTCATATGAACTAAGGGTAGCCTGTTAACAAAGTTTAGAAATCCTAAGATCTCTCCAGGAAGATAGTGCTAATAAAAAAACGAAGGCAACTATGAAATGAAATCTCAGTAATCTTTATTAATTAGTGTTTTATTAAGTAATTAGTGTCTTTATTAAGTAGTGATCAATATTAGTGACGAACAATAACATTCAATAGTATAATTGAGACTAAATATGTGTGATGTGGCTTGGAGAACAGAATGAAACCCTACAGTTAGATAATTATGACATACCTCAGTGTCCTTTGGAATCTGGATCCAAAGTGACTCTCCCTAGCTACCTCTCTCAGTCCCCTCCATTCGGGGTCAAATCCCTACCGTATTAATTTTAATGATTCTCATTAGATCAGCAATCACGTGCCGCTTGAGTCAGGGTTTTCATCAAGATAGGAATGCTGAAATAGCTATTCTCACGGTTATATCAACTCACATAGATATAAAGTTAACGTGTAAACACACTACTACCTCCACACTTCAGACAGTTAACATCCTCTTTAAATGTCTAAGGATAACTGAACAAACTTAGCTTCCATGCTGGCTAAACTCGAAGTACTGGACCGTCTTGCAAGTATTTCACATTGTTTAAAACATCATAGACAATATTAGCTGCTACAAGACAGGCACATATTTAGGGTTCTGGCACAACTAGATTATAAAACAAGACGTCCAACTAGATAATATACCCAGAATATGAAAATTTGTACATTCATGGTTCTGGCATAAGGGGGACGATATACACCAATATCACGAGTATCTCTACTCAATAACAATTACTATATCTATAAGGATTTCCCGATTTAAACAATACAACATTTACAATACTTATAAAATAACAATGTAAAATAATGGTTGCAAGAGATGGATCAATAAATAGGATTAAATTAGGATATGACCATAAAAGAAAGAAAGAAAGAAAAAAAAAGTGATTAGTGGAAATTTACCTGAATCACAAAAAACTTACGGAATCTAATTAAAATGGAATAATAAATAGAAACATACATTCATTATCCTAATAAGATTTTACACATTAAAAATTTCTTTCTTTAAATAAGTCCAAAGAAAGAAAAGTATAAAACAATAGTACGGTTTAGAATATAACTATCATTGAGCCAGATATATAAATCACTAATTATAGATTCAAGCATGTAAATAATTAAAATAGCACCTAACAATAAATAACGTAAATATTTTATAAAATGTAGATTTTCCTTTTACACAATCCTTTTTCGGGATTACTAACAGAAGAAAAAATATATTCCACGTCATGAAGCTCCTGATCAGAGGTCTTAAAAGAGGAAGTATCAGAATAAGTTAACAAGGAAACGTTCTGTGACGATAGGCAAGGAACCAAATATAACAAGCATAAATATGGTGTTTAAAACACCTAAGTCTACATCACTGCAAGGATAAGTAACAGAGCCTGGCAGAAGAATTCTTGGTATAATATCACAACCTATCAGCATCAGTATATCTACAGGCTGAGTGTGGTAGAACTCAGGATTGACGATTTGAAGGCCTTTCGGAGAATATCTGAGGCTTTTCACACTTCATTTCATAAAACTGATTCAGGAAACATTAATAAAAATGATAATTTAATACTATATATTTTAAGACAATAAATTAATTAACTCTTAATAGAATAATTAGAATCTAAATTGAATATGCATAACCATTAATCTGACCAAGGTCAGTGATATTACTCACAACCAGACAGCGGTAGCAACACACATTCTCTTTACCGATTTGACCTCATCACATTGTCATTAGTTTTATTAAAGAACTGCTATTATTTTATTAAATTGACCATTTACACAATCTTTAATGAAAATACTATTACCTTCACTAGGTCGGGAGGTTTATACATGTATTAATTAGTTTCCCTTTATGATTACGACTTAAGTACATTAAATGTTCTCAGTAATGTATTTTATGCTAATTCAGTTATATACCTCTAGGTATTGATGGTTTAATCGTAGTTCATATCTTAATTGTAAATGATTATTTGTATATATTATTTTATTACTGTTACTTTTTTATATCAAATATTTTTATTGTCCATTTATTTTACTATAAATTTAAATTCCACTATATCGATTTTTTTCATTTAAATTTCAATTTATGAAGCGCTCCTACGGAGACAGATTTTTAGTTTTTAATTTCAACCATCAATACCATTTGTAAGTATATTGACCAGTTTTTGTTGTTAATATTTAGTAGTAATCTTCATCAATTAGGAATCTTTATTAGTTAATTTGATTAAACATCTTGACAAAGTTAACGATTAATGATTTTGTTATTTTTACCTCAATAATTGTTTTGTTTTGTTACCTTAATAAGGGTCGAAACGTCTCTCCAGTAAAAATGGATTAAGTCTACTTTTATTTCCGCCTTACACCTTATCATCTATCAACCCTAGTTACTAACTCCAGTAAACTATCCAGACTCCCACCTGATCGAGAAGATTGTTCTCAAGAAAGACAACGAAGCCCTAGGCTGGGATTTAAGGAAAGAACGTAGGAAAGTTTGAAGAAAATGTTAAAGTTTTAGTATATAATATGTTGTTTTTTTCTAAAAAATGAAATATATATGAATTGTGCCGTGGTGGAACGGAGACTAGAGGAAGAAAATTGATGGTCTACGAATTCTAGTGGTGAACTAGTTTACCCACCCAGAAGCCCGTCCGGTTCTCCCCGTCATTATCAACAATTTTTGTAATCAAATTATTTTATTTTCTTTCACTTTCTTAATTTTAATTTTTGGAACGAAGTTCCTTATGGCACGTTCTGGAGCCCGGGAGTGAATCCGAAAAAAACTACCAAAATCAACGTCACAAAATAACAGTCACATAATCACCGTCACGAAATCTACAGATGACGATAACTTGAGTAAAAGCTCACCGAGTTAGATGAAATTTGATACACATGTTCATTTTACCAATGCCCAGGCTGAGTTCGTTGGAAAACGTTATCCGCCCAAGCGTTCACGCGCAGCGCTCTCGTAAACGTAAGCTTTAAAAGACGGGAAATGTGTTATTAATAAAGCCTGTTAATTGACTTGTTTTGATTCTTTTTGTTATATATGTCAAAAAATATCACTTTGTTTGAAATAAATAAAATATAATCATGTAAAATTTCACCCTGATACAAGCAGAAGCTGTAGAGTAGGGAAGAGTTATATTTTAAATTAATTGGCCGGGTAGGTAGAAAACAGTCCTATTTCAATCTAAACTCCTTTAACAAACATACTCTTTCACTATAAACTCATCATGATCAACTTTTTTCTTATATTTATAGTAAGGCGCTTGCTTTAATTATACAAATAATGATTTTCTTTTAATTTTTCCTTATTTCTGCCAGGTACAAACAGTTAGTTACTTTTAATTTTGTCTCATTTCTAACTCCACCATGTATAAGTAGTTAGCAATGTATACGTACTTAGCAGTGTGATTTTATCATTTATATTTAATGAAAAATATAAGGAACTTCGTTCCTACCGGGTGTCCCGCGACACCACTCGTATTTTTTTTATGGAGGCAGCAGTTGTTTGTTCGTTTTGAGGTTTAGTTTATTTTAATATTTCTTCAGATTCAGTTTTTGTTTTGGACATCGCATTCTAGCCACCCTGGTGAAGGTAACTGGTGTAACCTTCTCGTCAGATACCGACATACCTTTTTACGACTCTAGAAAGTTGCTTTCGGTTTGCTTCTCTAGAGGTAGTCTTTTTACTATAAAGTGGTGAGACCACCTTTTTGCGGTTTAATGTGAGGAGAGAGAGATGGGATCGGTGGTGGCGTGATGCCAATTTTTTAACTTTTTAACCTTATTTTTTTCATGTAGTGCTTACTTCCAACGTATGTCAATATGTACCGGTAAGTGACCTTTGAGTTAACTTTAGTTGCCTGCCATATAGTTTCTATTTCTCGAAAATTTCTTATTCTGTTAGTTCTGTTATTCTCTATTCATTATTCGTACAGTTGTTCACAGTTTCAAGTTGGGGACAACCCCGACATCGTAACTTTTCCAAGGCTGGGACTTAACGACCATGTGGGCAGGAGGTTATCCGTGAAGCCAGTTGACTAAAAGGCGAAGGCAGCTACTGTCATCCGCTGCAACGGAAAGAGACTTCTGAATCTACAGGGGCTGATAAGTCAAGTCCCATTTAATCACAAATTCTATAAGATATTTATATATATATATATATATATATATATATATATATATATATATATATATATATATATATATATATATATATATATATATATATATGTGTGTGTGTGTGTGTGTGTGTATATGTATATATATGTAGGTTAGTCCGAGGAGTGGGCGGTATACCTTAACAAGTTCCCATCTTCAACAAATGTAAATCAATTTATGTATTTATGTACACTTTAGCCTTTTCAATCCCTTCTGGTTTGAAAATAACTTAAGTTTTATTATTTTGTTTAACTATTTTCTTTTTTTTTGTTAGAGAAGTCTGACTGCCGTCCAAAATTTTATAATCAGATATTTTGTATGATTCCTTAATTTCTGCAACCATTAACTAAATTTTTTTTTTTTTTTTTTATAGTATATTATTACCCTCTATATATATTTGTAAACTGAGGATTTCTCCTTAACTTGGTCTTTTGGGTACGATATATTTTTATATTATCAAAAAATATATTTTCATATTATCAAACTCCTAAAAAAAAAACTAAAACAAAATTAAAAAACTTGAGTTTGATTATAAACTTTTTAGACAAAGATTCTTACGAGAATTTTAGCTGTAATATTACTGAATTAAGTAGAAATGTGTTAAAAATGTTAACTAGAACTGTGATTAAATGATGTAATACCTGGATTAAATGGAAAATTTGTAAAAATCTTGAAATTACCCAAAGGGGTTGAAATATAGCGAAATGTTCAACACGTTTAAACTTTAATTTTTAAGCGAAAATATATCGTACCCAAAAGACCAAGTAAAGGAGAAATCCTCAGTTTACAAAAACTAAATTCTTTCTTTTGTTGAGAACTTTTTGTATAATTTATTAATTTTTGCAAGTGTCGACTAAATTCTATCTTTTGTTTGAGAATTTCCTGTATGATTTGTTTTCTTGTCAGTTTTAACACACCTTATTAACACTTATTTTTAACACACCTTTTAGATTATTTTATCAGATTATAAATATTAATTTTCACCCAAATGATAAAAATTTATTTAAAAGAGTCGAACTCCAATGTAAAGTAATGTGGGATAGTAACTACTCCCGTTTTGAAAGGTTGTGAGAACATGACCCCTGAAGAGACCTATCTTCAAGAGGTAGTACTTACTAAATATCTTCCTGAAAGTGAAAACAAACTCGGATGTACCACTATGGTACAACACAAAATTGACGCGGGTGACACCGAACTAATTAAACAGCAATATTATCCGCTATCACCCGTCCGTAACTTTTTTCGATTTTTTTTTTTTTTAATTTACACGTATAGGCAGGCAACTCCATCCGTAGGTATACTGTATAGATCCCCTGTTGGGCTTGGTGCCAGAGCCGGCCTAACACCTGGAATTTCTCTTTGAAATTATTTTCTGTTTAATATAGATGGTTTAGGCTTGGTGCCGTGCCAGAGCCGGTCTCCCAGAACCTGCCTCCATCAATTAATCAATCATCTCGAGAAGGTTTTAGTATTTTTCTTATGTATTGTTATTGTATTGTTTTTGGGTTTTTTTTTATTTAACCCCTAATTACCCCTCCCCCTCCCTCTTAAAGTTTTAACATTTATATACATATACGAGCATATATTTTCTGTTGGACTATGGCCAACACCGGCCGGATTATATTGTATTATAATAAAATGTATTATAATATAATTTATCATGGTAAAGTTGTTTCATTCATACGAAAGGTTGGGTTAAATTCAATTATTTTTCTACTATGGCCTACACCTTAATTTATTTTTTCAGTTTCTTTTTTTTTCTTCTTTTTAGGGTTTCGTACGATCATCCTTCAAACCCTTGTGCCAAGGGTGATGTTCCTGTCCATCCAACGGACAGGAAGAGGAACGGACAGGAGGCTCATATCCTCCGAATTACTCACGTAAATATTTTGAGTGGGGTCTCAAATGAAAGGTACTGATGAGTAGATTATATATATATATATATATATATATATTACACAATTTGCGAGAGACACCAAGGGATGTGCCACGCAAGCGTGACACATAGGAACTGTTCCAACATCAGACATAACGTCATTAAGATGTTGGCTCGGCATTACGCCATGTCCTGCATCGTTTCGTCGCGTCCGACTCATCAGGGGCCCGACGATGTCCACCCAACTCTTGACCTATATTAGATCAAGAAGATCAGATATAGGACTTATCAGAGACGAGCGTGCTCTCATACCGCCATTCTTGCTTGGCTGGCAAAACACATCAGCAGAGTAATACCGTGTTTTTGCACACTGCAATAGGCTACACAATTTGCGAGAGACACCAAGGGATGTGCCACGCAAGCGTGACACATCTTAATGACGTTATGTCTGATGTTGGAACAGTTCCTATGTGTCACGCTTCGTGGCACGCGTGCAAATTGTGTAGCCTATTGCAGTGTGCAAAAACACGGTATTACTCTGCTGATATATATATATATATATATATATATATATATATATATATATATATATATATATATATATATATATATATATATATATATATATATATATATAAACCTATTTAAAAATTGCATTTTTTTGTTGCCTTTATAAGTCGAAATATACCCCAAACAAATGTCCCCCCCCCCTCAACCACCCTGTAACGGCTAGTTCTAAAATTATGAAATAATTCATCCTAATACCTTATGGCGGGAAATTTAATTTACCTTTTCCTTATCACCAATAAAAAACATTGTCATCCCCCGGGGGATCGAACCAGGGACACCTACTTTACTCCTTGTTTATATTGTTTTACTTTCGTATAGGGCGGGATGGGGGAGGGTTATATGTTGTTTTTTTTTCAGAATATAATAAAGAATATGCTTGATAACCAAAAAAGTACCTTGATGCAAGTACTTCCCTGTGATTTTTTAACTATTTCAGTCTCTGCACTTTTTTATATTATTTTTCTTTTATACAGGTAAGTAACTATTTCTTACGTTATGTTTATTTCTCTTAACAAGGAAATTAGGCGTTAGGATATTCGGCTACCGACTAAACCACCCCCTTCTTCTAGGGCGTCTTAGCAAATTACTCGGCGATTGGCGCCCAACGCAATCATGTATGTCCTCCATAGCGTCACTAGGAGACACCTAGTGTCATATAAACGAGGACACTCCTCCATTACCCTCCTTAATCCTCCTGGTTTCTCAGCACCTGTCTAAGTGAGGAGAGTTGCAGTCCATCGACGCCGGTGCTGACCTTTTGCTTTTGGTCAGAAAAATTGAAATATCATTTTCAATTATCAAAATAAATAAATAACTCAATTCATTAGTTAGTTATAAGTTTGTTTCCTGGATATGATATATTTGTTCTTATTATAATTTAATTTAAATTATTCCTATTAACTTCAGCCTTCATAACACTGTGGTAGGAATGCAAAATAGGGTATATTAATACTATGTACTACTGGTATAGATAAACCATCGGGTAATATTATGTTTGTTTTTGCCTCCTTAAACTCGAACCGACCCCAAGCCCATACCACATTATTTTCACCCTACATAACTAATATTCACTATGTTTTAATATCGATTACATTCTCTAAGAATATTTTCTCCCGCAAGATTTCCTACCGTAAGAAAAAAATGGTGGGAGTGAAATTGATTTCACTAACTTATACACCACTAACTTATATATAAACATGGAATGATTTTAAGCCTGGAGTGACCGGGCTCAGATGCCATAACTAAAAAAGTCTCCATATTATGAACTCGGGAATAGGGGCGGAAAGAGAGCGGTGCATTTTCAAGAGGAAACCGAGATAGGAGGCCATTGTATGGAATCCTTTGAGCGAGTTACGGAGAAAGTTTGCGTGCTGAGAATGTGTGGGGAAGTTAGCGCTGAGCTGCTGTAAGATACGTGCCTTGGATATGCTTGACGCTCAATGCAAGCACGGCCCTGCTAATCAACAGCTAGGCGCTAACAGTACCTTCCCCTTAATGTTGTTACCGCCCCTGCTAAACCTCTACGCATCTTTAAATAGCATAAACAGTCCTTTTAACTGGCTCCCAAAGAGACCAATTTACCGACATAGCTCTTTTATTTATTCTGACGCTCACTCGCCTCGAACCTTTATCAAGTTGATTGGTTCCCTCTACCAATCCTTCCCTCTAACTATCCTCCAGAGCTGCCATTTAACTTAAAGAAGATAAACTTTACTTTATCTAGCTATATTTTCAGTAACGAAAAAAAAATCATAAATAAACAGAAAAAGCGTTTCTGACGTCACACTTAAAGAATTGCAACGCCTTAGACTTCAACCCCAAGTATTCGAACAATTTTTTTTGGGCTTCCCTATAATATTTCTGTGGTTAGTTTATTATGACTGCAATGTTTCAAATTTATGTGCTGAGGAGTTTCGAAAATCAGGTAACAGACAGACAAGTCCAGGAATGTATGAATAAGGGTCCTAGTTTTTGGACCCTAAAAACTGGAGCTTTTTAACAAGATTCAATCATTAGCTGCGCATATATTTATATTAAAAGATAATGATAATTAGTCCACATAAATAAAAACTCAGATGTTGTTCTATTTAAAATAATCTATAATTGTCGGACTCAATAAAGAGGGCCTCGGTAGCTCGTATAGGGGAGTATTTGACTCGCCAATAAATAATCATTAAAATTGAGCAGCATTGGGTGTGCTCACCACTTAGACGGGTGACCACATAGATCTTGGTTCAACATCCAGACCGAGACCTTAACTCAAAGTTCTCCCAGCATTGCTAAAATAAATAGGAAGTTCTTAAAGAGAGCGCCAGCAGGTTTTTACCTTTATAACTATGTTTGACACTTTATAATGTCGAATACCGACCCTAATAATGTCGAAAATACCGATATAATTCCAGTTGTAAAGACATAGTTTACCGACTAACTCTTCACTCATGTGTGAAAGGTTTGGTTGCTTAAACCTGGGTTTGTTTAAGGGAACCTACATTAATTATGTCTCCGACGTAAAAGCCTAAAAGCCCAGAAGAACCACTCGATTACTGATCACACCACACTCAAGAATTTCGCCAAAGAAAGATATGGAACAACGCAATTTGCAAGTGAGTCAACAGAGATAAATCACTACCCACAACGTTAACTTTACCCACGACCCAGAACAACCACTTGATTATTAATCACACCTTAGTCACCTTTTCGCCAAACAAAGATATATAAAGCCACACAATGTGAAAGTGAAGTCAGTAAAGGTGATTCTCAACTCAAAGGGTCACCTGACCCATGACCGAGAATAATTACACGATTACAGGTCGCAGCTCAGTCAGATATTTTGCTAAATAAAGATACAAATCAACACAATGTCCAAGTGAACCCAACATAGTAAAGTCTAAACACTTTCGGTCACCTGACCAACAACCTAGAAGAACCACTTCATTACTGATCACACCACAGTCTGAACTTGGCTAAAGAACGACAGGAAGCAACACAATGAGAAAGTGAAGTCAGCACAGATATATCTCAGCCCATTCGGTCACCTTACCCACGACCAGAAAACCACTTGATTACTGATCAGTGATCAGTAATCAAGTGGTTTGTTGGGACTGTTCTGTGATCAGTGAGCACAGAACAGTCAGGTATTTCGATAAACAAAAATACGTAGCAGCAACATTTTTTAGTTTGCAACTACTATCGTAACTATAAATTCCTTCTTATCGAGATCTTCTTTTTAGAAATTTGCAAGTTCCATTAAACGTTTCTTGATTTCCTCACCTTTTATTGCTTGTAACTGTGTTGTGTCTTAAGCCTTGTTCCCACAATCTGCAGCTTTTGACGAGCGTACTCACAGACTTGTGATCTGTGGTAGCCTGTCGTATTCCGACCTCATACCGTTCCCATGGCGTGGAAAGGATCGTTGCTTGATGAGTCTCGAGTACCCACAAGTCGAAAGAGCCACCTAAGCTGTTGCACCTAACGGTGTTCTGGTTTCAGTGTGTTTAAAGATAGATGATGATGATATTGTGCTTATAGATGTCGAAAAATAATTTCGGACAGTGATGTCGAGGAAGTACCGCGTGCCCTCGTGGCTTATGACCTGTTGAGATCTATAAGCCCCTTTTTTTATTTATTTTATTTTTTTATTCCGGGGGGCTTTTACACCCGAAGACGCAGGCCACTTAGGTGGGCCCATTGAACTAACCCGGGTTAGGAACCGTAATCTTCACAGTGGTCGTTAACCACGACTCCCCTCCTGGTTGTATTACAACCAGGAGTGTCATAATCGTGGTTTCCAGGCCGAAACCTGGTGGCGCTACTCTTTCGAGGAGCTTCCCATTTGTTTAAACAATGCTGGGTGGACATTGAGCGGGGAGCCCGATCCGGGAATCGAACCCAGAGCTGCGGTCACCTTCTTACCCGGCTCGATGCTGCTTAACTTGGCTTATCGCAAGGCAAGCGCTCTAGCCTCCAAGCCATCCAGGCCCCCAAATAAGCCCCATAATCACATCATGGACCATTCAATAATTATCCGTAATTGAGCACTGAAAACAGTTAGGAGTAATAAACCTGCATAACCCACAAGAGATCGTGGGAACAGTTGCTCGGGTAGCATCAAGCCTTTGATATCGAAGGGGTTACCGAAAATACACGGGAAACGCTGAGCCACCTCGAACCAGCCCAAGTAATAACGAATCTTTGCGTTTACACGGCAAGTGGTCTAACAAACTTCAGACTAGGCTCACCTAGCCACAGGCCATGGGAACAAGGCTTAAGAAACCAAATAACTTGTTAATGACCTGTATGCACAAATACTGATTCTATGTAAACTTAGTGATTTATTTAATTTACTATTTGAAGAAGCATTATTTAAAACCTCTTCTCTGGTTCTCTGGTAAACGAATTTGGTTACTAGAAAAGATAATGTTTCGACCCATCGGAGGAGAACTTTAATATGGATACCAAAAGGGAACCAAACACTCCAGAGGAGAGAATCCCAATAGTAAGCAAAAGCCGGGAGAAAATAAGGATCATAAAAATAATAATAAGCTAGTAATTAGTTAACACAATACGTACATGTAATTATGTAACGCTAGCAATGGTTAACATGGAAATGATAAATTATATTACAAATATATATAATATTTATAAATGCTTAACAATAAATTATTATATTAGCAATGAGTAAAAAATAAATATAACTTAAATGCAAAAGCGTTGGTTAGTTAGCAAGACATATACACAAAGAGGGTTAGTATTCTGTAATAAGAAAAGGTGTTAGTAAGGTTAACAACCTGCACTGGCTGTATCAAGGACAGGTAAAACAATGACACTTAATATGAACCTCCAGCAGAACAGGAACAGGGGACCTACATGTAAAGAAGTTTGATTGAGATTGAAGTTTGAAAGTGAGTGACGGGCTAGGTCACTACACTACAAGGCTAACTAAATAGTAATAAGATGAGTCGAGATTGATGAATCCGTGGAACTGGCTGTGCAGTGCTGCGATGTGAGAGACTCCAAACTCAACTCAGACGCGTGGAAACTACTAACACACAGTAGCAGACCTAACGCCGTAAGTTAGACGGATGCGTATTATTGAAGTTAGCCAAATAAATAATAAAACTTGTATATAACTTAAATAACGTACTAACGCCAGCATGTTTTGATTGGTAACCGTCTTGGGAATTTTTTTTTTCACCTATATTACAAACGCAGACTTGAGTGTATCATCACCCAGGTACTTTTTCAATGTTCTTAAGAGAAAGACTTTGGTAGAAAGTTTCTTCACCAGTTTTGTGATATGCTTCTTCCATGTCAGTTTATTATCTAAGTGTAGCCCGCAAGAAACTACTCGCACTATTTATAGCTATATCTATTTCAGCTTCAACTCTCTTCAATGTAAAATTGATAGTCTGAGTTTTATCACTATTGAGACAGAAGCCATTCATTTTAAACTAATCCTTGGCTACACTCAGTTGTTCTTTAAGAGAAACTATATTCCTTTCTCCACTTTTACCTTTACTCTTAAAATTAGAATCATCGCAGTACATGATAGACCTCCTTAATGTATTGTTATAATTATAACCCTCAATGATGGGTTGACGGGGGGGGTTTACGACAATAAACACATGCACGGGAGAAGAAGGCTTTTGTGGTAATACTTCAGGAGCAACCAGGCTAAATGTGTTTTGGCAGGCAAAATGATAGGGTGCTTGCAGAACCAAGATGCACAGACCCACCTCGTCGAAGAAGAAGGGATGTAAACCGGCTAGGGTTTTGGGGAAGGGGTGTCCTTAGATTCCGCTATAGTGGAGTGGTTGAAAAAGTAAAAAGCCTAGATAGCTATTATTGCTGTAGTGGTAGCTTGGCAAATCTCGGTTAAACTTAAGAGGCCTCTATGGCGAGGAAGGACTCCTTTCCAAAGGTTGGTAAACCGTGGAATATACGCTAGAGAGTTGATCATCTTGGTGAGTGAGGAGAAATGTTCCACCCATGATATCAACTAAGAGGTAGTCGTCGGCGAGTAGCAAAAAAGCACTCACAGGGTTCTTGGATTCAGGGATCTCCCCGTGAAGACCGAGTTAATGGTTTAGAGGCTGCACTTCGGGATTACGTTTGGCCCAAGGAGGACCATGGAACCAAAGGTCGTTATTTAGAAGATTGCTCGGAGAGACTCCTCGAGATCCTACGTAATGGGGTTGTCTTCCGAGGCTACGTGATACTAAGTGCTATCATGCGAGAGTTCCTGTATTCTTTCTACACGAAAGTATTTAAGCGGAGGGTTGGCGTTCTTAGCCAAGCTAACACTACGGTTGAGTCCGAAAAGAATGTATCTGAGGGATTCAGAGGGAGTCGCTTACAGAAGACTCTAATGACTGATGGAGTGAAGCTGTCAATAAAGCTGTAAAAAGCTCAAGCAGAGCCACAGCCTTAACTGGTGCTAACTTCGTTTTTGCAATATTTAAATTTAGTGACACCCCTGTGGAGTATGTAGCATAGAGGAACATTGTGTCAAAATAAGCCTTTTTAAAAGGGTCAGTGAATGTTGCAAATGAAGTTACACAGGGCCACCCGAGAGATCCCGACGTGAAATTCTGAGTGTATTGCGAAAAGGAAGTTGTTCGACTAAGGTTTTCCACTGTTCATGGAGGTCTGGAGGGAAAGCATTGACCCAGCCTAACTGGCGTTTCCAATAATGACCTTTGCCACTACAACGAGGTACCTAGATAACCTAGATGATCAAATATTTGCGCCACTGCAGATGGTACACCTCGCTTAGTGATGGGTGGTCGTCGTCCTGCGGATCCCATTGCAATCTAAGTATTTTTATTGGAGGTGCGTCGGAGTTCTCAAGAGGGACAGGTTCGTTGGAAAAATGGGTGTTAGAATCCTGTTGGTGGATGGTATCTAAAATATGGGGACCATTAGCAGCACATTTACCTAGGCTAACCCCGCCCTTTCCCATAAGACTAATGATTTGTGAGCAGTCATTACAGCTGCTTCTAGGGTGTCAGCACCGGTAGCTACATCGGCACTTCTTTAGATTGTTACTCCCCTTATAAACAAAACAGAGGGGAGTATCAATCTAAAGAAGGTGTACGGAATGTTCTTCTTTAGACTGTTACTCCCCTTTCAAAAACAGAAGTGTGATATTCATTTGTCCCAAAGTACATTGGACTAAACACCTCCAAAACCACCTTAATCTCTTTGAAGCGTGGTTAAGGAAATGGAGGATAAAAATTTATGAGCAGAAAAGTCCATGTCACTTTTACTCTCACACATTCAAATTATCCTCCAGTCATCTTCAACCGAGGAGATTGTCATCCCTCAATCCTCATCCGTAAGATACCTAGGTCTCCATCTTGACCGATGACTGCACACCAAAACTAAACGTACGGACACTAACAGACGGTAAAAACTCTTACTGCGACTCATTGACCAAAGATCCCACCTATCCCTTTCTAATAAACTCCTTATCTACAATTCAATACTAAAACCTATTCGGACCTATGGAATTGAGCTATGGTATAGCACCAAAAGCTCAAATTCTTATAGGATCCAATCCCTTCAGTCAAAGATCCTTCGAAATATCACTAACTCTCCCGCATACGTTTCCAATCTCACAATCCACAACGACCTCATAGTTCCTTTTGTACAAGACCTCGCTTCTTCCCGCTACATAAAATTCCAGGAAAACCTAAACCATTATCCTAATCCTTTAGTTTAATCCATGGCTTCCATTCCTATTCCCAACCGCCATCCCCGTCGGCTGAAGAGATGTTGGCCAAGAGATTTATTACAATAATAAAAGTGATGTACAATACCTGTTAGGAGTACTGCCACTGGGTAGCCTCTCTTGTCACGATACACTACGCTAATTAATCTTTGTTAATCATTAATTAATCTTAGCTATGTTGCTAATAGCACAATCTCTTTTGCAAGTAACAAAATAAAAATTTGAAAAAACACTACAACTAATTTGACTTTCCAGGAGTACTACAACCAAGTAGGAAACTTTAATCAAAGATACGTTTTCGAGTTCAAAACCAGTGAAAGAATGTGAAAATATACTATTGCAAGAAAAAATAGAATTAATTGAAGAAAAAAAGGAAGGGGAATAGGATTACTTTTAGAAAAATCCAAAAGTAAAGAGGAAAAAATTGAGTACAATATTATATGTAAGGCAAGATATAAAATATTCGTAAAGACCTGACTAACAACACTAACAAACTAATTGATTCAGCCCTCGAAAATAATTCAACACGAAAACTTAGAAAACAAAATAAGTGGATTACAGAACCAAGACAAGAAAGAAGAGAGAAGGAGAATAAATCTACTGAATATTGCAACCGAATACTACAAATTCTGTATGGAAATCAAGAAAAGATTTTACCGTATCCTACACTAATTAACGCCCGGAAGTGACATGATTTCAAATGAAATGATAAAAGTTTCATTTCCTGTACTGAAAAATTACTGGACTAAACTATTTAATGCAATTATAAAAGCAGAAGATACCACTGTCATGGAAAAAATCTAATATCATTCTACTGGACAAAGCACGAGACAAACATTTTATAAAAAAAACTATTGACCACTAAGTATCTCCTCTGCAGTAAGTCGACTTTTTTGAAAGTGATAAATGAAAAAAGAAAAATACAACTAGAACAAAATCAACCTAAGCAAGCAGGGTTCCGATCAGGCTATTCCACAATTGACCACATCCACGTCGTTAACCAGGTTATTGAAACTTTAAGAATTTAATAAAATCATCTATATTTCCTTAATAGATTATGAAAAAGCCTTTGACACGATATCTCACTACTTCCTATTCGAAGCATTAAAAACTTAGAACATCCACCAAAAATACATACACTTACTCGACAAAATATATTCAAACAGCACATCAAGAATAACTAGTAAAAGAAATGGTCCATACTTCAAAACATTTAGAGGGGTTAAGCAAGTCAATCCACTATCTTCCACATTGTTTAACTGTGCGATAAAAGAAGTATTCAGGAAGCTAAACTGGAAGAACAGCAGGTATGGTCTGAACATTAATAACAGAAGACTCACGCATCAAAGTTTCGCCGATGACTTGGTCCTGTTTTCAGAATCAGCGCAAAAATGATAAGGGAACTCGATAAGGCGATAGAAAACCAGGTTTGAAAACAAATGAAGAGAAAATGATTATTATGTCGAACGAAAGGAAAGAGGATATCATGGTAATAGAAATAACATTTAAATGTGTGGTCGATACTATTTACTTAGGTCAATTAATCAGTTTATCCAAAAGAAATGTGTGCGCCACTTCTGGTGGCTCAAGGAAATTGGAACTAAATATAAATGAATGAATAATAATAAATATAAATGAGCATACACAGACCGGTGACGGTTTTGCTCGTGTGTTTGGAAGCTGAGGGGCCCCTCGTTGGTTTCTCTCTTCAAGCCGGGTTTCCACGAACGATACGGTACGATATAAATAATGATAATAAGATAAATAAATGATAAATTTAACTTTAAATGAAATATATACTTGACTTCCGTCAATGAAGATGGCGGTTAGAGACGCGGCGAAATTAGGAAAAAATTAAACAGTCTGCACTCTATCTAAGATCCGGAGGCAACTAACGGCAACACGTGGATCACCTCGGCAACTGGCGTAAGTCACGCCCACAGATAGCAGGTGACCAAGAAAAATACGGACCTCGGTCAGGGAGAACAAAATCAACAAAGATAAAAATGAATAATAGAGCTGGCGCTAACAGAAATAAAAAAGGAATTAACAGCAGAATATTAGTGGGATGGAAAAAAACATTGGTCACTTTAACACATAATATAAAATCCAAATGTGACTCAAGAAAAAGGGCGTGTGCTTGAATCCTGGGTATTTCCTGCTTTGCTATATGACTGATTAACTCAGTCCCTAACCGAATAATACTTGCACTGACTTGAAACCACAACGCAAAGAAGAACATGGAAAGAAACATGAAAGGAGTTCCCAAAAAAGATAGAATCAAAAAGATCTAATTCGACAGGAGACTGGAGTGCAGGACATCAGAAAAATGTCAAAAAAAAATTAAGTGGAACTGGGCAGGGTATGTGGTCAGGACTACAAATGAAAGATGGACAAAACGCATGGACTCCAAACTTATGATTACGGATTAGAGATCACCGAAAAAAAAAAAAAAAGCTTGCATACGAGTCTGCAAGACAGTGAGACATTTTCATGTAAGGCTTGTGTAACGCTTTTGGTGTCGTTTTTTGGTAACGCTTTTTGAGTTCATGTTCCAAAGTAAAGACAAAAATGTCAAAATATTCGAGAGTGCTGATTCTTGTGTTTGTAAATTAGCAATTAAATCGAACATATGTTGTGCACGAAGAAAGAAAGTACTTTTCTTCTTTTCCAGTTTATTAAGAAGTCATCTTTTAGCTTCTTCACCCATATTTTTATAATAAATGCAAAAAATTAGAGGGTCCATAGGTAACACTGTCTTGTTTAAGTAGCCCTATATTGATGGTATTTTTTAAAATGCAAAAAAGCCTACTTTGAACTATCCTGTGGGTCTGATATTCCTAAAACACATAAACCAACTTTTGATAAAGTATTTTTTGTCACTGAACCCTACTATAAACATATAAATACATCGAAAAGGGCATAATTATATATATAAAAAAAAAGAATAAACGTATTTTGTAAATTAAAAAAAAAAAAAATTCTTTTTAAATTTCCAAAAGGTGGTAGGTATATTTACTTTTGATCGAAGGATATTGGTGGTGCACTTTTCACACCCACTTCAAACTCAATCATCAAAGCTTACAACCAAAAATTATATATTTTTGCACTCAGCTTGACGTACACTACGGACCCCATGTTGTCCAAAAAAAATTAAATATTTTTTAACCCTTAAGTTTTATTGCCCTAATTTTTTTGAAAAATATTTTTTTTCAGTCGCTATATTTTTAAAATGTGTGGGTAGGTACTAAACACATATATGCTAAATTTCAAAGTGATCGGACAAAAGGTGTAGCCGTGAGAGCAGGCGACAGACGGACGGACGGACAGACAGACACACGCAGGAAAATATAAGGGTCCTTGGTTTTGCCTACGGACCCTAATAAATCATATTAGCAGATAAATTAATAATGTAATTTTGTAAATATTTTAGAGTGTAAAACAACAAAAAAAAAAACAAAAAAAAAACAGAAAAAACATTTATGTATAGCTTTTTAAGAAACCAATTAAGCTTTATTATTAGTAATAATATCTAATGTACTGTTGTAGGTTTTTGTATAGGAAATTATCGGTTAGAAAGAGAGAGCGATACCTAGAGGTGCTGCCCCTGTATTAAGTTCGGGTAGCTCACCTCATTTAAGGCATTCTACATCATCTAGCGTTTCCGCGCCAGTACTAAAAGGGTCTGGTAGTGTCTCGTAATTCTTTAATTTTCGAGTAGGGTATCAAATGAAAGCTGCTGCTGAGTAGGTTGCAAATATATTTAAGCTTTTATTGGTTTGAGTTAAAATATACCCAAAAAAACATTCCCCCTCCCCCCCAACCACCCAATAACGGCTATTGCTAAAATATTGAAATAATTTATGCAAATATCTTATTATTGGCGATGAAAATAACGGGGGGGGGGTAATTCCCAATATTAATAAATTGCAAATTTTGTGGGCATGGGCAGTGCGCCCAAATTTTATTTATTTTTTAATTTTGCGAGGGGTATCAAATGAAAGCTCCTGAAGAGTAGGTTGCAAATATCTACAGAGCCGCCAAGAGCTAGGCCGGGCCCCAAGTCAAGAGATCTACGGGCCCCCTCGCCATGGTTGGGGGGGGGTTCGTGTCCCCTTCCCTAAGAGGTGCGAAAACTAAACATCTGAAATTCAAATAATAAATCGGTCGAGTCAACTCAGACAAACTTTTTCATAAACGAGTTCATAATTACTAGCCCAATGTTCCATTTATTAGTTTTCAAATGTACATTTAAATATTATAGAACATTTCATCAAAATTTATCATAAAAATAACTTCTCCTGGGCGGGGAATCGAACCCGGGCTCTCTCTGTCCGCGTTTTAAGCTAATTTCTCAGGAACTAGATTTTTCCCAGGAAAACGGCTTATATCGTTGGATTCGTATTCAAATGGACTACATTTTAGAATTTGTTAATCAAAATCGTCGGACCCGTTTTCGAGAAAAAATTTTTTTTCACGTTTTTTCATAGTTTTTTGGGGGGGGGGGGGGGTAGCGCCCCCAAATTTAGAGCTAAAATTCATTTCTCGATTTCGCCTCAGGGTATGATTTTTCTGAACATGTGTATGCCAAATTTCGTCAAAATCGGCCCAGTAGTTTAGGCTTCACGCGTCTTAACAGGTGACACACAGATGACATACAGACGACTTTTTGTCTGGGAGCTTTTTTAAAAACAATTTTTTTGGACTCAAGGGACCTCAAATCGTGTAAATTCATCAAATCTCAAAATATTGTAATAATCACACATATTTTTTTTAATATGAGAAAGTAATGTATTAATAATATTAATATTATTATTATTATTGAGTATTGAGGCTTTAGCAGAGGGGTTTATTCCTATTTCCTTAGGATCTAAGTGATTCAAGCAAAATGAATCAGTTTTGTTCTAAACAAACGACAATAGACCGTCTTTAGTTCAATGAAAGTTGAGAAATCATAAATATAGTCCATGCAAAAAGATTCATATCATTAATTCAATTAAAAGATGAAAATCGGCCCAGTAGTTTAGGCTCCAGGCGTCTGCACAGACGACGGACAGAAATTTTTTAAAAACCACTTTTTTGGACTCAAGGGACCTCAAAACGTGTAAATTGTAAATCCATCAAACTCGAATTTTCGCGCCATCACAATACTTTCTCTTTACTTATATGAGAAAGTAAAAGTAGTGAAATTTAAGTCTTCAGCAGACTTATCGAGAAATCTTTTCAAAACTGAAAAATGAAATACAGAAATAAACTGTACTCAGTGGCGGTTCTAGGTCTTGTGGTTCCCTGGGCGGTAAGATATGGTGGGGCACCCTTCGCGAATTTTTTTTTAAAATTACATGCTTAAAAATCACTTTTTACGCTATTTCAGCTAATGCCCAGCCTACACTGTTATTAGGGTTTTTTTAGGAAAATACATTCTTTATCATGCCACATATTAACATTAAAAAAAAATACGTGTGGTGTCGTGGGACACCCGGTAGGACCTTAGTTTCTTACGCTTTTCATTAAAATATAAATTGTAAAATCACAGTAATAACTACTTATACATGGTGGAGTTAGAATAGAGACAAAATTAAAAGTAACTAACTATATTTGAAGTTAATAACGTAATGATATTTTTATTTGATTAGGAGATAGCAATTCAAAAAGTAAGGGAAATGCAGGGGCAGAAAAGTTAACAACTACAATGGGAGGTAAAATTTGTTAGATAAGAAAAGAGTTAGATCTAAGCTATACCTCGATCTCGCTACCAGTCCAAAATAAAGAAGGGAGAATCAGTTATCATTATTCGGATATACACGCACGCACATAATTATATAGGTACCTATTGACACCTAACACCTAACTTGGAAATCAAACTGAGCTCTAAACCATACCGTTTCATAGCAATCTTAACTCCGAATTAAACTCTTATTTGCTTTATCTCTCTTATTTATTTTTATCTCCCAAAAATAATTTTTATTATATTTAACTGTCGAAGGCGTTGATCATGATTTTCTAAAATGCGCACCGGCCCGACGGCCGTCAGGCCAGTTCGGGCCTGCCTTGAGTCCGGGCCCCCCTGGGTCCCGGGCCCCTAGTTTCAGACTTGGCTGACATGGCCTCTCGGCGGCCCTGAATATCTATATACATACTTCCTTTAAATTTTGCATTCCTTATGGGTTTTATGAGTTAAAATATACCCCCTCCACAAAATACCATATAACGGCTAGTCCTAACATTTCGAAATGATTCATGTAAATTCCTTGGTATAGAGCGATGAAAATTTCCCCAAAAAAATTAATTTATCTTGTTGACAATACCGTTAAAAAAACATTGTGACCCCGTGGGGGATCGAACTAGGGACCCTTAAATTTTTTGGGGCCTTCCACCTAAATTTGTTTATATTTTCATATAGAGCAGGATGGGAAAATACGAAAATGTTATTTCATAATATAATAACATCTAAGAAACCCTAAAATGTTCTTGGATACAATTGCTTCCCTGTGATTTTTTTATTGGTTTAGCCACGATACCATTTTTTCCTCCAGCTTTATCGTTCTTAAGTTATCTTTTTTCCTATTTAGTTACCAAGTATTTATTAATTTGATGTTGACTATTGTTAATTTTTTGTTAATATATGTATTATTAGCCGAAAATTATTAATTTTTCTAGCCTTAAGATACCCTAAGAGAAGGTAAAATATAGCTTATTGGAAGCAAGAAAGGAGAAAAGGAGGAAAAGTTATTTCTTAGCATAAAATAATGATTTTATTTTAATAATCTTATTGTATACTATTAAAAAATATGCACAACAATTGTAAACAAATGAAACGTTTTTGTTACAAAGTTGACTATTTAAAAAAAAAAAAAAAATGCACCCAAAAACTCCAGAACGGTTTGAAAGAAAACCTTAGTCTTCAGCAATTTATTTGACTCCTCTTTATGAGTGGAACAATTCCATTTTTCCCTCTTTCTGAAGTGTTTCCAGTGTTAGTTGACCCTCGGGTCATATAAATTGGTGCATATAAATGTACAGACCAACATACAATGGTACAATAGTGTGTTAAAGTGTTGTTTTTATTTAATGTTACCCTTAAAGACGCACTCTAGTTTTTTTTTTTTTTTTTTGCGCTTTCTTGTCGTGTTTTTGTCGCCTATTGCTTTAGTCGCAATAACAAGACAAGTCATTCGTTGCGCAAATCGATATTTGGACGTGACAAATGACTCGTGTCATTTGTTACGCCCTGTAAGACCATAGCAAACTCGGGTGTTTGTTATAAAGTAAAAAATTAAAACTTTTTCATAGCCTCTACTGAGGCGAATCTCGCCTACACATTGGAGGATAATAAATCGTATATTTCTAGCTTTTAACGTGCAGAGATTTAAAAATTATAAGTATTGAACTAAATTGCTAAAGGGAAGGAAGTATAAAATATGAAAGCGAAGGAAATAAAGCCGTGTTTCAAGTCAAAATGTATTAGTGCAGACACTGGATTGTCAAGTGAAGGGTGAAAGAATCAGACTATTTCAGAGAGGACTATATAACGGATTCGAGGCGTGGCGGAAAGACGCTTGCCATAGCTTTGCAAACCAAATGCGACATCCTTGCGAGGATACCAAGATGATTAAGCCCAGGTTATAATATTATTTTGTCGCTCGAACGATCGACAGGCAATTTGAAACCAAGGGTAGATAGTGACCGGAGCCCACACCTAGGATTGCTTTTACTTCCTTGTTTGCATACCGTGATTGATTCGGCATTCGTTTTCTTAAATTATATTTTCAATGAATCGATAACAAGTGCTTCGACGTCCAATTAAATTAATCAAACCCGTACATATTATTTGAAATTTTATGACAACAATCAGTTGTCTATTTATATCTAATTAATTATGTAATAATAAAATTAATTGCATATAAATAGACTACACTAAAGACAAATTGTAATTTACAAGTTTCTTTAATTTTTCATCTAAGCTAAAAATATGGAAAAAACTTATTAGAGCAGTCATTTGGCCTCCTTCTTTAATGAAAATAATAATCGATTAACTCTAGGTATAAATTGTCATTGTCATTTTTCACTTGACTTAATTGATATTATAAAACATGTTGAAAACACCCTTTTCAGTTGATAACACAACCTTGCCTTAGCCCGTTCTCCAACTTGAAAAAATCTGAAACCCCGTCTTTTCCGATTGCAGCAGTCATAGAAACAGAGAGCAACCTTTGTACCTATTACTTTCACGAATTCCGTTTTAACACCTAAATAAAGTAGCTTTTAAAAACAAATGAACAAAGAATTAACATTATCGAACGCAGTTTTATAGTCAACGAGAAAGCAATTCAGTTTTTTCTTTGGCTTGGCGAGAATCAGATTGCCTCTTCACAGCGTTTCCCTGATCAGAGGGGCAAAAAAAGGAAATTTCCATGTGGAGAAATCCCGATTTTCACACCTGTGCAAAATCCTAATTTCGGACACCGTTTAAAAAATGTCCATCCCGTCCCACAACTGAAGTACTTTCTGTTCCTATGAAGTGGGCTTTAATGAGTTTATATTGGCCTTGTCTGAACTCAATTGAGGGCGTCCGGATGTTAAGTATAGAGCCTTAAAAGTTTAGTGACCTATGAGTTTAGAGTGGGCTTTAAAAGTGAGTGGAGAAATCAGATTTGTCTGAGCTGCTACACTGCACTTACTCGGCTACTACGGTACGTTTGATGGTCCTGTGGAACGTTTTCTTCGCGGAAGGTGGTGGCTTGTACTTGTCAATATGGGACTTATTCCCTTGTATCCTTCTTCTAGCTTAACAAAAACAATAAAACCATCTACTGCATGAACCTCGTTCAATAAACAGGTGTAGGATAAGGAAAAGGAAGAGTGGTGAGGACGAATTTTCGAAAGGAAGGAATAGGGAAAACAGGTAAGAACAGGTGAATGAGGAAGCAAGTGAAGGTCAGGGGAGGTACATGACGATTATACAAATTAAAACAATAATTATGGAAAAAAAAAAAAAAAAAAAAAAAAAAAAAAAAAAAAAAAACCCAGGTTATATTTACTTATTTTATTTTTAGGGTCCGTAGGCAAAACCAAGGACCCTTATATTTTCCTGCGTGTGTCTGTCCGTCCGTCCTCTCGCGTGCTCTCACGGCTACACCTTTCGTCCGATCACTTTGAAATTTGGCATGTATGTGTCTTGTACTTGCCCAAATATATTAAAAATATAGCGACTTAAATAAAATATTTTTCAAAAAAATGAGGGTAAAAAAAAAAAGGGTTAAATTTTTTTTTTTTTCGACACCGTGAGGGGTATCATATGAAAGGGTACGTCGAGCTGATAACAAAAATATATAATTCTTTGGATATAACTTTGATAGGACGATCGTAGGCAAGTTTGAAGTGAGTGTTAAACGTGCCCCCCCCCCCCCCTCTATCTCTGGCTGTGAAGTGAAAAAAATCTGAAAAAATTCCTGAACATTCTTCGACCAAAAGTAAAAATACCACTTTTTACAAATTTCGAAAAAAATATTATTTTACTTTTTATTGACAAAATACGTTTTTTTATAATTATGGTCTTTTCGATGTATTTATATGGTTGCAGTCCGGTTCTGTGGAAAAAAATATTTTATCAGAGTGTGCTTTGAGAATATCAGACCCTTAGAATAGTTCAAAGTAAGCTGTTTAGCATTTTAAAAAAACACTGTTTATACACTTTATAGTTAAACACTATATAGTGTGGCCTACGGACCCTCGCTGTGTGCTGACTAGCACACACTTGACCTGTTTATTTATTTATTTTGTATTTCCACCATACATTTTCTTTTCTTTTCTTTTTAACATATTTTCACATTTTAGGTGAGGGCCCTCAGTAATTGTCGTTGCAACTAGAGCGAGGGTCTCATCTACTTTCTATTACTTTACTTTGAGTTAGAAATACAAATTAACATTGGAGTTTTTTTTTCAAAATAAATAAATTATTAATACATATAAATAAATTAACAAATTATTAAATTAAATGAATAAGCGAATTCACTCTTAATAAATTAAGTAAATTGAATAAAATTAAACAAATTCACTATAAAGTAACAAATTAAATAGTTAATATTAGTATAACATAATTTATACAATATTATGATTGATAACTATAATAATTATATGGTAATCCTCATGTTGACATTACATTTTAGTCTGTTTCGTTTAGAAGGTATTGTTTTATTTTATATTTATAGGTTTTAATATTAGATATATTTTTTAGATTTGTGGGTAGCTGATTATAATAAACGGGTCCAAGGTATAATGCATGCCTTTGTTTATTCGCTGTGTTACACTGTGGAACTTGTACTGTTGGTTGTGACTGTGACCTAGTAGAATATGTGTGTGAAGTTATATTTTTATTTTTATGTTTTTTCAAAAATTGTAATAAAACTGCTTTTTTGAAGAGGGATTGTAATTTCAAGACATTACATTCGGAGAAAAGAAGGTATGAGGGATAACGTAAGTATTTGTTTGTATTTCTAATCTATACCCTACTCGAAAAGGAAATTTGTCAATATCGGAGGCACATTGCTTATTGTAAGCGGTCAAATTACTACAGATACAACAACAGTTTAATAACAACAATCTGTTTAAAACAAATCTCACTGATAAAAGAAAAGTGTATTGAAAATTGTCGAATTCCTTCCAGCTAATTTAATCGGATAAAGCGAATAACTTTCAAGAGAGGATTGCTTGCAAAATGAGTCACCCCGAGCACAAGGAGAGAAATGTGCGCAATTGGTTACGATGTGGGTAAGGGTGTAGAAAAAGAACAATAACTGGGTGGCGAGGTTGGCTGGGACCCCGTGGCGAGATTTAGTGTAGAAGCCGTTAACACATGTTGCCAGATAATTGGCCTCTAGTCCTATTGGCCAACACCCTACAACTAATTGAACCCCCGGACAATTTCATTAGCCAGCCCTCCCTATTCACTTCATTGCCTTACTACTGCCTTCTTGGCAATTTTTGTTGTATTCTCCCTGTTACTACGGTGATTCCAACTTCTCGATTGGAGGACCCCTTCTCCCACCGGATACCTTATCACCGTCTTACCAACTTGTTCAGAGACACAACTACCCATGTCGTTTTCTTTACTCTCTCAATCCCACCTCTCCAATTCGAATATATTATTACAATTCCAATCACCTATTTTTAAGTTAAAAAAAAAAGTCATTTACACCTTTTTTTTATCATTTCATTTACTCTTTCCTTTTTATTTACTCTTTATAAGTAGAATATTTAACCAAAAGTAAAAAGTATGTATTGTGATAGCACTAAAATTCGATAGGTTTACAAGTATTGAGTCTTTTCTGTTTTAATAAAATGTCTGTCTGTCACGTGTCATCTGACAACTGTGCAGGCGCGTAAAGCCTAAAAAACAGGGCCAATGTCGATGAAATTTGGGCTACATGTTCAGAAAAATAATACCCAGAGAGGAAATCGAGAAATTAATTTTAGCTCCAAATTTATGGGCGCTACCCTCAAAAACTCTGAAAAACTTTAAAACAAATTATTTCCTCGAAAATGGTTCAGACGATTTTGATTAAATACAAATTTAAAGATGTAAGTAGTAGTAGTAGTCTAGTACTTTCTACTAGAACGGGTAGGACGAACCACTTGTTCGAACCTTGCAATTAGGCCATCACTTAGGCCCTTTTTACGCCCCGCGGTAGAGAGTTCCAGCCACTTTACACATCATACCTCTGTACAATGTACCTCCGAAGCGAGTATGATGTGATCAATAGTGAGCCATATAAATCAGAGCGTCACGGCGAGGAATCGAACCCCGTCTCGTTCCACTCATGATTCAGTGATGGCCGAGCAGACGTGGTTTAACCCACACGGCCAAGCTGGCTCTCATTTAAAGATGTAAGGTTTTAAAAATTCCTATACTTTTTTCTATTCTACTTTTTTTTTTTTTTTTAATTTCTTTTTTTTAATATTTTCAACAAAATTTGATTTTGTTGAAAATATAAAAAAAAGTAGAATAGAAAAAAGTATAGGAATTTTTAAAAAAAATTGTTTACAACGGTAAAAATAGGTATTTTTTAAATAAAAGGTAGTTTAAAACGGTTGGTTACAGTTGTTTAAGTACCCTAGTCAACTAGCTGGAGATCCGGCTGATAAATTTTTAATATATAAAAGGAAAAATCTCTGTACATAGGATCTTGCTAAAACCGAATCTAAACCGTGTCATCGATATGCCCCCGTGTAGGGGACGGTGAGAGAAGAAAAACGAGCGCCATGGGCGCTTGGTCTTCGGTTCTCTTAGATTAATTATTAAATATCATACCATTAATAATTTCATAATTAACGTGATTTTATATTTATCTTTAAAAAAAGTAAAAATTAATTTTACCTAAAAACTACACACGTTAAAAAAAGATAATCAATACCATACCAATAATACATACATGGAATTGTACTGCTACCTTATTTTCCCAGCTATTAGTCGGGTGGTCGTGGGCATTAAATTGGACTCATTAAATAATAATATTCAAACATCAAATAATTTGCATAAGAGCTATATACAGGGTGATTGGCGATAAATGTTCAAAAATAACTAGGGTGATTTTAAACCTCATTGCGGGCTACAAAAAACGTCATACAAACCATGGGTCGATTCTCAACCGTTTTCCCACAAGGTCAAATTTTATGTCTCATCCCTTTGCTCATAAAAACCCTTATTGCTCCAAAAGTATATGTTGAAAAACAAAAATAATAAGGCAGACAGGTGAAGTCAAGTTATATAAGTGACCTGCCAAATTTTAGTATATAAGGAAGAAATAATTCATCCTTATGTACAGTTGTATTTAAAACATTCATTAAATCAGTTGTTCTTGAATATACAGTGTTAATAGGTTAAGGGACCCAGGACGTAAGAAAGTTTTAATTTTTTTTTATTAGATTTTTTTTTGACAAGACAGTGTCAAAATTTAAAAATTAAAAAAAAAAATTAAATTCAAAATTAATTAATCAAGTGCAACCATGGAATCTAGAAAGTGGATCGTAGATAAGCTAGTTGGAGGTGAGAATTGGGCAGATTGGAAGTTCCAAGTCAAAATTTATCTCCAGGCGCAAAATTTAATGAAGTTAGTGAATGGATCAGTGAACATCTCTTGTAGTCCTCAAGATGGAGCTAGTGAGAAAGAAACTCAGGATTATGAAGCGTTAATAAAACAAGAATACACAGCTCAGAGCATCATAGTCTCATCAATCAACACCAACGTGAGGCAGCTGATCAACATGTGCACATCGTCCAAAGAAATGTGGGACAAGTTACATGGAATTTTTGAACAAAGGACAGAACAGCGTCAAGACAGGTTGTTCAATGAATTTTTTGGCATTAAAGAAAAGGATCCTTCAGACAACATTGCTTCACATATAGCAAAGTTAGAAAAGCTGTGGGTTGATTTGAAAGATGAAACGTGGAAGGAGGATAAAGTGAAGTTACCTAGTTCTCTATTCCTAAACAGAGTTTTAAATACCTTACCAACTGAGTATCACGAGTTCATCAATGCCTGGGAGTCAGTTCCGAAGGAGCAGCGAACACTCAGTGTATTAAGAGAAAGGTTGTGCACAGTTGAGGTCCGCCTGCGAGAAAGGGAGTCTTCCTGCAATGAGTCATCTGCTTTGGTGTCTAAGCAGAGGCCAGGCTGCAAGGAGCAGAAGAAAAATGCACCAAAAAGTGGCGTTTCTCAGAAAGAAGTCAACACTGGTTTGAGGACAAAGAGTGGTAAAAGAGTGGTCTTATGTTATAGTTGTAAGGGCAATCACTTTCGGTCTAACTGTCCTCAAAGTTCAGAAAGACAAGGGAAACAGACTGCGTTAGTAGGCTTGGGCTCGAAATATCATAGCGATGATAGTTGGATTGCAGACTCAGGGGCAACTCATCACATTACTAATAAGAAAGAGTGGCTAGTTAATTATGAGCCATTTGTTCCTCCAATAGAAATTTTAATTGGAAATGGGCAGACTATGAATGCGATTGGGAGAGGGAATATTTTAGCTGAAATGAGAGTCGGCAAAGATATAGATCATGCGAAAATGTGGAATGTGTGGTACGTTCCAGAGGCAGGACGAAACCTTTTCTCTATTCTATCTGCTGTTGATAAAGGTGTGAAGTGTGAAATGGATAGTAAATATTGTAAGCTGATTAGAAATGGTGTGGTGACGTCTATTGGATATAGACAAGGTGGGCTTTATCATATGAATATGAAAGTAGAAAGCAAAGCATTAGCTGCCGTAGCTGAAGGAAGAAATACGCTTCAACTTTGGCATGAAAGGCTAATGCACCAAAATAAAAGGCATGTCCAACAGTTTCTTAACTTACATGGGATTAAAATAGATTCAAACCATAATGATTTTTGTGAACCTTGTGTGCTAGGGAAGCAACATAGACTCAAATTTGGAACACGTCTTGATAAGGCAGAACAGCCAGGAGACAGAGTGTCAGCTGATGTTTGTGGCCCTATGCCAGTCACTTCACAAGGAGGTGCAAGATATTTTTTATGCTTAAAGGATGAGTTCACTAAGTTTAGAAATGTGTATTTTTTGAAAAAGAAATCAGAGGTTGCTAATTGTACAAAAACATTTCTGGTGAAAGCAAAAGTTTCAGGTCATCCAGTCAAGGAGCTCTTAACAGACGGTGGCAAGGAATTCAACAACGCTGAATTCAAGAAGCTATCAAGAGAGCTGGGTTTTAGTCACAGAATAACCATGCCATACACGCCAGAGCAAAATGGAGCGGCAGAAAGGGAGAATAGAACTCTAGTGGAAGCGGCAAGAACCGGGTTACATGCTAAGAAAATTCCAGAGTCTCTTTGGGCAGAAGCTGTAAATACTGCAGCTTACGTATTAAACCGAACAGGTCCAACTCCAATAACGGGAAAATCTCCAATAGAGTTGTGGACAGGAAAGGATGCGTATGTCAAACATATAAAAGTGTTCGGTACTGAATGCTTTGTCCACATTCCCAAACAACACAGAAGGAAATGGGACAAGAAATCAAAGAAAGGAATTCTTGTAGGATATTGTGAAAATAAAGATGGTTACAGGGTTTGGGTGCCATCAACGAAACAAGTTGTTTTAAGTAGGGATGTAACATTTAAGCCTGAATTAATTTCATCTTGTGACTCTGTTGACAGGAACTTAGAACCATTGTGTGATAAAATAGAATTTCCTGTCATAGCCGAAGCAGATCAGGAACTTACAGTAGCTGAAGCAGAACCGGAGGAAGTTTTAGCTGAAGGTGAAGATGAGTTACCTATCCAAGGAAATGGAGGGAGAAGTTTCAGCAGTGAAGAGGCTGAGGCAGGAGGGAGTGTTGGAAATGAGGAAAATGCCTCAGACACTAATGAAGAAGAAATCAATCGCCCGATTAATCGTCACAACATGATCCTTCGAGATCGAGCTACTCTTAGAACCCCAGACAGATACGTTGCTTGTCTTGCGGCAGAAGAACCAAGAACAGTGAAGGAAGCACTTTCATCATCAGAAGCAGATAAGTGGAAGGCTGCGATGGATGATGAATACGCATCACTTTTGGAAAATAAGGTCTGGAGGCTAGAGGATCTCCCACCAGGAAGAAAGCCTGTGACAAGTCGGTGGATTTTTAAGATAAAACCTAACCCTGATGGTACTCCAGGGAGATATAAGGCCAGGCTAGTCGCAAAAGGTTTTACACAGAAAGAAGGCATTGATTATCAAGAGACGTTTGCCCCACTAGCAAGATTCGACACAGTTAGAACTCTATTGTCAGTTGCTGCTAAGGAGAAACTGTTGATAAGGCAGTTCGACGTCAAAACAGCGTTCCTCTATGGATTTCTGGATAAAGAAATCTATATGAATCAACCGGAAGGTTATCAGGATGGTACGAGGAAAGTTTGCAGGATGCAGCGAAGTTTATATGGCTTGAAGCAAGCACCTCGGTGCTGGAATGAAAGGTTTTCCAAGTATCTGAAAGCTATTGGACTGAAGCAAAGTAGTGCAGACCCGTGTCTTTTTTATCAAAGTAAACCAAAATTAGTTGTAGCACTCTACGTAGACGATGGATTAGTTGCTGGAGAAAACCAAGAGGCAGTCGACAGACTTCTAGAAAAATTGAAGAAAGAGTTTCAGATAACTGCTGGTCCAGTAAAATTGTATCTAGGTATGGAGGTGGAACAAACAGTTCAAGGTATTCGACTAAGCCAAAAGCGCTACACAGAAAAACTTTTGAAAAGATTCAATATGTCTGAAGCTAATCCTGTAAGCACACCTATGGAAGTAGGGTTCATCACCGAAAGTGGTTCAAGTGAGGAAGAAGAATCAGCTGGTCAAGATATACCTTACAGGGAAGTCATAGGGTGTTTAATGTACCTGGCAGTAGCTACTAGGCCAGACATTTCTTTCGCTGTGAATCACCTAGCTCAGTTTATGCAGAAGCCAAAGAAAAGGCATTGGCAAGGTGCAAAGCGTATCTTCCGATACCTTAAGGGCACAATCAACTATGGTCTCTTCTACAATGGCGAAGGTAAACTAGAAGCGTATGCAGATGCAGATTTCGCAGCAGATCCTGAGACAAGGAAGTCAGTATCAGGAGTGTTGTGCAAGCATGGGGGCGCAGCTATTACCTGGTCAAGTAGAAAGCAAAGGTCAGTGTCACAGTCTACAACTGAAGCGGAGTACATTGCTGCTAGTGAAGCTGCCAAGGAAGTAGTGTGGTTGAGAAGACTTCTCAAAGATATAACTGGTGAAGACGATACTCCAACTCTGTGGGTAGACAACATGGGAGCGGTGAAACTGGCAAAGAACCCGTCATTTCACAAACTTACCAAACATGTAGATGTCCGATATCACTATGTTAGAGAGAAGGTTCAAGAAGGTGAATTCAAGATTGAACATATATCTGGGAAACAGCAGAAGGCTGATTTACTGACGAAACCACTTCCAGCATCACAACACAGACTTCTCACCCTAGTCAACCTTGGAGGGAGTGTTGAAAAACAAAAATAATAAGGTAGACAGGTGAAGTCAAGTTATATAAGTGACCTGCCAAATTTTAGTATATAAGGAAGAAATAATTCATCCTTATGTACAGTTGTATTTAAAACATTCATTAAATCAGTTGTTCTTGAATATACAGTGTTAATAGTATAAAAGCTAGAACAACATTTTTGGTTTCGATGTAAAGCTGACAAAATTGTATACAAATATAATTTTTAAGAAAAGATTAAAAAATAATTTTTTATGGTTCCATAACATGGTAAAGAACCGAGCTTAAACTTGTCGGACTTCAGGAAAAACTTCCTTATTTACTAACGTCTCTATCAATATTAACATTAATACCCATTCATAAGGCGAATTTTTTTGTAAACTTCGCTGAAAGTAAAAAAAAATCATGTTTATTGTTGTTATTGTTTGCACTTAGATGAGTATGCTAAACCAAATGTGCTTTTTTTAATGTGCTTTTAATTATTTACTCACCTGTAAGTCAAAAATAGTGACAATAAACATGATTCTTTTTTTACTTTCAGCTGTTTACTAAAAATCCCGCCTTATAAATGGGTATTAATATTAATATGGATCGAAACGTTAGTAAATAAAGAAGATTTCCTGGTGTCCGACAAGTTTAAGCTCGGTTTTTTACCATGTTATGGAATCACAAAAAAAAATCATTTTTAATTTTTTTCTTAAAAATTATATTTTTATACATTTTTTGTCATGTAATTTGAGGGTATGAAAATTAAAATAACACTTTTCTTGTAGGAAATTTTGTCAGCTTTACAACGAAACAAATTTGGTTCTAGCTTTTATACTTTGGGAGCAATGAGTGTTTTTATGAGCAAAGGGTTGTGATCTTAAAAAAATCATAAAATTTGACCTTGTGGGAAAACGGTTGAGAATAGACCCATGGTTTATACGACGTTTTGTGTAGCCAATGAGGTTTAATATCACCCTATTTATTTTTGTACATAATATATCGCCAATCACCCTGTATATATTTCATTTTTAAGTTTTAGGTAGTATTCATACAACGGAAAGTTTAAATTTTAATTTAAATCAAATTATAATTATTATTAACAAAGGGAGACAGAGAGAGAAAAATAGACTCCAGCGCTGGGACTTAAACTACGGGCCTCTATATATAGAGGCCCGTGGTTCAAGTCCTGGCGCTGGAGTCTATTTTTATCTGTTTGTCTCCCTTTGTTAATAATAATTATAATTTTATTTAAACCTGTATATATTTAAATGGAAAAAAATAACATAAATTGTCTTTAAATAAGAATACCTTCTAAATTATAATTTTATTATGATCCGTCGATATATTCTTCGAAGAAAGATGTGTGCAGTGGTATGTCCGAAAAATGTCCCAACAAGGGAGAGCAACATTTGCTCCTTAAATCCCTATCGCACTCCTCGTACAGTTAAGTCCAAATCTTAAATCTTGAGGAAGTGGAGCTTAAATTTAACTTACAGCTAAGGGGCCTTAAACCTAACGGCTTAGCTGTGAGATGATGCGGCCAAGTGTAGCTCCTAGATTGCACTTGCACTATAAGTATTTACGTATAGCTCTGGCAATCCCTATTTGTAAGCTCGACGCACTATAAAGTTTATTCTCGTACATATTATATGACGCGCCGGGACACTTGCATAAATTCGTACTTAACGAGCAATGCCCGTCACACTAAATATGCGTCACCGGAGTTACAAAAACTCCCGAGCCGGTGGTCACTCAGTCGCTACCTCGAACCTGACTGAGGTTTTACATAAGTCAACCTATGCCCTAATAAATATACCTTATAAATAACAGTTCAGTAAAGGCAAACATAAGTAAACAATAAACAGGTCAAGTGTGTGGTAGTCAGCACTCAGCGAGGGTCCGTAGGCCACACTGTAAGTAAGTAGTACCCTATTACAATATACAATTATTTTTTTGATTGATATTTGAAAAGTTTATATATTATAATCTTTTATAATCTCCTATGTGTATACATGTTTACTGTGTGTAAGTGTGAGTGTTAGATAATGCCAGATACGAGATAGAGAGATTATATTGCTATTTAAAAATAAAAGAATTAATTTAACCTCATTAAAAAAAAAAATTGAAGAAGAATGAAAATTATCCCGTATTACACTTAAGGAAATGTTTTGTATTATCCACGCTATTTTGTCAAATTACATGAAAAATTTGCGTGAACCCCCTTACACTAACTAATTTCATGTTCACAATACCAGCGAAACCCTTTTTACGTGAGACTTCACGTACAACCATTTTATTATTTTTCACTACTTTTAAGGGATGACTATTGTTTTCACCCAAAAAAATCCGAAACCGATATTTTAACTGAATTACCAGTTTTGGGTGTTCTTAACACCATATGAGTGGTTTTTAGCTTGATGCCTGTCCGTGTAACGCATAACCCCCACATTTTGCTCCCATTTGCCATTTTGTAGTTTAGGAAAAATTTCAACAATTCATAAAAATCGATAGCTTTTGATTGCGCTGAAATTTGCTTCAATTATACCTCTTGGTAGAGCTAACATTTCCACTGAAATTCTTTTCACCAAATAAATTGTTAAATCAAGATTTTAACGGAATTATCCGTTTTGGGCGTTTTTAAGTCCATCTGCGTGGCTTTTAGCTGATGTCTGTCTGTATGTTTGTATGTGGTATGTGTTTGTCTTAAAAAAACAAAAAAAAAACAACTAATTTAAAAAAAAACTAATGATATTCCCCCCCCCCCCCCGCTGTGAATACGCCAGATCAACTGTATAAAATCGTGTATTTCATTTGTGAAACGATCTCTATCCTAGAACAGTTCTTGTAACTTAATGACTTACGTCGAAGAGTTAAACAAAATTAATCTGTCATTTGAATAGAATTATTGAATTTTTATTTTAAACGCCCTGTGAATCCTACTACAACAATTACAGACGTATTTCATCGCATTATATTCTCTCTTCTGAGTGCTGTAGAAAAAAATAAAACTCGTCCAAACTAGAACCGAATGTTTTTCAAGCTTAACCATATTCCTAGCATTTTATGGAGTATAATATTTTGGCGGTATGTTTTGCAACTCGCATCTGCTTTTGAATTATAATTGACTTTACGAAAAGGGAAAGAATGTGAAAAGGGATTTGTCGAGTTAATAAAGTTATTTTTATTACGAATGCTTGTTGCAATTAGGGGAGTATATTTGTTTCGGAAGGAGGGGGCAAATACTGTTACTCTGCAAGTTTAGTAGAGTAAGGTGGTCCAAGGACTTGGCTTAGCAATTCAGATTCATGAATACTTTATGTAAATCCCTACCACTTCTCCTACACTTATTTTTTTCTTTCCAAACTCGCCGAGTTTGATTCCCAGGTCGGTCAAGTCGCATCCTAAGAAAAACATAACAAACAAACTTGTCATGACAAACGACGCAATCAAGACGACAATATGTTAGCCTATCATTTTAGCCATAAGCCTAACGCAATCAACCTAGGCATTCACCTTTTTGGATATCGTATTTTTATTGCCTAATTTAATCCGACTTTTCCTGAAAGATATAATTTTAATAAAAATAAAAAGGAAGAAGTAAATAAACTTGTTCTTAAAATCAATTATTAATTTCTTTATCATTTGGATTATGAATATTTTAATAGAGCATATTTCAGAAGAATCGCCTAAACATTTCTCAATTTCGCCTGAAAGTATATTTTTTCTGAACGGTACATTTTCAGAAAAATGCATATACGTCCTCAATATATGTCGACATCGGTTCAATAGTTTAGGCTCCAAGCATCTACAATGACGACAAAAAACATTTAAAAAAAAACACTTTTTGGATCTTACATTTTAGAAACATACCACAAATAATCTTTGTATAGTCTCTATTTGTACAACCAATGTATGTAAAAAATATTTTGGCCCAAATACTATTATGGTCTTCGATGGATATTCAAACAGTAGCAAAAGTGGGGAAAGTATGGAACAACTCCTTAGATCATCCAGATTGTCATCGGTCGAAGTCTTGTTCGATGAAACAATGAACGCAACGGTGAGCCAAGATAAATTTATTGAAAATAACACCAACAATACCAGATTGATTTCGATGTTGGCTAAGCATTTTGAGGTTCATAGTATCCGTATCAAGCAATCTGAAGATGATGCCGATGTTTTAATCATTGATACAGCGCTAGAAGAATCGGGTCAAAATAGAACTGTTGTTGGTGGGGAGGATGTAGATCAAATGGTACCCCTGATAGCACGTACACCGGTTGATGGAGAAATTTACTTCATGAAGCCAGGCAGAGAAAAAGTTCCTCAAAGGATTTTCTTATCCCAAAGTTGTTACAATATGAATGCAGTAAAGATCATCTTTCATTTTTACATGCTGTCTCCGGGGTGACACAACGTCAGCTCTTTTTGTTAAAAGTAAAACGACAGCTTTGAAGCTATTGGAAAAACGCCAAGATTTGCAAGCTGCGGCTCAAGTTTTCATGCAAAGAGATTCCTCACACCAATTGGTTTTTTCAAATGGGATTAAATGTTTACTAGAATTATATGGTGCGCTAATTCAAGAAGTATCTATTGATCAATATCGTTTCATGTGTTTCAAGAAAATAATAAATAAAAGCAAGCCGGTGAAATTGAATTTATTACCACCAACAGGTAGTAGAGAATGAAAATCAATTGTAGATATTTTCTACGGATTATCTGGAACAAAGCGACATAGAAGAAGCTTAACATAACTCTAGAACGAATTCGAAATTACCATTTTAAGTATTGAAAGTGGTTTTCGGAATACTGTCATCATCAAGTTCTATTTGCAAAAACCCTGTTTTCAGAATACTGTCCTCAATAAGTTCTATTTACAAAAACCAAAAAGCTAAATCTATTGTTGAAAAGTACAATCATTTGCCTAGTTCATATAAAACACATTCTCTCACACCGCCATTCTTGCTTGGCTGGCAAAACACAACAGCAATTTAATACCGTGATTGCACGCTCATCTCTGATAAGCCGTATATCTGATCTTCTTGATCTGGTATAGGTCCAGAGTTGTGGGCATCGTCGGGCCCCTGATGAGTCGGACACGACGAAACGATGCAGGACATTGCGTAATGCCGAGCCAACATCGTTTTGGCGTAATATCTGATGTTGGAACAGTTCCTATGTGTCACGTCCTTGCGTCGCACATCCCTTCGTGCTTCTCACTATCACAACTTGTGTATCTTATATCAGTGTGCAAAAACACGGTATTACATTGCTACATTATTGTACATGTGCTGTATTATTGTACATGTGTTGTATTGTACATGTGTTGTATTGTACATGTGTTGTATTGTACATGTGTTGTATTGTACATGTGCGGTACTAGTAGTTCTGTGAACAGTAGACCTCGCTCGTTAAATAACAAATCGGGGTTTGAGCGTAGGTTAAAAAAAATTACAAAAAGGTAACCAAAAAAATGTTATTTAAAAAAAAACACATGAAACGTGAGAAAGTACAATATGTTTTTATACAACTTTAGAGTACTCTTAAAGGGGTTTCCAACGATACCAAAAACGGCCGGTCACCTACTATTTTTAACATTTCTAAAACAGAGGTACAACACTATGTACCCCTCATGGACAGGGTACAGTAATAAATTTAAGGTTCTTCTTTCGCGCACACTTTACTTCTATAAAGTAGTAAGTACCATATGAGTTTCAGCCTAATCCTGTGAAAAGCAAAAACGGTACAGTAAAACAAATAAAAAGTAGAGTATTTATGCGTATTTCGACAAACCGGTACCAAAAGTACCCTTTTATGTATAGAAATAATTTTTTTCAGTACAACCGCATTATAAGGCCTCAGTAGGCCTACTAAATGCCTGCATAAAGATACCTTTACAAAACACATTAAATTAAAAATTTAATCTGCACTGTACCCAGACTTTATGTACCTTTTGTACCAAAAGTACTAACACTACTAACACAAGTACTAAACACGGCCGGCCAGCAACTATTTTACCCTTTTCTTAAACAGAGGTACACAACTTTGTACCCCTCATGTACCGTGCTTCTTAATAAATTTAATTTTTTCCTTTCATGTACACTTTACTACTATAAAGTACTAAATACCATCTGAGTTTTTGCCCGATCCTATGAAATTCAAAATCGGTAGAGTACAAAGACTAATAAGTAGCGTTTTTCGGCCGATTTTTCCAAACTGGTACAATTAGTACAAAAATAAGTAGAAAATAAAATAAATTTCAATAAAATGGGTACACAGGCAATAAAACCCACACACTCATGAGTAAAAAGCAGCTATTTTTTTATTTTTTATTTTTACAGTGCGCCCTACAACTACCGTGGT
Source organism: Gerris lacustris (assembly GCA_951217055.1). Classification (NCBI taxonomy): domain Eukaryota; kingdom Metazoa; phylum Arthropoda; class Insecta; order Hemiptera; family Gerridae; genus Gerris; species Gerris lacustris. The sequence goes on along the minus strand of OX578285.1, from coordinate 39,398,051 downwards.
ATTAAAAGTACCTCTGTACCCGAACCCGCTAAGGTACAGGTATGAAAAGGGTACAGTGCGTTCAAGTGTTATTTGGCGCAACTTTTGACTGAAGGAAATTTTCGAACTGAAAATCCCTCGACGCTATTAGCCCCAAAGTGGGGTAACCTACCCCCTACACGGCACTCTAAAAGTACAAAAGGATACTAAAGTACCAACCTAGTACATTTTTTCATAAATATTTTTGCACACATTTGGTACATTTTAAATGGCCTTTCCAATGATACCTCTGTCAAATCGGTACAACGTCCCCTTCTGGTTTCGGCTACCCAAGGAGGACGTCCTTCACATAGACGTAGCTCCCGCAGTAGGAATCAGAAATATAATAACAAACTGGATTCTTAAAGAGGACAATATGACCTAAAGTCCGGTTCCATTTTGAACCCTGTCCGATTAAAATTGCGACCGGTACAGAAGGTCAAATTCGAAATTTCGGAAAAACACGTTTTTCGTGAGTATTTCGCCGAGGTACTCAACTTCCCCCCCTCGAAGGTACTACAAAAAGGGGATTGCACTTACCCCTTGAAAAAGACCTATTTAGAGCATACGAAGCAGAGTAGAAGAGTACTTTTTTTTTCTCTGTACGTACCTCCAAAGTACCATCTTATACCTCTGAATTTAAAGTACCATATCTCAAAAAGTAAAAGTACCATCGAGTTTAAAAGCAAAACGCCAGGAGCAGCATTTCATGGGCTTTTAAGGCTCAAAAGCCCAATAGAGTCGTATAAATGCCCTAGGAGGAGATACGTGAACCATGTAGAAAAACGTTTGAAAAAAAGTGGTAAAAAGTGTTTTTTCGCTTTAAAGGGCCTGAAACGTAAAAATTTAAAAAATGTTTTTGCATCACTTTTGTACTCTTCTCAAGGGCTTTCCAACGATATACGACACCCCGTACCAAATTTGTACGGTTTTCAGATCGGCGAAAAACAAATTTCCCGATATCGCCCCTAAGCGGGGGTGCACATAAAAAAAAAGTTCCCGTTACCGGCTATGGACCTCTGCGGGATCTACAAAAGCCTTGAAAAAAAAAATTAAAATTTTCAATTACTTCAAAAGTTATACGTAAAAACGTGTTAAAAATGTGCCCTTTTTGACCGTAGACGATTTCCCATTGAAAATAAACCCATTTCCCGGAAAATTTCCCGACAGAAAGAATTTTTCCCTTAAAATACACTATAACCTTAACAATTTCCAGAAAACTGCATATCTCTACGACAAACACACTCATCAGTACAAAAATCCAAAGAACACCCTATTTCGCCCCTTAAGGCCGATTTTCACCCTTAAGGAGTGGATTAAAACTGCCCATACCCCATGTTTGGTCAAGCGATTTTTAAGGTCCCTAACCGATTTTGACATTACCAACTCAAAATTTTTCCGAAAATCAAGAGTCGGGGTATAATTATTTTTTTGTTTTTTGCCGTGGCGCCTTAAAATAAAGTAAATTTTTACCCCCCCCCCCCCCTATATATATATAAATATATATATATATATATATATATATATATATATATATATATATATATAAATGTATTTAACCCACAAAATTGAGCTTAATATTGTTCCCGTGTGACGTTGATTGACGCACAGACAAAAAGACATAAAATTTTCATAACTTAAATTCGTTATCAGAACTACTAATCATTTTGCGGAAATACAAAATTTGAGCTCAATCAGATAAAAGAGTAATATAACATAAAATTAAATTAATATCCCCTGTAAAACACTCCGTTGCGAAGCACGGGTATCCAGCTAGAATTCAAATAAATAAGGTAGTAACTGAGCAAGACATGGACATATTTGAACAGGGAAATGTAAAAATATTAGTTTTAAAAGTTGAAGTTATGATGTAGAAGAGGAATTAGCTGTTATTTCTCAATGGCCAATGTACAATGTTTTATCTGCCTCGGGCCGTTTATTTACTTTAAAACCACTTATTGTGGCCTTTTTTTTATTTTACTATTTCCTTGACAGTTTTTTTCTTGGGATTTGTACATTTTTCTTTTAAGTTCCTTTTAAGAGAACAACTCTTGTGTAGAGAAAGCAATAAGATTCGATAATGAGTTGGTTTGCATATAAAAATGGCGCGTGGCTGTTATAACTCCCTCTTTTTACTAAAGTTTCATGTACCGAATACAAATTCCACTGAATGACTGACTCATCTCGATATCTCTGGAGCCACTAGACATGTTCACATCTGGGGGAGGTTATCCCCCATCGTGGACAAGGTACAGCTTGATTTTTTTCAACTCGTGTTCTTTCTTGTTTTATTATAAGCATGTCAAGCAGTTCCTCCGACGAAGAATTGCTATTTCTGTTCGCTTTGAGGCAAGCAACACCAAAAAGAAAATGGGTTCATGAAATTAATGAAAAAAGATAGGAGTTCGGCGAGTTTTACCGTCTGTGCTATGAATTAAGTTCATTTATTGGATGTTTGATATTGCATTATTGCTTGGGGAAGCTCCGCCGATACTGCTTTAAAATCAGCACAGTTCAGAAAGCAATAATCGAAATAATCTTAAAAAGGTCATGTCGTTACCCTTTTAAAATGTTTTAGGTGTTACCGATAAATATCATATTTAACAAAGCAATTTTATTGCAATTTTTTAAAAAAGGTGAAAACACAATTAACCATAATTATTAAACGTTTAAAAGCATTAAATACAGTTCAAATCCCATGCTGCAATATTTAAAGGATTAGGATGGCAAGCTATAGGGAACTATGAAAAGTCTGATAACAAGAAACTGCTAGGTCTCGAATAAATGATTAAATTAACCCAAATTTTGTGAAAAATTTTAGTCGGACATCAATTATTTGTGAACTTAGTGAAGATGATTACATTACTGCAGAAAGCTTTTTATATATTATAGTCGTGCAGTCCATTCTTCTGGAACCTGGAAGCGTAATGTAAATTCTAAAATTACTAGAAATGCGTTTTGTCAGTTGGACCTGACACAAATATGAAAACACTAAAAGACAATATTTGGACTGCCCAGAATTGTTACTAAAGAAGTGATAGTAAATAATTGCTATGGGCTGAATATTTAAAAGACAGACATAACGACACCGACGGAGTGGATGAAGAAGGCTCATGCAACAAGCTATCCAGCAACTTACATAATGTAAAAAAATGGTTCTGTGTGATGTCTCACGTAAAAAGGGTTTCGTTGGTATTGTGAACAGTACACGCATAGCAGTACAAGCTATAGGGAACTATGAAAAGTCTGATAACAAGAAACTGCTAGGTCTCGAATAAAGGGAACGTTCAAGTTATTGCGGAGGATTAGGCGGCTTTCACACTGCGCACGAGACCGAGCGGGGCCGGGCCGAGCGTTTTTGTATTCACACTGCGCGCGAGACAGAGCCGATCGGCTGATTATCTAGAAGACCGCATACAACAGTTTACAATGCGTTTTCGGCGGTCAAACACACTTAGCTAACAAAAACGCTCGAAACAAATCGCCCGGGTCGGCTCGGTCTCGCTCGGCGTTTAATGTGAATAGCCCCATGCTAATACATGTGTTTGTTTCTCAAGCGGAATCGGCCTCGCTCGGTCGCAGTGTGAAAGCCGCCTTAGGTTGGAATCATAAAATAATGCGCTAACGATTTTTGGATGGAAGTGTTTGGAGTCTTTGCTGTTTGAATAACTGTACCCCATAACACAAGTCCGTACGTCCATATTGGTTTTATTATAGAATTATAGATAAGGAGTTTATTAGATAGCGAGAGTTTATATTGATTATTAAAATGTCTAGTCATTAGTTTCTATCGTCTGTTAGTCTGTTGTCTGTAGGATTCAATCTTCGAAGAATAAGTTTCTCAAGGATTTCTTCCCATTCCCAGGAGTAGGCTAATTCGGCGGTAGGAAAACAGGCTATGTGCAGGTTTATTGGGTTTTAGCATCATTATTACTACGGACAATAATAAAAGGATAGGATAAAATGTGGTGCGAAGGACAGCATTTGATATATATAGGTTAAGAAAAGGATTCCTTTTTTTGGTTCCTGTTTAAGAATGGATGAAGTTATAAGATCGTAGCCAGGAGCTTTTCGGGAGCTAGATGCTTTATGGAATAGACAATATCAGATGAGTTGAATACTTTAGGAGAAAGGAGTTTACTGTCTACTATGTCAGTATGGGTTTGGTCAAAAGTGTCAGGATGGGGTTTAAAACGTCTTGTCAATATCTTAGAAATATTTCAGCTTTTTCTTTATCATTCTTTGTCCAGGAATTATCTTATTTTTATTTATTAAGTGTTCTTTTTTTTGTACAATTCCTCTCCTCCTAATCGATAACGAGTATTCCGCCTCGCCGTTTTATAAGAATGTGGTCTCACGATCACTTAAGCGATTAGGATAAAAAAAAGTATATACATGTAATTATTATGTTTATGTTTTCACAAACAACCTAGGGAGTACTCCCCACTGAGTTGCTTCTCCCACAATGGCATAATGTCCTTGTAAATTTAATTAAAAATGTTACATGTTAATTATTTCTTATGTAGTTGTAATAATCTTTACAAATAATAATAATAAAAAAATCTAAATAAATTAATAATATCTACTAGAAACTGGGTACGAATGTTTGCTTTTGAACATTGTTCTACTGAAACAAAAGATATGCAATCTTGTACTGCTTTTACTATTTCGAATTGATATAGGACCCAGATTTTATATTGGACTGTATTTTAGGGAAAAAAGGAGGAAGAAAACTTTTTAATCTCCTTGCTGCTGAAGAAGTTGTATAATTATTGGAGGGACGCCCCCAGACAAACTTTCACTAACTTCCAGCCTATTTTATTCGCGTGTATTTCAGGATTAGAGTTTTACCTTACTTCGACCAGGGAAATTGCACCGCAAAAACTGAAACAGTTGCCATTATATAGGATCAAGTTGTTTCGGTCGGCATGCAAATGCAGCCGACTATAGACAACACACCGCTTAGAGAAGTAAATATACGACTCTTACAGGCACTAATGTCTCTTCCATCTGGGCATCCATTACTTTTACCTACGTAACTTTTTTTATTTTATTTCCAAGTAATATTGCCGCAACACCTTACAAACCTGTTAGAGTTTGGTAATCTAGGCTGCTTTAGAAACTCAAGGGCATCCTTCCTTTCAATAGCTCATCCACAAGTACGAATAGACAATTTCGTGAAGATAATCTTTTTTGTACTACTAATATAAGAATCCTTCTGCACAAGGCAAAGATCTAGGATCTCTTATACCCCCTTAAATCTCTTCTAGCCCTGAAATGTTCCTTCGGTCATGTAACATAAACGATTTTAAGTCTACTCTAGAAAGTCAAAGAAGAAATGCTATGGTGAAAGGTCTGTATAATTATTTTCTTACTTTATATTAATTTAAAATACATAGTAATTTTGAGTAAAATTACATGAGAGTTATATTCCTATCTTTTTGCATTGTCTTTCTTTTTATACCTATTAGTATTAGTAGTAGTAGTAAAGTTCTAGTACTAGTACTAGACGGGTAGGATGAACCACTTGATCAAACTTTACAATTAGCCAATTTTATTAGCCCCTTAGTAGAGAGTTCAAGCCACTTCACACATTTTACATCTGTACAGCGCACCGTCGAAATAAGTGTGGTGTGACCATTAGTGAACCATATAAATCATAGCATCATGGCACGGGATCAAACCTACGACCTCGTGCCGCCCTTCATTAATTAACGGCCGAGTATACGAATTAAGTAATTCGTAAGTAAGTAGAAGTATTAATAATTACTGTATTAAGTAATTCAGTCCATACGTCCACGCTTGCTCCCTAGTACCTATGAAATGGTGACCTTAAACAATAAGTATATCGCTGAGTGTTTCAACATTATTTTCACTTTTTCCTAATTACTTAAACTCCATTGATTTTTTCAAATTACGACTACTCCATTTGTGCTGATCTCAAAAATAGCACACTCCAATATGATGGCTTCATTACCAGGAGTCCCATTAACTCTCGCAAACATTAAGGTACGTATTCCTAGACGCAATCCAGCGATAGACGTGGAGGTGAGTTTGCATGTTAAGAGTCGCTCAGCTAGGAAAACGGTAAAATGCAAACTCAGAAAAGAGTCCTCAGCGATAGTCGCTGGGCGACTGTCGCTTGAGCGTCTATCTTTGGAGTCGCGTCTAGGAAAATAAAGCTTAAACGACAATATCATTCTGACTTGTCGCTACTAGAATAACAATGCATTTTATAGCTTGTTAGAGACCCGGTTTTAAAAATGGATGAAACTATTAACTTGTACAGGGTGGCGCTTGTACAGGTTTTTTTTTCTTATTGCACTTTCCTTTAAAGTGCCATTTATTCTTTTTAGGATTTCGTAGGTAAAACCAACCCTTATAGTTTCGTTCCTGTGTCAATCTGTCACTCTGTACGGTTCCAATAACTTTTGAATCAAAAGAGGTACAAACTTGAAACTTTGCAGTATTACAGATCGTTTTGACGCGAACACATGCAAAATATATCGAACTCAAAATTATCAAGCTGTTCAAATCTAAAATGGAGGATAATTCATGTCACGCGATTTTTTTTTTAAATAAATTTTGAGTGGGGTATCAAATGAAAGGTATTGAAGAGTAAATTACTAAAATATATAACACTTGTGAAAAGTGGTTAATTTTTCATGACATTTTGTCAAAAAAACATCAACATCTTGCGCACCCCCCCCCCCCCCTTTATTAACTTGACAAATGACTTGACATAAAAAAATAATCAAATGTTTATTTTTAAAAAAGAAATAAATTCAGTTCGTATTTTGAATCAGAAGGTTGCGTGTTCAAATCACGTCGGGGTCACCAATGAAGGAGTCCTTAAAAGATTTGATGAAATACACTTTGTTGTAATGAAATTCAAAATACGAACTGAATTTATTTCTTTTTTAAAAATAAACATTTGATTATTTTTTTATGTCAAGTCATTTGTCATGTCTGCTACAAACTACTTTCCTGTTCACAATACCAACGAAACCCTTTTTACGTGAGACATCACACAGAACCATTTTTTTACATTATGTAAGTTGCTGGATAGCTTGTTGCATGAGCCTTCTTCATCCACTCCGTCGGTGTCGTTATGTCTGTCTTTTAAATATTCAGCCCATAGCAATTATTTACTATCACTTCTTTAGTAACAATTCTGGGCAGTCCAAATATTGTCTTTTAGTGTTTTCATATTTGTGTCAGGTCCAACTGACAAAACGCATTTCTAGTAATTTTAGAATTTACATTACGCTTCCAGGTTCCAGAAGAATGGACTGCACGACTATAATATATAAAAAGCTTTCTGCAGTCAGGCAATGTAATCATCTTCACTAAGTTCACAAATAATTGATGTCCGACTAAAATTTTTCACAAAATTTGGGTTAATTTAATCATTCCCAAATATATTATATGGTTCAGTCTTTAAAATATTTCATATTTTTATTTGTCTTTTCGTTCCCAGTCTTAATTTTAACTGTTCACTAATCTACCTCTGGTCTTCTCCAAATCTGCCTTGCGTGAAGCTGCCTGCATGACTGTTTCCAGAACACGCAACTGAACCTTTTCGCGATCTAGCGGCTATAGACTCAATTTTTTCTTAATTAAACTTTTGCCTTTTCAATTCCTGTCTAGTGATATCAACTTTTTGGCGTACTGGGCAGTCATAGTTATTTATTTTTGTATTTATTCTTACTGGGGGTTTTTCTCGTGAGTCCTGCGAGAAGCATATTTAGTTTTAGTCGAGCTATAAGTGTGGCTCATAAGTAAGTTGTCATCTTACCAGAATTTTACTAGAGTGTAGAGGTTTAATGAAATAAACACAATTGATTCTAAAAACAATTTACAGTATTGTCATAATAAAGTACTTTTCGAAAAGGTATATCATGGAAACACTCTATCATTCTTAAAGGGAATCTCCATTAAAGTACTCGATGCTATTTCGGGGAATGGTGTCGCCATTTATTTAAACCAGCTCGTATCTTTGAAAGATATATTAAAAATATCAATAAAAATACCAAAACGTTATCCCTTCTAGATTACTTTCTCTAAAGTTTATTTTATTACAGAAGAAAGCATTTTTATTTAATTTTTTTAACAAACAATAAAATTATAACTGATAAAACATATTTAACCGGATCACAAACACAACTAAAAGTACAAGTCGTACTTTTAGTTGATCTGTAAGGCGTAGGAGAGTTTTGGTCGACACATACTGAACGGTCATAGGTGGGACTGCTAACTTTTGAAGGTGAAGTACTTATTTTTTTAATCAGCTTGTATTTAATGAGTAAGAAACCACTGGCTCATGTGGAATAGGATGAGTTATACTATGATCAGTACTTTTAATCAGGGGTTTAACTAGATGACAGGTAGATAGAACAGCTTCTTTCCCACCAGAGAGTTTTATAGCTGGCATTGATGAGTTGAGTTTCTTCCACAAGGATCACACTTAGACTGATGATGTTGTCGTCGCAAGAATTACTGGGTAAAGAGGTGCCGAAATGGGGGAGTCGCCATCATAGCTTGGTCGTGTTAACATCGTGCTCCGTTATTTGTCTCATTTTCAGTGTGTTTTTAACGTTTTTTTGTGGAGAAAGAGAAAAGTATGTGAGGTTATTCATACGAACTGTCTCTAAGTGTTTATACATAATTTCATTAAAAGCAGTGAGATGTATTTTAAAAACTTATTTTTTTCCATCAAGACTTTTCAACGATTTTTTAACGTTTTTGTCTTGTTAATCAGTATACAGACAAATTCAAAGGCTCTCACCACACTCGACCTTGAAATAACAACCCACGGATGAAACAAATTGATGCTCCCGAGATAAATCGGGCTCATATACTACGATCCTCCTCACTTTTAAGCTGTTATCGCTCACTTTCCTCGGGATCGCGACATAAACAATATCTTGCAACCAATTAGCAGGCACGAAATTCAGTGTACAAAAGGATTTTTCTTCGACGAGGCTTCCTATAAGGCTTCCTAATAGAAAGCTATTCTTGGCCTTTGTGGATTTTTAGAAGGCGTTCGATAGCCTTAACCACTGCCTCCTTATTAAAAAATTACAACGCCTTCGTCTGACCTCAAAAATGTTGAACATTATAATTAGTATTTAAGAAAAAGCTAAAACAGAAATCCATTACTAACACAAAAAATCTCAATAAACAACGGAGTTTTACAGGGAGAAATATTATCGTCCTTGTTGTTCAATTTATATGTAAGTGATGTAGATAGTTTTTTTCAGGGAGAAGGGATATGAGGGTGTAATTGACGCTAAGACAAATTCCCAATTTTGAATTACGGAGATGACCTTACGGTTATTTCGGACTCCCCAGTTCAAGTTCAACTCAACAAAGCTCTTACTATACTAGAATATTGCTCAACTTATGACCTGATTGTTAAAATAAATAAAACTAAGTTTTGACCATGTCTAAAGGCAAGCTCTCCAACAAAACTCCAACATTTTATTATAGAAATCAATTACTCGAACAGGAGACATCTTTTAACTTTTTAGGCGTTTTCTTTACTCGAAGAGGGGTTTTCGAGGAAGCTACGAAGTAAACTATAGCGCGTAGCAGGGCGGTTGGTAGTGCAATCAAGCAGACTCTGGCGAACCTGTTTGACGTGGTCTGTCGGGTATATAACGCTAGTGTGCTCGGCACTATGCTCTACTCCGCTCCTGTATGGTCTCTCCGGTTTACTGATCAACTCGAGGCGGCACAAAATGTTTTTCTCTGAAAATTAACGCCCCCCACTACATTGTTAGAAGAGAATTTAGTATGGAACATGTCACTATAAAAATAACTAGTCGCTGTATTTCTTCATCTATAAATTGTGAATTTTCTTTTGAATAATTTCGCGATTTTATCGCCATCGGTTTGCAAAACAGGTGTAAAGTTTGTAAAGAAGGGGGTTCAACCTTAGCACAATATAAGCTTGTACATAATATATATTGAGTGGAAGTCATTTCCACAGAGCAATAATTCCAGTTTTGTATGCTGATTTAATATATCATACCCAAAAATTATGTCTGCGCATAGTTCTGTAAAAATTAAGAATTTTACTTGTTTTTATGTCCTGGAAGATCAAGATCTATGAAATGAAAAAGTATCCAAAACAAATTACTTGAGCTCGGGTCCTAAGGTTTAAGTTAGTAAAATTTAGTTAATGCAAAGTATAAAGGGGAGGTTTAAGTCAATTTAAAGCCTTCATACATTCTCTGATAATGTATCTGATTTTAGCATAAAGTGTATTATAAGTCAAATTACACCCATTATACCTTTATTTGTGTGTTCCTTGGCATAAAGGTTTTAAATCCAAAAATTAAATTTTTCAGGAGAGCAAAATCAAACTTTGATGCATTCTCTTAACAAATTGTGAATACTTACAGATTATGGTCTTCTATGGTGTGGGCCGTGAAGGGTAATACATTTTTTTATATATATAAAACAACTAAATTGTTATTTTTATTCGGCTATATTTCGACCACCTCCTGGTCATCTTCATGCCTAAAACATCGTTAATTTAAAAGTAAATTTTACATATTTGCATTACAATAAAATTATGATATATAAATTGCTTTTTACATTACATAACTCTTCTTATTTACATATATAAAACTTGGCAATTACCTTGTAAGTCGGTCATTTATAAAAAGTTTTTTTATTCACCATTTTATGGTATTGTCGTTTTTATTTAGTTGAAAAATCACTTTCTACCCCCAGAACATCTTATAACATTAACAAATTATACATAACGACAACACAATTTTAACATTAAACCAATATTAAAACTTATAACAGTAAAAAATTGTGAATACTTACAGATTATAAATTACAATCCTCATCCTCCTCAAAGTATATTGTGCAGGATCCACAAGCTTGGATCATTATTCCTTCAACATTCAGTTACATATTACCAAAAGTTTGGAAAACCCTTACTAAACTCCTTCATACCATCTTGTTGGCTGGCTTAACTCTTTTGGACCGTTATGTGTAATTAAGATGGTTTATAAGAATTTGTATTTAATTCATAAATAGTTTATTATGAGCATTAAAAAGCTAGGTTATCTGTCATTTCAATTCTACACTAAGTATATTTTAAAACCTACAACCTTAGATTGATAAAATCATATTAGTTTGATGCTACTGAATGACATACATAGCTCCCAAAACTATTTTTCATACGCGGGGTGTAGTTGCTGAAAGTGTTGTAGTTGAGCGAGACAGCTTAAGATGTACCAAATGAATTATAACAAACCTTGATTTATCCTGAGGCCAGCATTTCACTGAAGGATCTTTACTTGAGAAGCCAAATACCTCACAAAGACATGCGGACCACTCTCAAAGAGGTAAAAATCACAAAAACGTTTTAAAGAGATAGTTAACGTTATGAGAAAGAAAACCATGTGAGAAAAAAATGGCCTTTGAGTAAAACCGTTGGTTTGTTTACTCTATTAGTTCCACTTTTTGAAGGCTGTCTGAACAGCAGCACCAGTGCCAAAACTGTTGAAAGCCAGGACCTGGGAGTTCGACAAGGACGGTGTATAGAAAATGGCTAAGTTCGTGAAGCGAGACCAGCCCCTTGAATGTGTGACGTAACGAGAGTCCAAAACTACATTCCTACCAAGGATCTTATAAAATAGGGATTGAGCACTGAGCATATCTCCTGGGTTAAGAAGTGTAGCCAAGAACATGGAAAAAATCTACATCAAACTACCAATGTGCGTGCGCATTAGTAGGACGAATTTCTTCCCGACTGTTATCCATTGTTTATTTTTGAATGAAAGGTTACGTTACAATCTAAATTTTTTTTAAAGTTTTTAATGAAATATTTTATTGTTTTAAGGGTTTTTATTTCAATTTACAGTTTTAATTTAATATATTAATAACATTTAGCTATTAGAATAGTTTTTAATAACTATAAATATTAATTAATTTGGAAACGGGTTATTTCTATTGCAGAATTAGATTTTTACAAATTTTAACAACTTACCTTTGTAACTGCTAACACAGTAAACAAGATTGCAAATATAGTCCAAAATCGCTAAAAAATAAATTAATTGTACACAAGAGAAAACCAAACATAAAGCAAGGGAGAAATCACTAACAACCAAACGGAGAAATATAAAACGCGAGGGAAGAAAAAACCATAACCTGATCGAATTTTTAAGAATTTTTCCCATTCTTCTTGATCTTCCACAGTTATAACCATACGGGAAGGTAATCTATCCTACTAGATTTTCCAAGTTCTTGGCGACACTTTTTTCGCCCAGTGCTCAATCCCTATTTTAATAAGATCCTTGATTCCTACCAAGGATCTTATAGAATAGGGATGGAGCACTAAGCGAAAAAAGTGTCGCCAAGAACTTGGAAAATCTAGTGAGATAGATTACCTTCCCGTATGGTTATAACTATAGAAGATGAAGAAGAATGTGAAGAATTGGATCAGGTTATGTAATTTTTAAAACTAATTTTCTTCCACTCGCATTTCATATTTCTCCTTGTTTCGTTGTTTTCTCCCTTGCATTATGTATTGTTTTCTCTTGTGCACCATTAATTTTTTTGTTTTTGATTTTGGACTATATTTAGCCAATCATTGTTTACTGTGTTAGCTTAAGTGTTTGCAGTTCCCTGTACTGTAACCTTTCATTCAAAATAAACAGTGGATAACAATTGGGAAGAAATTCGTCCCACTAAAAAGTTTTGAGCATGCGCAGTCGTAATTTTATTATGTAGATTTTTTTTTCCTTTACACAGGAGGTATACAGTATACTTAGTGCTCCATCCCTATTTAATAAGATCCTTGATTTCTACTAAGCAACTCTCTATGCCCGTACAACCCCGACTATGTTTATTATTATTATTTTCAGCTCTAGTGATCAGATATCAGATCATTATGAATTAATTGTTATAACACCATATTGAATATATATATGAATTTTAATTAAATTAAACAAACAGAACTGTAGAAAAGAAGCACAAATATAAATTACCAATATTAATTTTTATTAGCATACACGTTATTTTTACAATAATTATAAAATGGTCAACAACCAGATAGAAAATCTAAATTAAAAGTTTATTTTTACAATGATAATTTAACTATTTCTTCGGAAGTGAAACTTCTTTAGCCGCGGTAGAGTGAATTGGTTTAGATGAAACGAGATCGTGAAATGAAGTTTGCGTTTCGAGACTCGTCCAAGTGAAATATTTTTGAAGTGAAATTAACGAATTAGCAAGTATTTGTTTTCAGGCTCGAACTAAGTGATACATTTTTAATAAATTTATATATAAAAAATAATAAATATTTACCTATAAAAAGTCTTTCACTGGACGATTCTCGAACCACCGACCCCTGAATTTATAATCAGACGCGCAAACTACTACACCACGGAATTAGTTGATTTATTCAGTACACAAAATTGGTATGTAAGCGCATTATTATATACATTTTAATAATTAATGTACTTAAATGTTGTTTTCATGTGTTTTCTTCATTATTCGCTTACATTATTTTTATGAAAATATTTTATCTATTGAAATTATATTTCTTTGAGAAGTTCTGACTGTGGCGGCATTGTAAACTCTTGTTTATAAATATGTATGTAGCGTATTTAATATTTATTTATATAATATGCATTACTTAAATAAGGTTTATTGTGCTATTTCATTATTAATTAAATCTATGTAATAACAATCTTAATTGTTTTCTTTATCTTGGAACCTACAAATCCTCATTTCAATGATCATAGTATATAAGTGGAGGGATTTGATTTGATATACGTACACAAGTTAAATTGAGTTACTGCTTCTTCTAGGAACGATTTAAACTCTGTATTATATACAATATATGACATATTTATATTATAATATTAGAATTGTATTATATTAATATGTAGGAGGAACATAAAAGCAACTGTTTCTAGAACTTAAATTTCACTTCTAATAAGTGAGAGTCCCACACATGTACATAAAGAAAAATATTTAAAATAGAAAGGTTTTAATCGCAACGTTTTGCTCACTTTCAATATTATGTACATACTTACAACTGAATCCTTAAATGCTTAGTAATATGTATTATTATTGAAGTAATGTCATATCAACTTGTTGTGTCATTGTCATTATATTGTCAAAGTATTTATTAAAGTTTAGTTGGTTTTAGGAATCTATACAGTGGTACATGTTTTGTATATTTAAACTAAAGCTTAAACTCAATAATTATTTAAGACTTAAGAGACACTTACCTATTACAGTATGTATTTTCCTTACAGCCGACAATTCAAATGTTTTAAAAAGTGGAAGAGCGATATGATTTAATAGAAACCGACTAGTTAACTCAAAAAGTGGAAAACAATAGTAAGGCCAATACTTAAAGGATAGGGATAGGGAATTGTTCATGAGACAGGAGACGTAAGTTGTACTGTATTTACTAGCTGGTTAGGGTTAGTCATTCCGGGACTCTCGTTACGTCACAGCACTCCCCCACTATTCTACCGCTACCCCACCACACCCTATTTAGCCGTCCTCAATACACCGTCCTTGGGAGTTCGACATTCTATATGAAGGTAAATTACAGGTGACTGTACTAATCGAAGCAGTGTTGTAAACTAAATACGAAAATAATTATTCAAATCATTTAAGTATTTTGATTGGAGCGCAGCGTCTCGGCACATTTTAAAATGTATGCCTTACCTAATTCTGCAGGGAACATGAATTAAAATAAGTTAGTTCTGTAAATCATTTTTAATTTGATTAATAACTACATCTGGAACCTTGATAAGCACATTTGCTCGGAATTACATCTTCAAACGGTACAGGATGGCCTCGGAGTGGCGAACAATTTTTAGAGAGGGCTAATATGTTGGAAAATTGGATACATATTGTATTCATGAATGTTTTGCGATGATTATGAATGTTATCTGAAAATTTATCGATTGTTTCATTACCTTTCCATTTTTGATGTGTAAAACCACAGAGCACATGTTGTTTACTTTTTTGTGCAGTAATATATTTTTGGAAAGACGTATGCAATCTCTATGGACTGTGTTACCTAATTATCATTTGATTCATTAAAAAAAGAACCAACTACGAGGGCCGTTTGGAAAGTAACCTCCGATTGGGCACTGTGCGGGAAGTAGTAGGACTAGAGGTGCAATTGTTGCACTAACGTACACGGTAGGACAGTCTGCATCAAGCCGTGGTCAAATGTCGTGCGAGCACTAGTTTGGTTTTTATAGCATCTTGAAATGTGCGCTCCAAAAAATCTTCCGTCCAAATTCAAAGTGCGAGCTGTTACAAGGTTTTTTTTACGGCAAAACAATATTCAGCAGCAGGTGTTCATGGAGAACTTTGCGAGGGGTATGGAACTAGTGTTATAACTGGTGTTATAACTAAGTTGTACGTAAATGGGTGAGTTTATATTAAAAGTGGACGAAAAAACATTCATGATGAAGAGAGAAGTGGTAGGTCAATCATTAGTCACACAGATGAACTCATTCAGAAAATTGATGGAAAAGTTCGTGAAAATTTTACAATTTCGGAGCTGTCTAATGAATTTCCACTGATTTTTAGGACTGTGTTATACGAGGTAGTGACAGAGAGGTTAGGTTACAGGAAGTTCTGCGCTTGATGGGTGCCAAAAAGTTTTACCGAGGACCAAAAAACTCGCACTTCGTATTTGGACGGAAGTTTTTTTGGAGCGCACATTTCAAGATGCTATAAAAAAAACTAGTGCTTGTAAGACATTCATTTGATCGCGGCTTGATGCAGACTGTCCTGCCGTGTAGATAGATAAAAATGCATTCATTTTTCCCCACCTTTCATCCATTGTGCACTTGCGGAGTGTTCCTTTCAGGTTATAAACAAAGCCTGTTAAAAATATTTAGAAAGGATACCTTACCGTTCAGTGCATGTGTAGGTGTAGTCCCCACGATGATATGTCCAAGACGATTATGCCATCGATCACCATCTGATTTTGTTATCAGTGCACTACCGCTCGCAACATGTATCGTAAATTTTGCTATCAGATTTTTGTACATCTCACAAACTATGGCGAAAGGTTTCACCATAAGTTTTGCACAATTATTCTCAATAATAACTAAATAACCAGAATTTATAATCGTTTTGACTGAATGAAGGTTATAGGACAGGTTATTTACTATATGAGACCTTCAATATTTAGCATTTGACCAGATTTGCACAGTAGATTCAGTACACTTCTCTGTCTATTATGGAATTTCCATCCACTACTTTGAAGTCTTCAATGCCTATCATGTTTTTAGCTATAGTACTACAAAATAGATTGTGTGTCGCTCCGGAATCGAGCACAAAATTGACATAGTTTTTGTCTCTTCAGCTCCAACTCAATAGAAGTGCTATGAAAGATATTTCTTTCACGTTCCTTTCACAGCCTTGTTCAGCCATATTAGCTACTCTGTTTAGCCCTCTATATATAGTTACCTCTACCTCTATTGCTAGAGGAAGAACCTCGTCTTCGATCTCTGCTTGCCTATTAAGACTTATATTATAGACGAAATCCTTCCTATCCAGAGGTGCCCACAGATTTTTTTGGGGGGGAATCCAATTTCGGGGTATTTTTCAGAGATTGGGAGTGAGTTTTTAAATATTCCAAGAGATCCAGTCAGTTTTTGGAGGTTTGCGTCATGGGCTTAGAGGGGGATGGGCATCCCTATTCCTATCGCTTTTAGACAAAGTTTCAAAATCTATAGACAGAATTTCGTAAACTCTTTTAGCGTCCAATATACTTATGAGACGAAATTAACACAAAGAATAATTATTGTTACTTAATTTTGGATACAGACTTTGCTCAAGGCGGTTTAAAGCAGACTGCCCAAAATATAAATGTATTAATATATTTTTTATCTTCAATGTCATCGTCATTTCAAGAATAATGTAATATTTTCACAGGAAATTTACAGAACGAACAAATTAAATAAGTAGCCATTTTTTTAAAAAATATTTATTTACTTTCACGTTGGTGTTGATGATTACACAAGGTTACATAAAAAGGCCTTAATCCCATAAACATTTTTATATACATATATTATATATATATATATATATATATATATATATATATATATATATATATATATATTCTCAAAAATTAAAATAATGACATGTATAATATATATATATATAAAACTTTTACACTAAAATTATAACTTTTACCAGATTTTTTGTCTCTTCCCCCTCCCGCAATGACTTTCCTTCGGAATATTTCTTCACAATTCAGTTTAAAGACCTTTCTGTTTAGACATATTAACTTTTCCAAGAAGAAAAAAAAAATGCAAATTGTTTCCAATGGATTTTTTCAATTGGTAAACTTTGGAACTTGAGGCTTGCAATTAAAACAATTTAAAGAAGTATCAAAAGTGTATTTTTTTATAAGTAGTATAGCATAATCACCTGCTGATTACAGCATCTCGATATAAATCATTTGTAGTCCTTTCTTTCTTTTTTAAATAATAGTATTGACAGTTGGGTATCTCTGGAACTGATCTCTTATCAAGTCCACTTCAATGCTCGTACTTTGGTTACATATTATTTATATTAACCGATAAAATGATGGAAGCGTGGGAGTGCTACAGTGGACGAGTCAACTGTTAAGTCGAATCATTCTCTTTGCACGTTGCTTACAAATGTACATTACAATAAAATTCTAATCGATAAAAAAATAAAATAATAATAACAGATCGATTATCTTTCAATAAGTCTACTCAAAATCTCAGTCACATTTTTTTTTATTCGAACGGTTTAACTTAGAACAAGAATATAGGAAAGCCCGGCGTATTTTCATATTCCAAGACATTCGTTTCACCAAAATGACAGCGTAGCAAACAGTGAAATTAATTAATGAAGGTAACTAAGTAGGTATGTAGGCACCTTGGCCGATTCCCTGGGTAGAGTGGGCCTGCTGTGACGTGTAATACTAGGTGCGAATTCACTGGTGCGTGACTTCCCGGAAGTTGACGCTCGACGTGACTTTTATTCACAAGCCCCGAATCAAACCTGACGCTGCCCAGTCAAAACATAGGTAAAATGGCAGAAGCCGTCTCCTCTGCTGCGTCCCGACCGCCCGACGGTCGTGCGGTGCAGAAGTCACGTCCGACGTTACTTTAATACTTTCTTATGTACTACATTCATATGAAAAAGTATTGTGATTTGGCGAAATGAACATAGAGGGACAGGCCAAAAACACTAGCACAAATTAAATTATTATTTTTGAATTAATTACATTTCATTTATACGCATTTACTTTTCATTTCGAATTATGTTACTACATTCACAAAATACAGTTGAAGCTATTTTTTTTATTTTTTTTATTATTATTTCTGTAGAAATAAATGATAATCTAAAATCGAGGTTTATATTACAACAAAACTGTATCTTATCTAATTCGGTTTTAGCGTTTATATGGTTATATGGCTATTATATATTATGCATTTACTAAAACAATTAAAAAACGCATTAATATCCAGAATCAATGCCGAAGCTGAAATAAAAGTGACGGTGGACGTTGGAACCGCAGCCGCAGCAGAAGTGACACCTCTACCTCTCGATGGCCGTGCGTTCAGACCGTCGCCGAATAAAAGTCACGTCGAGCGTCAACTTCCGGGAAGTCACGCACCAGAGAATTCGCACCTTTAGGCTGACTGTAACGTCGGCTTTCTGCAGACGTAAGCTATATCATTTCTTTTGACGTTTCTAGATCTTTATATTTAATATTAGAGACATAGCGCCAATGGCGCTCAAAACGAATAGCAAAACCTTAAACCCTCCTCGATCCTGGGCTAATTTTTCTTCTCTCACCGTCCCCTACACGAGGGCATATCGATAGCACGGTTTAGGCGATATCCTTTGTACAGAGATTTGTCCTTTTATATACACATCTTTTATGTATATATTTCTTTTCTCACTCTGACTAAGGTGTGTAAATATTTCCTTTCCTCATTTTTTCTTTCTCACTCTATTATAGTATATATATTTTTTTCGTATAATTTAGCACTTAAATATATATATATATTTATTTAACGTAATGGAGATTTTGTTTTTAACTTATTAATTTGAATTCAGTCCTTTTCCTGCGCATACATAAATAATAATAGATATAATTAAAATAAGAATATGGTAACAAAATGGTATTTAATAATTGTTTTTAAAAATAGAGCTGCAATATGTTCACATTATTTCAAAAAGATAAACATAAGAAAGATATTTATTTAAAAGAAAAAAATTATATATATATATATATATATATATATATATATATATATATATATATATATATATATATATATATATATATAAATATATATATAGTAAAATAATTATTTTACTTAAATTATCCTTTACACATGCTTGGTTTACACTATAATTAGGAAACTGCTTAACTTTTATAGGAAACAAAGAGTTATAGAAATTAATCTAAAATATATATCGTTAATTCATAATCATCAATCGAAATATAACATATAGATAGGTATTGTATGTACAGTACAGGGTTGGTGTTCGTGATTAATTTTAGCTAACTTCATTTATATATTGGATAGATAATGGCTAAAAAGCTGACTATACACATGGGATGAAGCCGATACACATGGGCTGAAGATACACATGGGATGAAGCCGAACCGAGTTCGGAGAACCATGTTCGTGGGGTTCGCTCTCTACACACAGTAAAGAGAGGTAACTAAACAAAACCTAAGCCTGTTATTTATACGTTTTTAACCAGTCAATAATTTTTGTTGTTCTAGAATCGTTTGCATGGCCAAATTTTTGCAATGACCAAATTTAAAAGAGGGTACACGAACAACACGTCAGTTTTCCTTCTTCGAGATGAGATCTTCGAAGTTGGCTGGTGCTGTTATTATTTTTGATGAGTTAGGTGTTCTTAAAGAAAAAAAACAGCGTTAGAAACCGCGCAGCGTTAAAAAAAGTAATAATGAACAAATGAGTCGGAGGTGTAGAGTAGCGTCTCTACTGATTAAATGACGAACTTGGTTCGTGTCCTCTACACACAGGCGAACTCCGCGAGCTCTGCCAGCGAACCGAACCAATGTTTTCCAACCCGATGGAAGACCAAGTTCGTCACGAACTTGGTTCTTGCGGACCAAGTTCCTATGTGTATAGGCCGCTTAAGAATGATAGAATTAGAAGTATGATTCGAACCTATCTACCTTTTATTCAATTACTAGGATCGAGTTTAAACCATTTTAAAATCTGTAAAGCAAGTACCAGAACGGAAAATGTTTCAGAAAGTGTTCTCTCAGACATAGACCCTAAAAATTCAACAAACAAAATTTCTGTCGGAAAATAAAATTGTAGAATACAAAACGGAAAAATCAATTCAAGATATATTTGCAGAGCAGTCTTATTTAGAAAAATCTCAGCAACTAGAAGAATTACCGGAGACAGCAAGACATTTTATTAAAATGATTCTGACAGAGGACCCTACGTTAAGATGATGTTTATGGCATAAGTTTAAACGAAAATAATGAACTTTAAATTGGTCAATGTGTTGTGGAGAGTGATCGTTTAGGCGGTGATATACTCCTAAAAATAAATATAGAGGATAAACGCGGATATATTAAAAGTGAAATAAATAGTGAATTTGAAGGGACGGATGGATTATATTCGCTGTTATTTATTTAAAAAAAAAAAAAACTATACTGATAATGATAAAAACTATTAGTAGAGTATATATACCTGTTAGGGGCTATTAAAAAGCATACCAAGGAATCTCACAAGTTTAAATCTGTTATTTATACGTTTTTAACCTGTCAATAATTTTTGTTGTTCTAGTGTCGTTTGCATGGAAACCAAACTAACAATATTTAATAGTGTATATTAATAAATAAATTATTTACACAGTAACCTTAAAAAAAATACGTTTTTGTTTATGCTAAAGAGATGAATGACCGAATAATTCAAAGACTCGAGGTAAAATTTAAGAATGTAAAAGAATTTGGCAGCTGAATTTTATAGTTAATTTTTCCGAAGAATGTGGTTTACTGAGTAGGTACAATTGTAATAATCATAAAACAGTGTAATAAAAATGTATTGCATTATCCAATTTACTAAAAATGACTAGCAAAACAGCTAATTTTTTTAAAAACAAATTGAAAAAAATAATTAAATAAGGTCTGATGTAGTATCATATACAACTTTGATCATTGAGTCTTATTGAAAACAATTATGTTTTACAAGATGTTTAACGAAATTTAAAAATTAAAAGAAATTGTATACCTATTCTTAAATATAATGTTGGTGTTTTCTAGTATTTTTTAAATATAATAAATAGAAATGTTTTATTGTACAATGGCAGTGGACGTCATTGACCTGAAAAAGTAGCATGTTATTGCACATGGGTATACTTTGTCAGGGGCAGATACAGAGAGGGGTCATGGGGGTCATGACCCCTCCAAACCTTTTTTTAAAGGTACCAAAATAATATTTTTAAAAAAACAAACAATATAAAAGGGCATTAATTTAACTAATAAATAAATATGAATAAAAAACCTAATAACAATAAATTATTTAAACCCTATAACCTAAAACAAAATTATATAAATCGGTACAAAATGTTTAAAAAATAAACAAATAAAATAGCTTTAATGTAAATATCAAGGCCTTTCAAATGATGTACGACACAATATTAAAAACCAAAAAATGTCCATCTCCCGTTGTTAATAATAATTATAATTTGATTTAAATTAAAATTTTAACTTTCCGTCGTATGAATACTACCAAAAACTTAAAAATGAATTTCTAATTGATTGTACAAGGAACAGGTACCAATTGGGTACTTTATAATTATAAGCGATATTTCTCGGTCTAGTTCTATTGTCGTAAATGTCGACTCCTAGACTTGTGGAAAATGAAATCTTAATTCGGGACTAGGTATCGTTATTGACAGAGGAAATTATTCTTCAGTGTAGTGAATTTTGTTTGGTTGTGAATCAATAACTTTAACCAATGTTTTTCACAAAAAACTCTATATAAAACTTTGATTTTAATATTATTACTACAAAATTTACATTTCAGAATCAAAATCAGCAGAAGGCTTACTTAAATAACGTAGTTCCTATCTACTTCGAATTCATCTTATTTGCTTAACTATAAGATAAAATAATACATATTTAAATATGTATAACATTTACGTTAAACTTTTTAAAATGTATTAAATTATTTGAAAAGGTAAACTGTGATAATTTTGTAGAAAAATCTTATTCTGCAATAGAAACAACCCGTTTCCAAATTAATTAATATTAATTATTCGGTTATAAAAAACTATTCTAATAACTAAATTTTATTAATATGTATATTAAATTAAAACTGTAAATTGAAATAAAAAACTCTTAAAACAAGAAAATATTTCATTAAAAACTTAATTAAAAAATGTTAGATTGTAACCTTTTATTCAAAATAAACAGTGGGGATAACAGTCGGGAAGAAATTGGGCCTACCTATGCGCGCGCACAGTGGTAGTTTGATGTAGATTTTTTCCAAGTTCTTGGCGACACTTCAACAACCCAGGGGGTGTGCTTAGTAGGGTTGGGACATCGATAGCTAAACATCGATGTTTTCGATACATCGACATCGAAAGAACAAACATAGAGGTTGCCCAAAACATCAAAAGAAAACATCGCTGTTTTCTTACTAATACATCGACATCGGTCCTCAACAAATCAAAAACACCCCTCGTTTTTGCTCCCGATATTCGTTGTCGCCGTTTTTTGGAGTCCAATACATCGTTGACATCGATGTTACATTGTGACATCTTTTCGATGTTACATTGTGGCATCTTTTCGATGTTTCAGGCAAACATCGATGTTTTAGAGTCCGATACATCGGTGTTTTCGATACATCGATGTTTTCGATACATCGACATCGATGTCCCAACCCTAGTGCTTACAGTCTGACTCATGAAAGAAGACGTGCGTTGACAGCGCGGGAAAGTTTGACACATTGGGGGGAGAGCCAATGAGAGCTCGAGATTTCGAGATTTTGGCGGGCATTAGGTTGAGCCAACTAGGTAAAAATAAAAATCTCTAGTGGAGGGCAGGGGGTGAGCACTATGCACAACCCCTGGGTTGAGAAGTGTCGCCAAGAACTTGGAAAAAATCTACATCAAACTACCACTTGCGCGCGCATAGGTAGGCCCAATTTCTTCCCGACTGTTATCCAAACAAGGAAGAAAAAGCATAACCTGATCGAATTTCTAAGAATTTTTCCCATTCTTCTTGATCTTCTACAGTTATAACCATTGTACAATCTTACGGGAAGGTAATCGATCCTACTCGGATCTTACTAGATTTTCCAAGTTCTTGGCGACACTTTTAGCGCCTAGTGCTCAATCCCTATTTTATAAGATCCTTGGTGGAGGGGCACGGCCCTCGGGATAACCGTTTGAAAAGGGTTCGTAACCTCCACCCCTCCTACATTTACCTTCTCCTTGTTGTTTAGTTATCATCGTGATGAAGAAAAAAGAACTCTTAGAAGAAATATTAAAATATATTCGTAACAAGATGTGAAAATCTATAGACAACAATAGTTAAAAAGGTCGCGATTTGGTACGAGGAACATAACCTTCTTTTGTTTACAAACAAGTTAACTGCCCCACCCTCACCCACAGACCTAGTGGCTTTATTTTTACCCTCACATAGGTTGGCCAATCTGAGTGTCATCTGATTTCCCGCGCTGTCAACGCACGTCTTCTTTCATGAGTCAGACTGTAGTCCTCACCCCCTGGTTGCATCTCAATCTCAACACTCGTCAAGTCAACAACAACTTAAGTGTACAGACATCTCGTTAAAATTTTGTAAAACTCATTTAAAAAAAATGGATAAAATTACCATCATCAAGGAAGTTATGATAAATGTGAGGCGCGAAGGACAACGGACTTCAAAATAAACCCTTTTTCCGAGGACGCCGACCCTGTGGAAGAAAGACGCCGTCTATGTAGGAAATCATCGATTACGCCACTGAAGATGTTCAGCCTGATGACCAGGTAGGAATTTCATTTTGCTCTAAAGACTAAAAATGGCGAGGGGTGGTTAAAGTAAGAAAGCGTCTGAAATTACATTTGACAACCTGTGGGATATACCAATCGAATTCTTTAAGCCTTAATACAAAAACCTTGTGTCTCAGTGTGACTACTTTAGCAATGGCGTCTGGGTTAGGTAGAGGAAAATTCTACAATACTATTGCCGAAGAATGTGCTAAACGGAAAGCAATAAATAACATTGACAATTTGTGTTTACCAAGTTGATCGTCAAAATAATATTCCTCGGGTTTGATCCCTCGCCCTGATGCACTGATTTATATGACTTACTAATGATCACACCATACTTTTAGCCACAATGAGAGAACTGCATGTGTATTATCGCGAGTGTTTGCTACCGGTAACAGGTGTCTGGAAAAAGGACTTAAATTTATATAACACCAACAGCGATACAAGATTGAAAACTTGTTAAAAATGGATCCTAAAGATCTAACCGGAATCCCTTGCAGCTAACGGTAATGGTTCAAAAGAATAAAAATTATACACGATGTGTATACTGCAAGGCTTATATTTACTAACGGCTGGGAGCAATGTAATGACATCCGGGGAGTTCACCATCATCGGTGGAGTTCACCAGATTGTCCTCTACTCTAACTATAAATATATTTATTATATAAAAAAAATATAATCTAATGTGTTTACCACCCTATGTATGATAATCAAATAAAAATGTTAAGCAATTATTTGTTTATTTTTGTTTAAAACCTAATATATTAATATAAAAACCATCAAGAGTGAAAGAACATGAAATACTTAATATATTAATTAACTAGGGAGCCAGGGTGGCCGAGGTGCTAAAGGCGCCACACAGCTATCACTCGAGTCGAGGCAACTCGAGGTTGTGGGTTTGATTCCGGGCCATGATACTCTGAATTGCATCTATGAATCGCGGACGGAGCAGGAAGAGGGCCCCTCTGAGGGGTTCTCTTCCTCCACTCTTTGATGTGGGTTCGATCCGTGTCATGAGATGTGATGTGTAACTATGGTTCGAGGACGGAGCAGGGCAAGGGCACCCCCGAGGGGTTCTCTTCCCCCACACTTTGATGCACACTTATATAGCTTACAAATGACCACATCATACTCGCTTCGGCGGTACAATGTACAAATGTATGATGTGTGAAGTAGCTGGAACTCTCCACCCCAGGGCAAGTAAAATGGGTCTACTGTAAGGCCTGATTGCGAGGTTCGAACAAGTGGTTCGTCCTACCCGTCTAGTAGGAAGTACTAGGTAACTGCTACTACTAATATATTAACTAGAGCAAGAAAAAAAGAGAAAAGAAAATAGTCAAATACCTTAGCCAGAGTGAGAAAGAATATACATAAACAAATAAATATAAATTTGTTTGTAAAAGATGTGTTGAGAATATTAAGTACTAGTAGTTATAAAAGGGCAGTTCTCCCTCAAACGCTACAGGGCTATGACGGTTGTGGTCTCAAGAGCGAGCACTGCACAAACTTGTATATGCGGGAAAAGGTTTGAATGGTTTATTCAAATTAATTAGTTAAAAACAAAATCTCCATTACGGTATATGAATAAATATAAGTGTTAAATTATATGAAAAAAAAAATTAACTAATATATATATATTTAACAACTAGCTTTTAAAACACCCAGGGTTCGGTCACAAGAAAACAAACAACATCCTCCTAAAACCCGACGTTTCGTCTTTACTTAAAACCTTCTTCATGGGATCTATAACAAAAGAAATTCAGAAATGTTAAAATCGAGATGCAAAAAAGCCGCCCTCAAACAAATACAAATTTAAGGGGAAAAAAAAACAAAAATCTAAGGACTTAAAAATTAAAACATACAAAGAGTAAAAGTTGATATTAGCTTTTTAAATAAACATTAAGCAGAACAATATGAACAATTGACTAGATTGTTTGTAAAAAAAATTTAAAATAGAGGTAACAATAAAAAAAATGAAAATAAACCTAGCCATTAACATATAAAAAGGTAACAATCTAAAGTTAATAATTAAACAGGTAGTGACATCTATCGGTAAATCACAGAAACACTTGCAAATAAAATAAAATATATTTATAATAAAAAATCTCATACAATCAATCCCGTGTAAACGCTATGTAAATTGTCAATATCACTTATAAAATTTAGTGAAAAAGGATTCTTTTTAATAAATAACTTTCCCAATGTACTCTGCTCATCCGTTACCTGATTTTTTTTGTGACCGAACCCTGGGTGTTGTTAAAGTTATTTATTATTATTATATATATATATTTTAAATGAGAAAAGGAAATATTTAAATACCTTGGTCAGAGTGAGAAAGGAAAAATTTATATAAAAGATGTATATAATAATATTAAATACAATGATCTAAAAAAGTCGAAAGAAATTTTACTGGTGATGTGAGCATAAAGACGGAAGGTTGTGTGACCACCAAATGTCCTCACCCACTCCACCCCACAATCCAACGTGACTTTTCCAGTTGTCTTATGTAGCTACAATGTACAGTGTTTAAACAAGAGCTCCCGTGGCGTAATGATTAGTGTGCAGGACTTTAAATCAAAAGGTAAGTGGTTCAAATCCGTTTGACATCTCAGGTTTTAACAGATATATGTTAAGCATTATGGCATTTTTACTAATTCTGGTATTGTTAAATCGTGAATGGAGGTCGGCCAAGGTGGTTCCATACCTACTTAACTATAATATAACGGATGCTGTCAGCTTAAAAAAACTGTAACATCTCGATACAGTTCACACATAACACCCGCTACAAACACTTTGAACAAGTAATCCAAAAAAATTTTTTTAACTCAGTCCGTTCTTACTGGAACTAACGACAACGTAACATAGAGTAACACATTTCAAAAAACAAAAATTACAAAACATTTTCATTTTAAATTATTTGTTAGTCCCAACAAATAAAAAACGTCCTTAATTCAACGTTTTCACTTGTATTTCTTAATTATTAATTTTTTTTTTTTTGTTTATAAAATGCTAAATTTAATATCTAACGGCAGTTTAAACATTGGAATATAAAAATATTAACATAAAATAAAATCTTTATCAGCATCAAAGTTTCCAAATAATTTGACTCAGATGTTGCTGTAATTTAAAGAGGTCTCAAGCTGCTACATAGGTTAAAGATATATGACACTAAATTACTTTTATAAATTAGTAAATTGTTGGTCAGGAGCCCTAAGTTTCTAAAGGGCAAGTGAGTGGACTGGGCACCGCAGATGGTTTTTTTCTGCTCTACTAATGGCGTATATCTTTTCTCTTAAATGCATGATGATATCAACTTCAGAAGCCTACGCACTAGCACTATGATAAATGATAACAGGACCCGCGGTTTTCGCCTTCAAAGAACAAGATCTTTCAAACCGTGTCTGTATTCTGTGCCCTCTTTGTACTTTCTTGTGCCTTAATTTGTGACCCTCAGTGCTTCTTTCCTATCCTTTGAATACTATTATATTCTTTTTCCACAACCCTCTTATCTGTAACTTTTACGTTAATACTTCCTGTCAGGTCGTTATGAGGCCATGATACCTTCATACTGACTTCACTGTATCGGCCTATGGTTGGGATATATACCAACCGAGGCAGACACAAAAGGGCATGGGAGCTTCTACTAGAAGGTGCCCTATGGCTATCAAGATACAAGATTATTGCATTGCCAGATGGCAATTTACGAGCTCTTGGAGTTCTTCCTTTCCTTCTATTACGGGCTGGAAAAGAAACAGTACAACTATACCTAGCATGGGAAAATACAAGTGGGACACGGATAAATCCTGTATACTGCATCTTTTGTGCAGACCCCAGATATGAGATAAGCATTAGTCTGGGAAAAACATGCAACAGTCATTCAATCCTAAATATATGCTATCACAAGGACACACTACTAACACAAAAGAATTGACAGAAATGAATGAACGGATAATCTCGCAAGACAAGGTTTTGGCATAATTACTTCGGCACCAGAGCCCATTGTGGCCATTTCACGTTGTTTTGTTAAGACAACACTCAAGACGTTCCTCAATGGAGAAATTCAGGAAACCTGGGTAAATCTCTCGGTATAAGACAATCCAAATTATTTATAAAAGGACCCTCTCTTTGACTCACTAAAGTATAAGTCTAAATTAGATATCATGTCAGAAACTGATGAGTTTTTAACCAGGCACCAACAGCAAATGGGATTGACCAACGAATAAACTTGAAAGCTGTGTGATGAGGAGACACCTCTACATCTGATAAGTCAATGGCCTGGGCTGCTTAATCACAGATGCCTAATCTGGAGAGCCAATGGTTCCACTGAGGGAACTAAAGAAAACACACATTAACAAGCTGATAAAATTTTTTCAAAGAATAAAAATGTTAGGGGAGTAGAAGATGAAGAGATATTAAGAGGGGAAACATCTTCTACATTCTGGATTTGCTTAAAGGACCCACATTGTGGACTATGTCTCTAGGACTTGTTCTCCAGTTGATGGGATTAGAAATAAGATACATTGTGGTCTGTTCCTAATTATTCTCCTGAACTTCCACCTTTAGCTATTTTAATGGACTTGTTTCATTTTTGTAGTAATAGTGGTATTCCCCTCTTGGATGGGTGTGATGTTAATGCTTACAACTTGGCATGGGGTGGTCCCTATACAAACCCAAGATGAAGAACTTTACTTAAATATACAAAGTCTGAGTTTTATGCTTTCAACCGAGGAGCCGTCCCAACCTACCTTCACGGAAAGAAGTTAATAGGCCATTAACATCTCTTTCTATGTGCAAGATCTTGTGTCCAGAGTCGTGGATTGGTCTATGTCACTTGAGGAGTCCCTATCAGACCATAGACACATCCTCTTTACCTAAAGGCTCCAGAAAAATATCGGATGACAGACTGGGAGCTATTCCGAGAAATACTTCAGAGTGAATTAGACAGCTTGGGACACTTTCCAAACAGCCCAATAGAAACTAAGAACTACATCCCCAGTTTCACTTAATCTATTATCACACCTTATGAAGCAAGCTGTGATCTGAAAATAATTCACCCTAAAAAAATTGTAGTTCCTGGGTAGACTCCCTTGTCGGAGAAACTTTGGCGGCAAATTAAATGACTGCTTAATAAAGCAAAAAAGAATAACTTATCAATTCCAAGGGGAAATTTTAAACAGAAGATAAGGCTCAGATTAGGAAAGCAAAGCCATTAGCTTGGAGGTCCTATTGTCCGGGCATTAGTGAAGCAGGGTCTGCAGCAAGATTGGACCATACCCTCTCTAGAGTGACTCTGACTGTAGAAAATATAAGAAGAGTGCAGTTAAGAGTAGCTGGTAGAGTAGTTACTTACAACATGTGGGAAGACAACTACTCTCTCAAAACCCACCATGGCTAAGACGTCCATTCGCTTTCCCCCTCTATCCGTTTATCTTGTGCAATTTAACGTTATCTGACATATCTAGTTTAATCACATTTTATGTGTCCTATCTTCTTTAATCACATCATCATCTTTAGTATCTAGAGTAATTACACATTATCTGTCTTATCTTGTGTAATTACATGTTATAAGTTCTATCAATTGTAATTAAGTGTTATCTGTCAAATCTTGTGTAATTACATGTTAACGGTAATTTCATGTGGGTAATTATTTGTCTGTCTGTCGTATCTTGTTTAAAATGTATCATGTGTGTAATGTAATTACTAATTATACACATGATGTGACAGATAACATGTAATTTACAAGATAAGAAATATAACTGTAACTAAACAAGATAGGACAGATAACATGTAATTACACTAAATAGGATAGATAACAGGTAATTAATCAAGATACACAGATAACATGTTATTACACTAGATTTGACAGATAACACTATTGTAAACGTCCCTAGCTGTTATCTCCTAGAGTAAACGTCTCTAGCTGTACTGTGCTAATGTAAACATCTCTAGATGTAATATATTAGTATAAACGTAAGCTATACTCTAAGGCCCAATGCACACAGAACAAACGACAGACAGGCGTGGCGCAGGCGAGGTGCAGGAGAGGCGTGGTGTAGCTCCACAGAACGAGCAGTCAAGAGGCACAGGCCCGGTGGAAAAACAGCTTAGTTGGCAGTTACGATGTTTAATCAATGTGTATTCGGATGATTAAAGAGACAAGGACATTCTAAATCTTGTTGTTCTGTCAGACTTGAACAGCTAGAGGAAGTTTTAAAGTCAACCTCTGTGATTGAAGAAAGCGAGAGTGGAACTTTCGACGTAACTATAGGATGTCTTAAGAGTGTTTTTATCAAGTACTGGCCTCGGCAAAATAAATAGATATAAATATGTATACATAATACTTTTACATACATATTATGTGTAGCTTTACTGAAGCAAGCGTAAGCAAACTTCTTACATTCAACAAAATATGCCTTTTGTCTGTCTGTCAGTTACGTTTATGTGTCCGACAATAACTCTGAGTAAAAGATGACCGATTTAGTTGAAATTTTATTTATTTGTTCCTTTTACTTATCCCGAGGGTAAGTTCGTTAAACAGTGTTATCAAATATTCAAGGGCAACGTTCGCATATATGTGAGCTTCAAATTTAAAATTGGAATTTTAGAGGGGAAAAAATTCTAACTACAAAATATATTTTTCAAACAAATGTTTTTAGTAAAATCAACAGCTACACCACTACGAAGCCAAACAAAAATACAAAAATCGCAAAAATATCCTTTAAATCGGATTTGAATTACCAAAAAAAAAAAAAAAACGTTTTTACCATTATTTTACGTTATAACTTAACGATTTTAATAACAGTTTGTATACATCGTCTAAAGTACAATTGAAATAGTCATGTAAAATTTCAACTTGATATAAGCTGAAATTATTGTGTATTTTAGTGATACATTTTATAATAGTAGAAAAGAAGATGTCCGAGGTGTAAATAGCTAAGTTAATAGAGTATTAGGAAAGGCACCCTGCTCCACCACTACACAACTCTCTATTCAAATCATTCTCTTTACCTATCAACTATCATGATAAAGTATTTTCTTAAAATTCAATATTTATTGCATTATGCTCGCTTCAATAATAGAGCTACTCGATGCCTAGTTGTATTTAAGGTAAATTTAACTATAGCTCGCAGGAGGTATACTTCTTCAATATGAGTTGAGTGGTGATGAAGGTAGTGGAACAGGTGACCTCTGCCAGTTGCCTCTTCTGTGTGCATTAGGCCATAGGTATGCATAGAGGAGGTGTAGAAACCAGCCTAGGTACCGGGCCTCAGCCTGTCGCCATTAGGCCTACTCTGTAAACGTCCCTATCTGTTCGAATGGTCAAGTAGACAACAGAGTCACTTTACTCTACCCATGTAAATCAGCTTTTTGAACTAACAGCTTAAATAATTACAAAAAATACCAGCAAACACCGTTCGGAAAATTAACAATAACAATTCTCAAACTGTATACAAACTACATAAAGGCTAATTATGAATTATCACAGCTGACAAAGTAAGTAAAAATGGTACTGAGGTCGCAGCCATTATTGTAACACTTGAAGTTTAAGACGGAACACAACTTGTCACATGTTACCACAACAGTATAAAGATTCAAAGTCACAGCCTTCGTGGTAAAAAAAAATATAAATTTCATAGCAGGTACACAAAAATAACGACACTGTAAATCAGCTAAAATTTAATGGTGTAGTCCAGCTAATAAAGAATAAACTAAATGTGGAGGAAGAATGTTTTTAATGTGAATCGTTTTAAGAATTATGCTGCTGAAGAGAATTCCTATTTACAGTAGGATCAAGAAGACAGTTGATTTAGACAGTGCAGGTTGGGCAACCTGTATAAGGGAAAAAATAAAGCCACTAAGTCAGGGGGAGGCATTCAACAAGTGACATTGTTGGTTGCCTAGTTGCCCCCTTTCTAGATGTCAACATATCAAGCTCCCCCCCCCCCCCCCCCCCATTTCTATTTTATTTCTCCATGCAGTCAGAGGTATCTTGATTTCTTATGCTATCACAAAGTGTTACAGCAATACAATTGATATTATTAATTTGTGAGATGTGGTTAGTTAATTTGTGGGAAGTGTTAGTTCCAAGTGTTTTTAAGTAATTGGCTTCTTATTTATTTTGTTTTCACTGAAAAAGGTTTTAAACAAAACCATATATATTATTTTTTTATTTGTGGGTTTCGAAAAAGATTCATTCTTTATAAAAAAAAACAAAAAAAACTCCTGCTTCTTAACCACTAAGACTTATATTATTTCATTCATTTCATGAACAGAGGGGTTTAATTTTTTTTTAAACTTTCAAAAATGACTAGTGATAAACTTCCGTAATTGTTGACGGTATAAAAAAAAATTCTGTAAAAATAAAGTTCAGAATAATTGCAAAAAAAAACAAAAAAAAAAAACATAAATATTAAAATTTGAGTAATTTAGAGATTATTGACTGTTCCAGAACTTTTTGGACACTCTTTATAATACAATATAACCCGCACACTCACACAAACCTCAACTCAAAACATCAAAGAAATGATTTTTCTTATATTTTATAAATATTAATATGGTTGATTTACCTTTTATTGATAATTTAAAATTTCATATATGCTCATATTTTGTTAATTTTAATAAGTTAGAATAAAATCAGCAAATTTTATCACTCCTAGTAAAAAATTAGGCTCTATCCAACTTCAGTTGAGGTTTGTCTATATATATATATATATATATATATATATATATATATATATATATATATATATATATATATATATATATATATATATATATATATATATATTATATCCAAGCAAAGTTATAGCGATAAACTAAAATGCATTTGTTATTTCATGGACAACACCAGGGATTTTACCCTAACCCACTACCATATTCTTAGGGTGATGGGGGGGGGGGGGCAAATGTTATTACATAATTAATGAAAATATATTGATTATATAATAGTGAAATTATATAACATTCAATTACAATAAAGTGGTACCAAATTTAAAAAAACACTTTTACTTAATTTTAATAAGAACAATAAGTCACAGCCCTTAGATAAATTATGTTTTAAAGAGTGGCATAATAGTCATCGTAACTGTAAACACATCTCAAATAGTCCATATAATTTTAGTATTTTAGTATCTTGCTTTACTTTTAGTGTGAAAAATAATGTTGAAAATAAATTAAAAAATCGAGTATCGAATCACAGCCCTTAGATTATGTTTTTATCCACTAATGCATTATTTATTCTTATTAGCTTTCGGAGAAAAATAATCTTAAAGATAAATTAAGAAAACAAAATCAAATTAAGATTAGTGTGGAAACACTAATCCCACGGTCCTAGGTTCGGATAACCAGGCTCTAGGTTCGGAGAACAAATTTATATCAGATGAGGTTATAAAAATAATCTTTCGCTGAATAAAACCTCAAAAGACACAAATAAGCGTAGATTTGAGATATCTTAAGCATAGATATAAATAATAATAAAAAATTGGTTATTTATAATCTTAATCATACTTTTAAAAACATTACAAAAGAAGCTTTAATATTACATTATTTGAAAAAGATTAAGCACTCTTTTGTTATGAATTTCAAAATATAAAAGTCATTAATATCAATTTTAGTAACTCAGCAATGACCCCCCCCCCCAGAAAGATAATTAAAATTCAATATAAATAGGGGAAATAAAATACAAGTTAGACCTAATAAATAAGTAGACTTTTTTTTTTATAAAATATAAAATGTAAATAAATATAATTTTTGGTGTTTTTTTTTAACCACTTAACAATTGTTGCTAGCGAGAATTACTCATAGCAAATAAATTCAAAGAGGAAAATGATAAAATGAGTAATAACTGGCAAATAGCTAATATACAGAGAGTTTTGCAACACTTACTCATAGCAAATAAAGGCAAAGAGGAAAATGAAAACAATGACATTACTGGCAAACAGCACAATTGCTAACATACAGAGCGGTTTGCAACACTTACTCGCAGCAAGTAAATTCAATGACAATGACTAATTACTAGATAATTGCTAATATACAGAGTTGTTTGCAACACTTGAGAGATTAGTAACAGTACTCTCATCAAAACATTGCCTTTTCAATTTTATTAAGAATATACTCGGCAATTTTACAGTCAAATTTTATTCACTAGGCATAATGAAATATATCATGAAAGAGATGTACAGTGGAACCTTGATAATTCGGACTAATTGGGACCAGACACTGTCCGAATTACCGATTTGTCCGAATTTTCGAATATGCTGTAAAACAACTTTTTCGCAGACGAGAGGACCTGATAAAGATACCCCTAAGCTTCTTCTTTGGCTAAACCATATGTACATCGCATCTTCTAAAGGGTATCATTTGCAGAATCTAGCTTTGACGCGTATCGCAGTATGCTATCTCGTTTTTCGTTTTAGATGACCCCACACCATACTTTTTTGCAAGAGGTGTCCCACTTTCACCTTTCGGAATTTTTTTTTTATAGAATTTCTAGTTATTAAATTTTTCAGTAGGCAGTCCGGAATTTCGAGGCTCTGGATTTTAGAGGTCCGAATTATCGAGGTTCTACTGTAGTTCAATAACCAAACAACACCTTCACACAGAAAATTGTAATTGAAACAATTAACCGGTTTCGGCTGTTCTAAAGCACCCTTCTTCAGATAATCTACAAACAAAGTAAAAGACTTAAGGTATAAAAGTAAGGTAACATTAGATTGTAAAACAACTAAAACAGTAATTAAATTAACAATAAGTTTAAAAAATAAATTTAAAAAATAATAATAACTAAAATGAATGGAATGCAAAAATAGCTACACACACAAAAAAAAACTATTGAGATATAAAAATTAGCATCACACTGTTTTGAAAAGGAAAATTGAACAAAAAAGCCAACAAAAGAAAAAGTAAGTACAAAGCAATAATGATTCTTATAAAGAAAATAAACAAAGAATAAAAATACACCAAATAATTGAACTTATAATTTTCAATGCTTGGAAATTTCAATGTTCTTGAAAACATTGAAACTTTCGTTTTAATTGCCTTAGATCCCCTCTCTGACTCCTTTACTCAAAATATTTATGGAATAATTGCCTTTTTCCATTGACCTAAGTCAATTCATTTAATAAACCGTTTTCTGGTGCGAAAATTCGATTTTGAGATTTTGATGGATTTTTTTTTAAGTGGTTCTTAAAAAATGTCTGTCTGTCTGTGCAGACACCTGGAGCCTAAACTACTGGGCCGATTCTGACGAAATTTGGTAAACATGTTCAGAAAATCAACCCGGAGGCAAAATGGAGAAATGAATTTTACCTCCTTATTTGAGGGCGGTACCCCCCAAAAATTCTAAAAAAAAAAAACGTGAAAAAAAAAATTATTTCTCGAAAATGGTTCTGACGATTTTGTTTTTATTAAAAAATTCTAAAATATAGTCAATTTAAATACAAATCTAATGATATAAGCTGTTTTCCCGGGAAAAATCTAGTTCCTGAGAAAATAGCTTTTAAAAAAAAAACGCGAAGGGAGAGAGGCCGGGTTCGATTCCCCGCCGAGGAGAAGTTATATTAATGATATATTTTGATAAAATGTTCAATAATAATTAAATGTACCAACGGTAACTAATAAATGGAAAGCACTTATATATATAAAGCAAATATATATAAATATATATTTTTTGTAATAATATATTGTTATGTTTAATATTATTTTATATATTGTTACATGTATTTTTGTATTATATGTTGGTGTATTTTTATACTTTTTTTTTTTTTATAAGAAGAATTTTTTGTTTAGTACTTACTTTCTTTTTTGATGGTTTTAATATTTAATTTTCCGTTTCAAACAGTGGGATGCTATTTTTTATAACTCAATAGTTTTATTTTATTTATTGTATTTAATTTTTGAGATTGCAATCTTCATGACAATTCGTTTTATACTTGTGTTTATTTCTAAAATATCTTTAATAGATAGTATATTTTTTATCATGTTTAAGTATTCTTTTTAGTCTTAAGTACAGGGGTAGGTTTTTGTTACCTTTTTAGCAGGTAATAATCCTTCCCTTCTTCTTATCTTAATATCTTCACATACCAGTAGCTTAGTTTTCTTGTTAAACAATTTTTTCTTTCAAAGTCGATCCAGTAACCTCTAGGTAATTTGGCATTCCATTCATTTCAGATACATTTATATATATATATATATATATATATATATATATATATATATATATATATATATATATATATATATATATATATATATATACATATATATATATTCTTTTTCCTCACTAAGTAACCCTTAAGTGAGGGACTTTATTTCTACCTGCTTCCAATTAGTTTGATTACAGGATTAACAAACTATAGTTTTACAGAATTAATCAAAATTACTTATCAATACATTATTGATAAAATTACATTATATATCTGTGTGTCAAGATTTATCTCATAATACAATTCTAGTTCCATATTTGTTTTTTTATAGTTTATTTTTTGTTTAATTTCTATGAGGAATGAACGCTCACAAGCTGTCAAAATCGAGGTGGTAGAGAAAATCAAGAAGATATTCCTTGAAGCCCTTCAGCAGC
The DNA here is from genome assembly GCA_951217055.1 of Gerris lacustris. Classification (NCBI taxonomy): domain Eukaryota; kingdom Metazoa; phylum Arthropoda; class Insecta; order Hemiptera; family Gerridae; genus Gerris; species Gerris lacustris. The sequence goes on along the minus strand of OX578285.1, from coordinate 39,361,402 downwards.
TCGCCAATAGCTAGAGGCCATTCTCCTCCTAGCAGAATTACTCTACGAACAAGTTTAGCCCTCAAATGTTCATATTTTACACAAATTATGATAATGTGTTCCCAAGTTTGCGACTCTGCTGGACCACAGTCACATTTATAATCTTCCTCTTGGCCGAATCTATGCAGATATGCTTTAATTTTACTGTGTCCTGAGAAAAGTTGTGTTGTTTTATAAGTAATGGGATAGTTAGATTGTAATCTGGATTCTATTGATGGATTTTTTTTTTGTGTGGGATCCTCTGTCACTTGCTTGCCACTCTGCTTCCCACAGCGCAGTACTCTGTTTCTTTGCTTCTTTTTTGATGTAGGTTCTTAGAATATCTTGAAACTCTATAATCAGGTTTTCGTCGCTAGTTGCTTCTTTGGCTATCTGCCTCCTCGTTACCCTCATGTCCAGCATGAGCCTTTATCCACGATATTCCAACTGTCCAGTTTTTCTCGTAACGCAGCTCTCTTATTATTTTCCTAATACTTTCTGATGACTCCGTATGATTACTGTTATCTATTAATCTATCCAGTGAAATATATATATACTTATTGTTTATTTAATTACTGTTTTAATTGTTGTTTTAGTTGTTTACAATCTAATTTTACCTTACTTTATATCTTAAGTTTAAGTCTGTTACTTTCTTCTTTTTGGTTAAATCTGTTTGTAGATTATCTGAAGAAGGCTGCTATAGAACGAACAGTCAAAATCGGTCAATTGTTTATTACAATTTTTTGTGTGAAGACGTAGTTTGGTTGCTATTGCACATTGGAGAAAAACACAATCTAGGATACTGAAATATAATTAGTCTTCTGTCATTACCATTGCAATAACTTGATCATTTAAATTATAGATTGAAATGATTTTTGTTAACAAGGTGACATCCATGATCAGATGGATATAAATGGAATGTGACAAAATCTTAGTAGAAACAAATAAATGAGTCTTAAATATAAAATCTTGACAAGCGTAGTTATAAGTAAATACAAACGAAAACTACAAGCAAATAAATATATAGCTTTTTATTAGAAAATAAACAGCCCAAAATTAACCGACTTAATAGTGAAGGACATTTATCAATGGTATTTTTAGTCGCAGCAAGCATCTGAGTAAAATTAATTAGGGAAATTTAATGACTAGTGATACATTCAGAATTCTGGACCAACACACATTTATAGAATCAGTTACATCAACATTTTTTAAATTAAATAATTTTATAAATGGCTTATTATTATAATTACTTATCCTAATACCAAAAGGAAAATCTACAAAGGTGTGGAAGTAGACAAATCACTAAAATCTGGAGAAAAATAATAACAGGAAATATATTAGACCAAGCTATAAACATATTCCCGAAAAGGAATTCTTTAATATCAGATTTGTCAAATATAACTCCCTGGGGCACATCGTTTCTAAAAGGGATTATAAAGCGTACTAGAAACGAATTTCCTATGCCCTCAGATGTATTTCTACCTTTCTCCTCTCCTTCCTCCTCCCCCCCCCCCCCCCCCCCACCCTCTCCTCCATTAATATTTATTTATTTTTATAACCAACCATAATTTACAAGTAATATTAAGCAAGGCAAAAATTATTATAACCAAAGGAGATTTTAAGAAAAATAGAATACGTTTTATACACATATACATATATATATATATATATATATATATATATATATATATATATATATATATATATATATATATATATATATATATTAACAAATATTAACTTTAGGAATATAATTTTTTATTTGAAATTAGTTAGAATCTCCAAGGATTTAACTAAAAAAAAAGAACATTTCGGGCACATCTTAAGGGTATAGTTAAACTGAATTCCAGGTTCGTAGGCAGGGTCAGTAAATCTAATTATATATTATTGTTTTTAGAATTTGTACAAATTACAGAGACATATTAAAAATAATTAAACTTAATTCCTTTCTTGTAGCATACTAATTCTAATTTTTGGGGATTTTAAAATAACTGGCTTAAGCAAATATTTCCTGATAATTAGTAACTCAATAATGATAAGTATGATACTGAATTTTTATAATATAATATAGACTATTGGACAATTTAATAATTAAGTGTTGAAAAAGCATACCTTGGTTATGCTCTGTTTACTTAAAGATGCGAGTAATGCCTTAAATCCTTAAATAAATAAATAAACATGTAACTAAGTAATAATAATATAAATAAATTCTTCACAGAAGAATAATAATTCAAAAAAATATAAGTAAAATATAAATCCAGGACAAGTACAATTGTCATAAAATTGCATTTTAAATTATAATAACATAATATCACTAGCATTTTGTTCAAAATGTAACTTTATACATACTTATAATATATATATATATATATATATATATATATATATATATATATATATATATATATATATATATATATATAGTAGAGCGTCGATTATCCAAACATCAGTTATCTGAATGTTCAATTATCCGAACTGGCTTCATGAATAAAAAATCAAAAGCCGCCACTTAATTAATTCTTAAAAAGAGCGTTGTTATCTGTATAACTATATTTTTTCCACTATATACTATATATAAACAAAAATGCTTTTTGTACAAACATGATTAATTTATTTTACATTTTTCGGTGAATTTTGATCATCCAAATTTTTGATTATCTGAACCAAACAAAATAACATTAGTTTGGATCATCGACGCTATACTGTATATATATATATCTTGCTATCAAAGTGACGTCCATACATTGGCCTTTAGCATTTAACATGGCGTCCAACAACGATGTGGTGTCATTACAGACGCCAATTTTTATATATATATATATATATATATATATATATATATATATATATATATATATATATATATATATATATATATATAAACTGGGGGATGTGTTCCAGCGACATAGACCTCCAAAGGGACCTTCGAACTTGACTCCACATTGCATTGCCTTCAAAACATGTTGAAAGTACTGCTATAGTCATTTAGAATATTTTTTAAAAAATTGTCAGGAAGTCATTTTGGTGGTTATGATGACTAATTGTACAATTTAATTGATATAACTTCTCTCTTGGAGTGCTGGTGGCTGAGTTGTATATTATGACCCACTACATTCAATGACATTGAAGTGCTGTCTTATAGCACATAAAGTACATCGGAAGGTTATCTAACTGTTTTTCTTCCCCCACTATTGCCGTCGTCCCTGTCCCTTCAACTTTTGCATGACCTAAGGAGTATACTCTACTTCCACAAGTTCTATCTATTCTAAAGTTTGTCCGGGCAGTCCTTGAACTATTAAGCTAATCACGATCATATCTCTTATCTGCTCCTCTTTAACACTTCTTTAACTTAAGAACGCTTAAACGTTACACCATGAAACTACGTATTTGGTTTGTATAAAGTAAATTGTAGTTAAATAGGTTTTATATTTAAAATACGCTGAAACAAAATAAGAAGTCTACTCTTATCTCCTTATTTTCCCTATCTTTTTGTTGATACATTATAATAAGGACCCTTATGGAACTTGGTTGTTGTTTTTATATACGTCGAAGCAGATTAACTTCGTAATTGCGTAAGTTGTTGCTGTGGACTTAAAATTGACTATAGTAATAATAATCTTACGGTCCCACCTGATCAAAAACTCAGACTTGCAGATGTATAGACCCTAAACTACTGGTCCGATTTCGATTAAATTTGGCAAACATGTTTAACAAAAATCATACTCTGAGGTGAACTCAAGAAATTAATTTTGTTTCTTTTATCTTTCGTATTTACCTAGTTTTTGGGCATTGATGTTTAGCCCTTTTTCTGAAAACTACGTTAGTCCCATTTAGTAAGGGTTTTCGTAAAAAGTATCAATACAAAAATCTCCCCCTCATTCAAACTTCACTCTCTATTTATAGGTGTCTGAGTCTAGTGATGAAAAATCTAAAATCCCTAGAGCATCTGAGGTCATTTCTAGCTGCACAAACCAAAAGTAAGATATTTCCCATTTTTCGTTAGATGTCAGTAGCACCCAAATCGTCATGAAAATTAAGAAAATATATATTTTTAATTTTTTACTAGACATTAAAAAAAATATACATATAAGCTCAATAAATTCTGGATGGAAGAGACTATATTTTTCTAAAATGACGGTAAAAGCATTTTTTTCACAGTTTTTGGCCAGAACATTGTTTAAAAATTTACAAAAATACGAAAATTAAAAAGACGAAAATCATCAATAACATTTTTTGAAAAAGCGTACAGCAGTTTTTGCACAACTGATTAAAACTACTGAGTCAACTTATTCAGGAAGTCATCACACAAATTTCCAAAGAAGAACAACTTAATAGAATATTATTTTCACTTGAAAAAAATGTTGCGGATGTGCTTAAGGACAAATGGTGGACATTTTGAAGAATAAATGTGATTTTTAAAACACAATAAAGTTAATTGAGTTGACTCTAAAACGGTGCGTTTTATCGAAGTTTATTCAGAGTAATTTTCAATAAAAACATTTAAAAAATTAATGACAAAAAAGTTAGAGGTAAATTAACCCTTCGCACTGCTTTTTTAGAGACACCTCTGGATAAGTTTTTAATATTTGATAAGTCTCTGAATTGTTTTAATTTCATCTAATAAAATATGACCAAAGATGTTGTCTACACCAAATTTTATCATTTTATCAATTATGGTTTCAGAGGTATTTAATTAAAATTATCGACCTGTTCACACGAGCGTTTTGAATTCGATCCCCTGATCCGATCACGTATTTTTGGTGGAGCGGATCTAACCCGATATGATCTGTCGATCCTGTTCATACAGCGTTTTGAACTAGTGGATCGTTTTCAAAACGATGTGTGAACGTAGTATTTCTTTAGAAGCTGACAGTTAAGGGGATGTATCTCCCTGAGTATACACAACTTCAAAAAAAAAAATATTGATAATTTTCGTATTGTTTTATATGCTCTCAAAGGTTGATCAACTATTGCAGAAACACCTTGTATATACCTGTATATTTTTCTGGATAACTATTTTACTGAAATTTCTATAGAAGCTTATTCTGAAGGTCATGGATATTTTAATTATTTTGAAATTCTAACCACTGCTTCGAGGGGACGCCAGATAGTACTAAGTATGAAAGGACGTCACTTTGGTACAAGGATGAATATATATATATATATATATATATATATATATATATATATATATATATATATATATATATATATATATATATATATATATATATATATATATATATATACATGCATACACACATACATATATGTACATAGAAAGCTCAATAAAATGCTAAAAGAATAAATATAAATTATTAAACTAAATACAAATTATTTGTTTTTTTGGTATGAGGAGATGACATTTAAATATACACAGGAGTCTCTTGACCCGTGAGAAGTCTGAACATAGATGTAGGCATGGTTTTCATCAGGATCTAAAACAAACAGAAACCATAACCTATATTGTAGAAAAAAGTATTTAAAACAATTATGTACAACCATTACTAAATAAACAGGTCAAGTGTGTGCTAGTCAACACACAGTGAGGGTCCGTAGGCAACCCTGTATAGTTTAAGTAGTACCCTATTGATGGTGTTTTTTAAAATGCTAAAAAGCTTACTTTGAACTATCCTATGGGTCTGATATTCTCAAAACACATAAACAAACTTCTGATAATGTATTTTTTTTGCCACTGAACCGGACTACAACCATATAAATACATCGAAAAGACCATAGTAATAAAAAAAAAACATATTTTGTCAATAAAAACTAAAATAATATTTTTTTTCGAAATTTCCAAAAAGTGGTATCTTTACTTTTGGTCGAAGAATGTTCAGGAATTATTTCAGATTTTTTGCACTTCACATAAGCTAGATAGAGGGGGGGGGGACACACGTTTCACACCCACTTCAAACTTGCCTACGCTCGCTCTGTCAAAGTTATAACCAAAGAATTATATATTTTTGTAATCAGCTCGACGTACTCTTTCATATGATACCCCTCACGGTGTCGGAAAAAAATAAAAAATTTTAACCCTTAAGTTTTTTTACCCTAATTTTTTTAGAAAAATATTTTTTTTAAGTCGAAAGGTGTAGCCGTGAGAGTAGGCACATGGACAGACACACGCAGGAAAATATAAGGGTCCTTTGTTTTGCCTACGGACCCTAAAAATCATGTCTTAACAAGAGCCATATAATTAATAAAAATTTGATATAAAATAATAAATATTTAATTCTAGATATTTATAAGCATCAACGCAGAGCTATGACCCAGGGACTATCAGCCCGGAATAAATGACTTTACACTGGATTTTAATTTGAATAGGCTATTTTCAGATATTAATATTAAAAACTAATTAAAAATAAAATTTGCAGTAAATATTATCAAAAACATAACTAAAACTCCATAAAACTCAAAGATAAGTCTGGGATGTAGGGTGAAATATTGCTGCAAATAAAATTATTAAATATACTCGTACATAAAAATAAATATAAGAACATAAACAATATGACTTAATTGATTTAACAAAAATAAATTTATGAAAATATCCTTTATTTTTAATAATATAACTCATTATTATAATTAAAGGGTTCAAGAACTATTAACAAAAAATATAAAATTCTGTATTGTAGCTGTCATGCACACAAGTCCTTGCTATATCCTAGATCAAGTTACGATATATTACTCCGGTTGATTCCTGAGTTCTTTTGCATCTGCTGAACATGGGGAGTAAGAGCATCTCTAAGTTTTTCTTCTGGATGTTGAGCTCAACTCAGCTTCAATTATTTTCTAGATTTTTCAATAGGCATACCAGGGAATATATTTCTACAATGTTATTGAGCTATGTTTTGAGGCAATGGGTGATAGGGTAGTTGTAAACAACTTATTGTGTATTAATATGTAGTGTGTAGTTACTTATGGTAGTTTATAATTTCATACAAATATTATGTTGTATAATACAAAAGGATTCTTATTGTAAGGTTATTAATTAAAAGTTTTCAATTGTAGCGCAGATTTCAATACGCTATAAAAACCAAACTAGCGCTCGTACGACCTTCACTCGACCTCGGCTTTATGCCAACTGACCTGCCACGTACTTCAGTGCAACAATGGTGCAACCCACTACTTCTCTCACAGTGGCCAATCAGAGGTTACTTTCCAAACAGCCCTTGTATTATCATCTAATAAATAAATTAATATAGTTTTGCTCTGTACAAACCCTACTTTCTCCAAGCTTAGATGCTCTTCCTATGCTTTCAGTTACTTATTGATTCTTTTAATTGCAACTTGTTTGATTTTTGCTTCCAGAGAAGACAGGGAAAACATGTATGGATCGAGTTAGAAACCAAGCAATCAGAATGAGTCTGCAAGCAGAGCCACTGTCAGACAGAGTAGAAAGACAGAAAATGAGGTGGTTTAGGTCATGTAGTCAGGATGGGAAACCACAAGATATCAAAGCAAGCTATAGAGGCAATGAGTGAAAGAAGACGGCCTAGAGGCTGCCACAGAGTACCGTTATTAAACACCCCGGTTCCGGTCCAGGTTCCAGTGTTAATAAAGAGAGTGGTATCAAGCTAAAAAAAATGCAAGGACAGTGGTCTCAGATAGGCTGTGATGCAATCGCCTTTGTGCATACCTCAAAATTGAGAGGTAGAAGAGAAACGGGATGAGTGAGTAAGTAAGTTGACTTTTGCTATAATAAATTTAAAACAGAATATACAAAATGTAAGTAACTTCATAGATTTATAAATATAAATGTAATCTTACCTCGCCAACAGAGGTGGCTAACAAATTGACTATCTTTTCATGAGGAACGGCAACAACACTCTGGTTATTTATTTCAATGATTCTATGGCCAACTCTTACTCCACCTCTCTCAGCAATTCCACCACGTAATAAGCTACAGATCTAAACACCGTAAATGTAAATTTCAACAAAAGTTCCATAAAATATTAAATAGACATTTTCTTATTGATTGCAATTAAGGTGCAGTAATAAAATCAGTAGGATACTAGTTCATATGTGATACGTTTTGGCATTTTCTAAAATCATCTTCAGTTGAATATTGATTTATTTACTATAACAAAACAACGATAAAATTTGTTACCCTAATTGAAAATACTCAATAATATTAATTTTAATTACTGACATGAATAATCTTCACTCCATTTAACCAGGAAATTAAGATAAACTCAAATTCCAATTATTCTCCCTTTTTAATAAAGTTAAAATAAATGTATTATTAATAGGATTCACTGAAGAATCTTAGTAAAAGATTTGACCAATATTTTATATATACAGTAGAACTCCTCATATCCGTCACCTACAGGACTGGAGCATGGTCAGAACACAAAGAAGGTCAGATAATCCGAGGGACAAAGAAAAGCGAATATTTCAGAGTAAAAATTCAATCTTTATTGTTACAAATAAATTTACGTACTCTTAATCTACGTATGTATATAAGAAGATGCATACTAATCTCGTTAAGAAATATGCTTCAAAGTCTTTCAGAACTTTTTTCCAATCTTTAATTATCGTTACACCAACTCTTAACTCTGAAGCTAGTTTTAGAACGGACTCACCTTTGTCAAGCTATTGAAGAACATCTAACTTCTACAGTAATGTACAATTAGGGTAACAAATTTTTGTAACTTTTACTGTTGTTTTGTTATAGATTCAACTGAAGATGGTTTAAAAAAAAAGCCAAAACGTATCAAATATGAACTAGTGTCCTACTGTTTTTATTTCTACACCTCATCCGCCATCATTAAGAAAATTTCTATTTATGGAAAACAAGGGTGTATCATATTAAATATTAATTAGTACTAATTTAAAAAATTAAAATAAATAAATAAATAAATTAACTTCTATAAAAAATTAAGTGTTTAAAATTATTATACCAATGACACAAATTAAAAAATCAATTTTATACATACAACTCCATTCTGGACACTAAACCCCAATTGATATTTCGTATCAGGTCTTTTGATCTTGACTTCAACAACTGGAGCGCAAGGCACAACGGTTAACTTAACAACAGTTTGAGTTTTGCAATTCTGAAATAAGCAACAAGAAAAATAAAAAAATGTTACCACATACATGATATAAAAATAAATAGGCACTTCTTTAGATTGTTACTCCCATCATAAAAAAAACAGAGGGAAATAACAATCTAAACAAGGTGTACGGAATGTTCATCTTTAGATCGTTACTCCCCTTATAAAAACAGAAGTGTGATTTTCCTTTGTCCCAAAGTACATTGGACTAAACATCCCTTTATCTTAATAGTTATTTAGTCGTTCATTTATATTAGAAAAACATAGGGGAGTAACAATCTAAAGAAGTACCAATAAATGTTAAATATCTGTCATTAAGTCACATTTTGTTTACATTTACCAAGAGGACATTTTAATGTACATTAGAACATGAACGTTTACTATTATAACTTTTGAATAGATTCCAAGATTTTCTAGGGTTTATCATTACTTTAAAAGGTCGGTTCCCAATGTTTGGGTACCTGTGCTGAAACAATTTTTATTAGAAAATGCGTTTTATTATTAGATCCTAATTAAAATAATCCCGATGGCTGTATTTTACAGAGGCTAGCAAGTAATTGATATCAAATAATTGATTGCATTATTAACTCTAGGGAACACGAGGTCCTTTTAGGTAAATTTATATAGAAATGGGAGCTATTGGAAGGTGGAAGGTGTGGATTTTTCCAGCAACATTTCTTGCTATAATCAGACGAACCAGTTGCTGTCTGTCATCTTGCATAAGTTTACTTCAATGCTGTGCCCATATTATCCTGTCAAGGGCACAATTTTAACTTAAATTTCATAATTACACTAATATAGAGATATTTATACATATTATACAAAAGAAATGAATAAGGTACCTGAATTATTTAAAAATAGAATAAAAAATATACTAAAAAAATAATAATATAAAAATTAATATTTAGACCAATTGACTTTTTGCCACCAAATTATGAGACTAAAAAACAATTTTTTAATATTTAAAAAAATAATTAAACAATTAAACCAATTTATAATATAACCAATTTTAATTTAAATCAAATTATAATTATTATTAACTACGGGAAACAGACAGTGAAAAATACACTCCAGCGCCGAGATTTATAATAATGCCTTAGTTAGTAATAATTATAATTTGATTTAAATTAAAATTTAACTTTCCGTAGTATGAAAACTACCAAAAACTTAAAAATTGAATATAACCAATTTGAATACGTTTTATAATATTTTGCTAAAATGTTTTTATGTTTATATTTATTTTACCTGTTGTGTGGGCAGTATTTAATAGTTATTTACATACCTAGAGCAGTAAGGGCGTTATTACAGACCGAGGGCAAAGTTTGAAAGCACGAGTGCGTCTAACGCCCGAGGCCTGTCATGTCGCTAACAGCTCGTGATGCGTACACTATTTTATCGCCCACCACATGTAAACTAATTACTAAACATGCAAACTATTTTGCCGTAATCTTCAAAACAATAAATGCATATTAAGGTTACATCAGTAACAAAACAAACCGCAGTTATAAAAATATTGATTGTTACTAATTGAACAGCAACTACTTCAACTACTTCGCGCTTCCTGCACGCCGCGGCCCGGCTAGGAAGCGGCCGCTTCTCGAACTACTAGCGTAAAGATAAAACATGCATTTTTACAGGCCCCAGGGCTGTAAAATGGAACTTTACTGGCCGCTCAGGATAGGAATGTTTACAAGTGGAGGGCGATAAAATAAATTAAGTCTTATCAGGGGTGTGGGCGTCCTCATATATCTATTAGACCTCAAGCATCCAAGGGTTAAAATAAATTTAGAAAAAACATCCGAGGAATCTCTTTCCAACAAATATAAAAAAAATTATAATAGCAAATATTTAGCCTAACTATTATTTGAAACTAGAAAAATCTATTCATTATTACTAACGTTTGTTTGTGTTTTCCAAGCACTAATTTTAGCCTTAGGTTAACTAACCTTAATATAATTTTGGCATGTAGATAATGGAAGACCAACAAGACTGACTCCATTTATTGCTATGATTTGATCGCCAATATTAAGCTGTCCACATCTTGCTGCTGCTCCCGCTGCAGCTAAATTAGCAATGACAACTGTAGGCAGCATAGAACCCCATCCTGACTCCACAATCACCACTCCCAGAATTTCTCCTTTAGCCTTAGGAACTACAACCTGTAAAAATTATAAATATATATTCTTCGGTTAATCCCTTAATTCTCTCATTATTCTTTTTCTTCTAGGGCTATAAGTGATGATCATTAAAAAACTTGACTATTTTTTAAATAATTTTTATATTTGATGAAAATTCCCGCTTATACCTGGGCATCATCAGGCCTAAAATAATAATAAAACATTTAATAATAATTTTTTTTATCTAAAATTCCGATTAATATATAATTAATAAATACATAAAGCAACAAAATACAATTTTATTTATTCATTTTTTCTTTATTAAATATATATATTTTTTTTTTAACAATTTTAAAAATATTAATTACAAAACCACACAAAGGTTTACCTTTATCTGAGTATTAAAGGTGGTAACACATTTCCAATCTCCTATTTAATAAATATATGTTATCACAAAGAAGGAAAGTAACCTTCTGCTACAAGTATTCAACATTGAATAATCTTTATCTTTCATAACAATTGACAATTACTAATATACAGAGATAAGATCAGTCTTTAAAGGTCATTTTAAACGTCAAATTTATTTTAAAAATAATATTTATTTTATAATCTTAATTCATCATTTTCTAATGAGCCGACATAGTTTATTATTATTTTTATTTAATTCTGCTATTAAATTTACAATTAGATTCATTATTCTAATTAAATGATTATTATTAATTACTTTTGTTTGGAAAAAAAATGGATTGTAATAATATAAAATTTGGACTAAAACCTGTAAAAAAATATAGATCAAAATTACCATACAAAACTTCCAAAAAATAAACAAATAAACATCATATATAAAATATCATGTCATTATTGCGATAAAGACTAAGTAGGAACAATAGATTACGATGAATTAATTTTCAAAAAAATCATGTGAAAATAAATTTGGATACTTCATGATATTCTTAATAAGAGAAAATAGAAATAATCGGAATTCTATCAAACCAATTTTTTTGGACATTTATATTATTTTACTTGAGACTACTGATAAGAATAAGCAATTTGAAGCAAAGTGCCAAAAGAAAAAAATAAACATGTAGTAGCCCATTTTTAGCATTTGGTAAGATATGGGTTGTGCAAACATACTTCTTTTTGCATTTCTTTCTTGGCAAACATCTGGAGTTCATCACCAAATATCTCCTGAGAATTTAAAACTTCCTGATAATCCATTTCTTTGACAAAGCTATGATCCTCAATGCCATTGGCTTTCAAAAATTCCATGTAAGCAACTTGAAAAGCTTGGCCTATTGATTGAGCTATGAATTGAGCCTGAAATTTAAAAGGGTATAAAATTAATTAAAAAATAAATACATCAAACATAAATTACTCTAATACAGAATAATTAGTTAAAAGGACTACTTTATTTATTTATCAATAAATTAAATACTTTAATTAACCAATTTTATTGTTAGTAAATAGCTTGGTTTTCCAGTAAATTCCACGTGATGAAGGGTTTGAAGTCCGACGTTTTGCTTCCACTACTGGTAGCATCTTTAGGGACGTGGTGCATTTTGATGTTTACTTGAAGCAACAACAAGATATACAGATGACTGAAGAGAAGGATGGCGTATTAATTCTGGTTTTCTGGAACGTAGATTGTACCTGGATTAGCCGGGGGTTCCACCAGTCGGGCTAATCCTTTGTTGGGATGATGCAGTTTTTGCCGCAACTGTGGGATTTGGTAGACACAGCAAGTTTTAAGATGAACGTGATTTTTAGGCGATTTCAGGAGCAAATCATGAAGTCGCCCACCATCTTGCAAAGGAACTGCAGCCACTCACAGGAAGGACTTCAAGTTACATCAAAAACTCAAACCACTTCATTAAGAAACTGTCATCGCTTCATGTTGAGGAAGGAGATCTACTGGTAAGCTTCGACATCGTGTCTCTTTTCACCAACCTGCCGATAGACGACATCATCGCCTCTATAAGATGAAAGGTATGTGAAGACAAAGTGTAACTCATAGTGCAAATCTAAATGCTACTTATTCAACGGAGAATACTGCAAGCAGATAAAAGGTGCACCCATGGGTAGCCCTTTGTCACCCATACCTGCTAACATGTTCTTAGAAGAATTCCCTCTTTCTTAGAAGAGAGAGCCCTTGTTCAGGAGCTCTGAAACCGTTGGTGGAGACATGTAAATGATGTTTTCCTTCTGTAAAAACACAGAAGGCAGACTTTACATAACTTCCTCTGTCATATGAAAGTGATTCATGGGAAAATTCAATTTTCCATGGAAATTGAAGTGAAGGACTATCCACCTTTTCTAGATGTGCTGGTGACAAAAAAGATTAATAGACTAAGACACAATGTCTACAGGAAGTCCACACATACAGATAGGCACTTCAACACAGAGTCACATCCCTATAAAACACAGAAGAAAAATCTCTGACGAGAACACATGGAAAGAAGAGAAGCAGTACCTCAAGTCAGCCCTAGCCAAGAATGGTTTCAAGAAGAAAGACATACTGAAAACCATCTGTCATGAAGAGATCAATGAGGAATGCACCCCAGCAGAATGGACGGAAGACCAACGGAAGGCTTATCTCCCAGCCATCAAAGGGATCAAGGATAAGATAAGCAGGATTCTAAAAAACCACAGCTTCGGGGCCACCATACCTCCTGAAATCGTCAATAGACCACCTTCATCCAAAACTTGTGGTGTCTACCAAATCCCTTGCAGTTGTGGTAAAAACTACATAGGACTAACCGGTTTAATTAGCCGTTAAAATACAACGATCACTGATCAACATTAGTTCAGCATTATGAAGAAACAAGTCATCTCTCCAAATTTGAGGACATTTGTGGATTTCACTGGAAAATAAAGCTATTAACTACTAGTCAACCTAAGGAGGCCTATGCATTAAGTAAAGTTTGTTTTAGTTTAATAATATTTTTTAAACAGTAAAAATGTTGACATTAATAACCTCTTCACTTTCGAAGACGTGGCAGATCATTTTAGGAATCCTATTTATTTTAGGAGGTTCATCAACTTCATGAGGAATAAACCTTCTCCTGGCCATCAAAACGACTAGATCACCAATGTCAGCAATATAAGATATTGTTCTAAGAGCATGGTCCATCATGATTTCCTGAAAGTAAAAAACAAATACAATTATTTAATTTTATTTGTAATTAAATAATAATAATAATATAGCCTTAATAGACCCAACTACTTAAGAATAAAAATATATTTGTTTCAGATAATAATTATCTAACAAAAAGTGTGGTGAGCACATCTCTTCACTTTCTTACTTTATTATGAAACAAAATGTATTAACTCTTTTATAAAGTTTCAATGCTAATACATATCAATAAAGAGAGAGAGAGAGATGTAGAAAATAATTTAGAAATTCATATTTTACGATTTTGGTAGTAATCATACTACGGAAAGATTAAATTTTAATTTAAATCAAATTATAATTATTATTAACTACGGGAAACAGACAGAGAAAAATAGACACCAGCGCCAGGATTTGAACCACATGTAGAGCTCGCTATACTGGAAATATAGAGGCCCGTGGTTCAAATCCCGGCGCTAGTGTCTATTTTTCTCTGTCTGTTTCCTGTAGTTAATAATAATTATAATTTGATTTAAATTAAAATTTAATCTTTCCGTAGTATGATTACTACCAAAATCGGAAAATATGAATATCTAATTGATTGTACGAGGTACAGGTACTAATTGGGTACTTTATAATTATAAGCGTTATTTCTCGGTTTTGTTCTATGTCATTAATGTTAACTTCTCAGACTTGTGAATAAAATTAAAGCTTTAAATTCGGGTCAAGGTATCATTAATATCAGAGAAAATCATTCTCCTGCGTGGCTTAGTTGGTTAGAGCGCTATACTGGAAATATAGAGGCCCGTGGTTCAAATCCCGGCGCTGGTGTCTATTTTCTCTGTCTGTTTCCCGTAGTTAATAATAATTATAATTTGATTTAAAAATAATTTAGATATAAAGGTGAAATGCATTAAAAATATGTACTGCAATTAATAATCATAAATAAAACGGACTAAAATAACATGTCTCTTATGCAGAAAATAAGAGCTCAGACTAAATTTCAAGAATTTGAATGACATAATTATGAATTTTATTACAGTTAAGGAAGAAGAGAAAAGTTGTGAAATAAGTTTTGTCGGATCTGGATATTAGGTTAGAAAACTTGGGGCATTGGAATTAAAGTGATGAAGAGTCGTTACAAGCAAGTGCGTATTCATGTGTTTTAGATATAACTATGTTACTCCCGAAAGCCTTATTTCATTTAAAACTCTATGTTTGCAAACTGATAAATTTCTCCTGTAAAAAAGAATTCAGAAATATCCCTCAATATAGATAAATATGAATAATTGCTGAACAGCTTCAATGCAAAACAGGTATGACTGGGTAAATATTAGGATAGATTAAGGTATGACTGGGTAAATATTAGGATAGATTAAGGTATGACTGTGTAAATATTAGGATAGATTAAGGTATGACTGGGTAAATATTAGGATAGATTAAGGTATGACTGGGTAAATATTAGGATAGATTAAGGTATGACTGGGTAAATATTAGGATAGATTAAGGTATGACTGGGTAAATATTAGGATAGATTAAGGTATGACTGGGTAAATAATAGGATAGATAGGCTTGGTGGAAAAACTCATTAAGTCAAAAAATAACAATTTTGGTAATAGCGATTTTTAGCTTCTTTTCTTACTGCCTCTTTTTTAAATTGTAAAAAAGAAGTAGGTAAAATCTAAAATACATTTTCTTTTTTTCTTTTACATGAGAGCTAAGTTCTTTCACAAGAAAGTAGACATACAAATCTTCAGTTCTCTAAATAAAACTCATTTTGGGGAAAAAATTACTTAATGAGTTTCACCTCAATCAAGTCATACCTCACATGAGTCATACCATAATCTGATTAAGGTATGACTGGGTAAATATTAGGATAGATTAAGGTATGACTGGGTAAATAATAGGATAGATTAAGGTGTGACTGGGTAAATATTAGGATAGATTAAACTGTAAACCGGTTAACGGTGACCATCATGGGGACTATAACTTAATTACGATACCAATTGAATACTTTTTCACAAGGGTATGGAACCAATATACAAATAAAACTCTATTATATTGTTCAGTGGTTACTAGAATTGAGCATCTTCTAATACACATACTTGTCACATGTTTTAACAAATTTAGCTGTAAATACCTTTAAATCAGTGTTAAGGACCATAATTTTTTCTGTTGAAATAAATAGATCTACGTCAGTACTAGGCTGAGTTTCTCCTTCAGGAGCCTAAACAAACATCATCGTTTCAAATTAGTCACATTATTTCAATATACAATGTAAATAATTATTGAACTCGCGAAAGCATTATTTGGAATGTCTGTAAACTTGTATAAGCCTATTATACCAGTTGATTGACACGACAAATTCAGATGCCTGCACAACTATCAGGCTATAAATTCACTGATGTTATCATTAACAGCATAAATCTAATAAATAAATAAAAAATACAAAATCATTTAAAATATACTACTACTGAGCTAGTGGATTATCAAAAGAGTTATTTACTTACCAAAGCCTATTGAAAGCATGAAACAAAATAAAAAAAAATAAAAAAATAATAAAAAAATAAATAATCACATATTATATAATGGAAAAGTTTTAAATAAAAAATATTAAAGGAGTAAATAAAAGACAAACATTTTATACTTAATAAAAGCAAATTCTGCAAATTTGTCTTAAGTGAAAGGGAAATGTTTTATTTAGTAATACATTAAATATCCTATTGGTAAGTGATTTTTAAAATAATTATACTATATCATTTCAAATGGTACGAATTGGTTAGGGTAGGCCAATTTTTTAAAACTATCTTATCTTACAGTAGTTTTGTCTTTTAAAAATAAAAAAAAACCTTTGAATTTCAAAACAAAGTGTTTTCTAGCCTAAGCTAATTTGTTAACTTAAACGCTTAAAATTATTCTTAACATTATTGAGACTTAAACCTGAATCACCCTGTATGTACACATACATATGTATACGATGAGAGAGATATGTATTATTATCGTTACAAATTGTACCATTGTCGGAAAATGTCATGGATTGGCTTAATATTTTGTTTTTTCCTGTTTCACACCATTCTATCACAATTAACCCTCGGGAACGTGGGGTCCTGTGAGGCCTAAATTTGAGATATAACTGTGAAAGATGTGGGTGCAATTGGAAGCTAGGGATTTTTCTAGCTACATTTCTTGCTTTTATCAAGAGAATCAGTCACTGTTTGACATCGTACATGATTATACTTAAATTCTGTGACCATATTGTCCTGACAGGGGACCCACGCCACTTTTACTTAAATTTTAGTATTACGCTAATTTTAGTGAAATTTATACATATAATACAAAATAAATTAATATGGTACCTGAATTTAAAAATAAAATAATAAAAATATACAGAAAAAATTAAAAATTTGAAAATTATAATTGAGACTGACTAATTTTGTGCTTATAAACTATGAGACTAAACAACGGTTTTTTATAAAGTAAGAAAATAATAAAACAACAAAACCAATTTAAATATGGTATATAATATTTTGCTAAAATTATTTCAAGTTTATATTTATTTTACCTATTGTGTGGGCATATAAAACAGATTAAGTCCTATCAGGGGTCCGCGCCTCCTCGTGTCAGTATTAGACCACGCGCACCCGAGGGTTAAGCTATAAAAAAAACCTTTATATCTGTTTGGCGAAGCAACAATTAAGTGCATTTCAGATGATTTTAATTAAATAGGGTAGATCATTACCAGTTGTTCACATAGGCTATAATGGCCGATATTGATTTATGTTTCCGAAATGGTAATTTTGCAAGATGGTGGGGGAGGGGGAGTTACAAAAAAGTTTATTTTATTCTAACTCATAGTAATTAACAAATTAAACGACTTTATTAAATTATAAACATTATGTTTATGAACACCTTCATATATTTTATGATGGCAATATCATAGAATATATGAATTATGATCTCACAATGTGTTACTCCTTGTTACTCCTGTTATACCATATAGTTGGCATTTGTAAGCTGTAGACACACATATCTTAAGTAGCTACCCATCTGTATCACGGTGCTGGGTGAACATCGAGGGTAGAAAAGGTTTACAAGGCAGTGTGATTTTTTCTTGAGCCTCTGTCACTGCTGATTATTTGACGACAGGTATGAACGAACAACTTGTTGTTCTATTTTATTTTGAGCAACACAATCCTCAAAAATAGATAAGTCCAAAAAATACATGGCACCCTTTGATTTTTGTTATTTCAATGAATGAAGAGGGGACCGTAAAGGAAAGCTATTTCAGGATTACTAGGTTAATAGATCGATTAAAAAAATAATTATACATAATAGAGACAATTAAGACTATCACTTTGCAGGAGTCCCAAAACTGTTTTGAACCATGAAACAAAAATGGTTGTCAAGGGTAAATTGTCATTGGCCAAACACTGAAATAGGGTTAAATTAAAAATTTCAAGTTTTTAATCTGACAATTAAAGGGTTGTTCAAAGTGGACTGACCTTTCAACTTGGGATTTGATATTATAAAAGATATTGAAGAAATAGTTAACTTGATGTTAGCTAACACGCACATTTAGTTGTAAAATTTTACCTTTTTTGCTCCAGCCCCCTTCTAATGGTTCCCTATGTCTCAGAAATAACCCTTTTTATTTAAAAAAAAAAAAAAAAAAAAAAAAAACAGATTCAAAAGTAATTATTTTCTAATTATATAAAAAAAATATATATATATTAGAGGATTTATGGGGGACATAAATGATTTGAAGTAAAGTATTGAAGACTTTGATAAAGGTAGGTCAGAGAACCTTTATTTTGAGTACAGCTTCTTCAACCATGGCTTTCTTGGGCTTTGGGTGTTGCAGGTATTGCTCCTCTCCTTCTATAGTGACTGAACCAAGGAATCGAAGCCTGAACACTGACCCTGGTCCAAGATCGTCAAGTTCAAGCTCATTCACAGCCACCACATTAGAATCTTTCTCCTTGGCAAGGTGACAACCGGCATGGTGCATTACCTAAACCCAACCACCACCACTCAAAATTCTTAACTCACAATGTCCAAGAAAATTTAAATTCAATTCATTCATCAACTAGAAATAGTCAAACACCCTTTTTATGAAATGTATTTAAATCTAAGCTGGGTAGCTTCACAAACAGCACTCAATTTGAGAAATTTATAAATAACTATTTAAAGTCTGATTATTTATAAAAAAAAAAGAGACAAACATACATAAATACTTGCAGTGAGATTTCAATTTTAACCTTTTTCTTAATGTTATTTAAAAAAAGATGGGAAGATAATGAAAATGATTTAGGGCTCTTGGCTACTGTATTTGATAGCAATACATTTAAATATAACTAACTAAACATCAATGACCTAGTAGAAACATCGTTATTACTTTTTAGGCTGTATCTTTTGCTTTGATAAACTAAAAAAAAACTTGATATGAATATTTTGGCAAGTATATACCATAGACCATGTATATACACATATAAACACGCTCCTCCCTTTAGCTACCATCTACAACCCTGAGACCAACATCTTTTACTCTGCGTGACGTCACGGATAGGCAAAACATTCCGAGTCCTACTGCATTCAACATCACTGTTTTGTTTGGAGGGTGCATTAAATGAAAAAAAAAAAAAATTATTAAAGCGTGTTACAAATATATTGAAGAATGTGCGTGGAGCTGCATTCCATAATATAAGTTATCATATGTTTGAAACAGATGTGCAGTCAAACCATATCCATCAATTAATAAAAATAACTAGTTTAAATTATTATAAGCTGAGGCTGCATCACACTGGGAAGCATTTTGAACAAGATAGAAGTTGGCTAAGAATAATTTAAAAATCAATAGATGTAATTATTTTAATTTAGTTAAGATTATGTGAAAGTTATATATTAGTTTGTTTTTTAGTTATAATTTTAATTGAATAATACTTCAGATTGTTTATTAAAAATTCAACTTGTCTAAATTTATTTGTAAAAAATAATATTTTATTGTTTTAGTCCGATGAAAGTATTTTCATTTATTTCAAAATCAAGGCTTAAAATTTAAATAATATGGTTAAAACCATTCCCTTTTACTTATAATTTAACTCTTTAAGACTTGATATTTCAAAGGAAAAAACCTTATAAATCTCAACATTCTCAATTATATTATAAAAAAAGGAAATTAAGGAAAAAATGTGAGGGCCCTATATCTCTCCATGATAAACTGGTAGTTTTTGCCCGCCCGTGACGTCATAGCCCAGGAATGATGTTGGTCGCACTGAGAGAGAGAAGAGGCATGTCTATATATATATACATGGTCTAAGGTATATGCAGCGAGTCCTAACATGGTGTACAGGGTGTTCAGTTTTTTGAAAACTTTAAAAAATAAAAAACAAGAGTAAACTACCCGTATTTTTTATGGTATCAAAAAATATTTATTAATTAAATTCTCCCCTGTGTTAACTTTCCTTGATTACTCCCCTAATTTACCTATATGAATTGATAACATTCCATAAATTGAGTATTTTCACCCAATAAACAGATATGCAAGAGAAAACAAGGAGTAATAATCTTTGTTTACTGGTGGTTCTCTGTTAAAAGGACTATCAGGGGCTGGAGTATTCTGCTCTGACCTCCTACAAGAGATTAATACAAGCTTAGGAAAGTTCCCTACAGTCTTCCAAGCTAAGATCTCTGCAATCCTGGATTGCAATTAAGTGATTCTAAGTTAGAATGAGTCAGGAAAACAGATTTACTTAAAAATAATAATAAAGGTATATTTGTCATAGACATATAGTGTTTACACTGAGTGTCATGAATAATGCATAAGATTTAAAAATATACAAAGATATCAAAAATAAAGAGTACCTACAAATTTAATTATTAAAATTAAGATTAACTTTTTTGTTTGGTCTAATAACCTACATGAAATGTGACAAACATCAGTAAATTAGGACATTCTATTTTGTAGGGGAAATTAAGAGAATCACAATAAAATATATTTTTTCTTGATGGATGTTGTAGGTGTTAAATAAATACTATCAAAACTTGTTAGTTTTCATATATATATTTACTATGAAAGGTTTCGACCATTTTCTCTCTTTACAAGGTCATTCTTCTTATACTACAATTGAAACATTAATAATAGAATTCAAAATTCCTTCGTTTTCTTATAATTTAACATTAACTTTTTTTACTCACAACAAAAACAATAACAACAAATTATATAACATTAACATTTTTTACTAACAACAAGTATTATCAGCGGTTTCAGAAGCATGGCCCAATTGGTTGCCAACCGCTTGCCAGAGGACTTATTTTTAAGTGTAAACACAAAATGGCCACAGATTTATAACCTAACATAAACAATGGAAACACATGGGTGGGAATAAAGTATTACAGCATAGTTTAATAACATAACGTTTGCTATGTATGTATTTTAATATTTTAAATGCTCCGTTTCAGTATCCAAGTCAGATATGTTGGGTTTGGATATCACTATGAGTACAAGACAAGTTTTTACATATGTTAACTTTCGCCGTGTAGACTATACACCTCTGCGATAGTTCTACGACGTTGACTGACATGATAGTTCTATCGTGGCAGAACTATCACCGTGTGAACGGGGCTTGAGAACTGTTTTCAACTCTAAAATCCATTTATGGAAGCATGGGAAAATATTTTCACAATATAGTAACACTATAAAGCTTGGACAAACTATAATTACAGAGAATTCAAGTTGTTTAAATATTTTCTTACAAGGTAACAATTTTTACTTCTGATAATGTTGAGAACATAACATTAAAAAAAAACAAAACAAAAAAAAAAAAAACAAAAAAAAAAACAGTAATATGATCCAATGTTCGTTCCCTTTTTTCAATGAGCCAACAAACATAAATAACCCATATTTATCCAACCATTTTAAAACAAATAGTTTTAATTTATAGTCTTTCATTATTGGGGATTTAACAATTTACAAATTTATTACTTAGTAGATTAGTCATATTACTTGTAGGTAAGTCATAAACATCCTCAAGTTCCTAATAAGATGTAGATGAAAACTGTTCATTGGCATACCTTTAATTCTAAATGTTATATACTCTCTTAAAAATAATATTTAACTAGTATCTTATTATAACCTTCTATTAATTTCAAAGAAGGCTTTGTAGTAAAACCCATAGGGTGCCAGGAGGAGGGACAGGCCGAAGGAATGTTGCGAACAACAGTGAAAAGGAAGTTGAGAAATCCTGGGGTTTACTCAGGAGCCAAGGTATTGATCAAGATGAATAAAAATAAAATATATATAATATATATATATATATATATATATATATATATATATATATATATATATATATATATATATATTATATATATAATATAGATTACATGCCTTTGCTCATAAAAACACTTATTGCTCCTAAAGTATAAAAGCTAGAACAAAATGTTTGGTATCATTGTAAAGCTGACAAAATATCCAACAAGAAAAGTGTAATTTTTCATGCCCTCAAATTACATTACAAAATATGTATACCTACAAATTTTATTTTTAAGAAAGAATAAAAAAAAAAATATTTTCTTTGTGGTTCAGTAACGAACTGAGCTTAAACTTGTCGCACTTCAGGAAAAACTTCCTTATTTACTAACATTTCAATAGATATTAATATTATTACCAATTCATAGGACAGAATTTTAGGTAAACTTCGTTGAAACTAAAAAATAAACGTGTTTATTGTTGTTATTGTTGACAAGTAGATGAGTATACTAAACCATTCTTACTAAACCAATCTTACTTGTTTTTAATATGCTTTTAATTATTTACTCACCTCTAAGTCAAAAATAGGAGCAATAAACATGTTTCTTTTTTGCTTTCAGCGAAGTTTACTAAAGATTCCGCCTGAATTTGATCAAAAGATTAGTAAAGAAGGAAGTTTTTCCTGAAGTCCGAAAGTATAAGCTCGGTTCTTTACTAAGTTATGGAACTACAAAGATATTGTTTTTTAAATTTGTTTCTTAAAATATAAAATTTGAATAATTATTGAAATTTAAAATTACATTTCCTTGTAGGAAATTTTGTCAGCTTTACAACAAAACCAAATATTTTGTTCTAGCTTTCATACTTATGGATCAATAAGTGTTTTATGAGCAAAGGTATGCAATCTTAAAAAATCATAAAATTTGACCTTGTGGGAGAACGGTTAATATTTGACCCATGGTTTATATAGTGTTTTTTGTAGCCCCTGAGAAGTTGAAGTAAAGCTACTCCATTTTTTCACAAATAATGCCAGTAACCCTGCATGTACATGAAGTGCTTTTATACATTTTTTAACTGAGGAGAAACCTCAATATTTTGATCCGCTCATCTTCAACACAATTATGGTGTCATTTATTTATTGCCAGCATAGATATTGTGAGTTGCATCCTCTATCGGCATAACCCAATAAACCTATATCTGTATCTTATAGGATACATAATCAAAGTCGGTGAATCTTGTCAGTACAAGTACACAATAATAATAATAAAACGGCATTTATACACTTATAATTTTTAAGAGCAGAATATTTAATATATCTATTTGTAATTTACTTATAAATATATGATTTTTTTTATGTTGCTTAAGTTGTAAAGAGGAAATTAACCCCTTGGAAAATATAAATATGTTACATAAGGACAGAGCATTAATATCCATACGTGCCACAAAATAGGGCAATCGCTTATTTTATAGTAACTATAACATTGTAACTGTGTAGGTTCCTGAGGTGACTATATAAACTAAAGCTTAAATTGTTTAATAGATTATATGAATTTGCAACGTTATATAAAATGTATCGACTAAATTAATTTAAAATGTTTTGCAGGTAACTCAGTGCGTAGGCTTCAATGGGTTGTCTCATAATGAATAACATGGTGTTTTCCAAAGAAATCCACGGCACAAAGGGGTTGAAGTTTGACAAAGCATCTTCAGGGGTGTGTTGTATTGTGCACTGTGATGCACCACAGTGCATGCTTCCAGAAGTGGAAACAAAACATCAGGCTTCAAACCCATCTTGATGCGGCGGATTTCACCGGAAAAACAAGTTATTAATTTTTCAGGTAATCGGGAAATTTTGGACATTTGTAAAAAAAAAAAATGTAATTAGAGTAACTTGAGCTTCCATGCAGTCAATAGAAGAGCAATATCTGGTTTAAAAAGCACAGCCACAGACCCTGATTGTGGCCATGTTGTAAGGGGCTCAATTAAAATAGTAGTATAAAAAGTATATGATAGCATGTAAAGAATGCACTCCTAATCTTGCGTTTCTAAAATTCCATCCTAATTCATAATAAAATTATTTTCATTATTATCTAAACCCAAAATATACTAAAAGTTATAAAAAAAAAAAAAAATATATATATATACCTTAATCCTTGAAACTGCTTCTTCAGCTTGCATCATTCGAGTACTTTTAGTAGGTTGGCCTTCACAAACTAGCTGAGTAGACCCTAGGTATCTTGCTCTGAACAGAACTCCTTCAATAAGCACTGCAGGTTCATGTATCATCACTAAAATAAAAATGTATAAATTCATAATCTGTACATAAATCTATAACTTGAAGCCTAATTAATTAGTGCTTAAAGTATTTTAAATAGAATAAACAATATTACAAATAATTTTTTAGAGCTTAAAAAAACAACAATTAAGCTTATGATAAAAGATAAAGACCAAAACTAAAATTATAATACACACACCTATTTAGCTATTTATATACATATGTATAAAATCCAAATACCATTGACTAACTGAAACCAGTGGATCTTTAACCATGAAATGTTGTACATAGGTTCCTCCTAGCCCCTAGGTGCTCACTCAAAAATCATTATATGGTCCGACTACTGATTAAAGATGGTGACCATAGATCAAGATAAAAAACTTCTTTGGTTCTTTCTTTGGTTCTTTTGAACCAATTGTACTAGAATCTTGAAATTTAGAAATTAGCTTCCCTTTATGACACAAAACACTTTTATGAAAGGATTTTTATTTTGTTATAAGATGACAACCATATACATTTTTTAAACTAAGACCCTCACTATCATAATTACTATCCCTTCTTCGAAGTAATTTTAATTGGTTTGATCATTCTTATAATAATATTGATATCTGCCACAAAGGGGGAAAATACGTGTAAAGAAAAAGAAAGGGAATTGTGTCAAAACTAATCTTCTGAAGTTAGGAAGTTAATACTAGGGAAAAGACTTATTTTTAAGTAGTAAAAAGCACCCATAAATAAAGATATTTTCAATTTGAACACGGCGGGTGGGGTATAGGAGGACAAAGCTACCACTTTCCCAGGAAAGTTTACATTTGAAAATGCTTATCCAGTTACTAATTAGGGAATTGCAAATTATATTTGCAATTCCTCATCACTACTATCAAACTAAAAAAGAAGAAGTGAAGCACCGAATTAATATTCCTTCATTTTCACACCCCCTTATTAATTCTTTCTTTCTTTAGCATACTGTTTGATAATTATTCCCTTATTTATTTACAGGAAAGTTGCATGTTCAAGTGATTCCTGAGATATCGTGATGCGATAGTCAGACGGTGTTATTTGGATTTTATATATTATATATTATACATACATACTCCTAGTTAATACCTCATAATTATGTAATACAACCGAATCAACCAGCGACATAACTGCAGCAGTATTTAGTTATTAAAATAATACATGCTAGTTTTAGAATTATCAGAAGATTTTCTTATAATTGACTATTTTCCACCAGGGAACAGCTATGATTTAATGTTTGACTCTCAAACTATTTTGATGAATTATAATAAGATGTAAATCCATGGTTGGCGTACCATTATTGTTCCTATGGTAATAATTACAATTTGTATAACCGCCGTCTCAACTTATTTGCTTGAATTTTATCACAATTATTATACTCTACATTGTGACCTTAAAATTTCATAGAAAGAGCTGAGAAGTACCAATAAATTTAAAGTAAAGTAAAAAAAAGCCTAATGAAGGAAGGTACTTTGCTTGTCTGTATTATCCTCATTTAGCAACGCATTTGGTAGTGCACTGGACTTCTGGTATGGGGATTATCCCTTTAATTATCCAATAAAAATAAATATCACAATATGTTGGTCCCCTGGGCATTTAACTTGCACCATTTTTGGGAGAATTAAAACAAAAGCTTACTCAAGCTAGAAATGTCCTGCATGCATACATACTATTCATTAACAGGTATGAAAATTAGCATATACAAGGTGTTCTGCATCCAAAAAGGCAGCTTCGGCAGCCACAAAGTTAGTACAGACAATGTCTTATTCCGACCCATTCTAGAGTTATAGCCTTAAATTGAGTTTTCAAAAAAGTGAGAAGGTAAGTAATGGAGGTGTCCATGTCCACGACCAAATTTAATTGAAGAACTTGGGACATATGTACCTCTTAAACAGTTAGATGGTATTTTCTCAGTATCAGCACTATCCCAGCTGAGTTTTAGGTATACTTTCTTTTCATCTCACTCATTTTTTCACCAACTTAAAATAGGAATATTTTATATTAAAAAACACAATTTAAAAGCTCTTTAAATGCTCCAACTTTTGTAATCTATTTACATTATCCACTTTTTTTGGTTTAAATCAAATTATAATTATTATTAAATACGGGAAACAGACAGAGAAAAATACACTCCAGCGCTGGGATTTGAACCACAGGCCTCTATATGCCTCTATCGGGATAAGGTATCAATAACGTCAGAGAAAATCATTCTCCTGCGTAGCTTAGTTGGTAGAGCGCTATACTGGAAATATAGAGGCCTGTGGTTCAAATCCCAGCGCTGGAGTGTATTTTTCTCTGTCTGTTTCCCGTATTTAATAATAATTATAATTTGATTTAAATTAAAATTTAATCTTTCCGTAGTATGAATACTACCAAAATCGTAAAATATGAATTTTTTTGGTTTTTGAATTATAACATCTCAAATTTTATAAATATAATAATTTTTAAAGGCTTTATAGCGGGCTGTATATAAGGAAGAAATCCCACCATGAGCCGGATGGGAATCAGGGGAAATTAAATTTGACATGGAGACTGGTGGCATACACAGATGGCACAAAGAGCGATAAGGGTAAGTCAGGTGAGGGACTTTAGTTAGAATCGCCCAGCACTTAAGAGAGTTTTCCATTAGGTATACTTACAATAGTCTTTCAGGCTGAAGTCAATGCCATCCTAGAGGTGGAAAAAAGACAAGAGGTGGTAGAAGCAATAGCCAAAAAGGTATTAATATGCTCGGATAGTCAAGCAGCACTAAAAGCACTCCTGGAATCAGCACTACTGGTCACGAAGAGTCAGGAGGTCTAGCAGAGTTAAAGGAGGTTACACTGCTTTAGGTTCTTGGACAAACAGGGAATGAGAAACCAGATGAAGTAGCAAAGAAGGAAGCTTCCATGCAGCTCTGTGGACCGGAGCCAGCAATTGACTGGCCTAGAGAACAGGTTAAGTCAGCCACGAAAAAGGGGATTTGGGATGAAGCAGAAAGGGCTTGGGTTAGAACAAGAGGGATGCAGGCAGTATTATGCAGCCAAAGCTAAAACAAAAGGAAAACCAGATGGCTCATAGGACTGAGTAGACCCAACCTGAGAACAATGGTTGGGGTCTTAACTGGACATAGTCAGCTTAAGAGACATCTGGCATTATTAAAAATGGAAGAGGATCCCATATGACCAATGTGCGGTGAAGAAGAGGAGATAGCTTACTACTTTGTGGGAGCCTGCGAAGCATATGGGAGACTACGCTTTCATAGTTTAGGAGCAAGTGGCAGGATATCCTCTCCTTTGTCACCCAAACTAGGAAACTTGAGGGTAAGACAGAGCTGGTTTGATGGGTGTGAAAATCAGGGGTTGGCAGAAAGGACCCGAGTGGGGTCTAGTGGCTAGGCTTGGCCTCCCCTCCCCCTTACTACTACTACTACTACTACTACTACCACTATTACAGTAGGCTGTATAGAATTTGTGAAATATTAGCTATATTTTATTCTATAGAAAGAAAGCTGATCTTTAAAATAGTGCAAACCACAATGCTCCACTGATAAATAGTTTTTGAGTAATCAATTGTTTTTAAAGATAATGTAGATAATTTATTGTAAACTCAATTTAAGGCTATAACTCCGGAAGAGGTTGTAAAATCTCGCGTATAATACGCACAATTTTTACCTTTTTTTTCTTGTAAAATAGGGGTGCGTATTATACACGAGTGAAAACAATTACATTCTGATTTTTCTAACTTGACTTTTTGCCATTATAGGTAGATAATTAAAAAATAAACCATAACATCACTACTGCTACACTACAAGACTACATGTAAGAATATCAGAAATGACTTCTCACCTGGTTTCGTTTTACCATTTTATTTTACACTTACGTAATCAAATGAAGCCGATTAAATAATTATTGTGAGTTTAATTTAACAATCTTATTTACGTTCAACTCATTTTATTGTAAATTAAACAGAATTAAAACAAGTTTTTCTTCTTTTTTTTCTTCTAAAATTCAATAAAAACTTTAACATTTTAAAGCACCACGGCCTGATTAGTGAGAACTAATCTCATTTTAATGTTGTCCACAAAGGTCATTATTTCAATCTCATGCATTACTATATCTCATATATTTCTCTTAAAGATAAGACTATTTTGAAGGATAATATCCTCTAACATTTTATAAGAATATTAGGTTGGCACCAATGCTAGTTGCAACATTATTTACTGCTACCGTTTCCAGTATTTATTAAAGTTACTGCTCATTTTTCAGTTGTATGTCTTTTCCCTTTTAAAAATACCTATATATATATTTTGTACAATGCGCTCATATGCGAATTTTAAATTTTCCTGAAATTTCAGCCCTAAATTCAGCCTGTTTACTATACGAGGTCTGTTCAAAAAATACGCGGACAGTTTGAATTGCTCGGCTCCAATTGGTCCCAGGGGAGTCCTCTTGGTGTCGCTAGGTTTGTACAGAATATCTTTATTTGTTGATAAGCAACGTGGTTTTTAGTGAAGTGCGATTTTTTTCGTTTGTCGCATT
Organism: Gerris lacustris; assembly: GCA_951217055.1. Classification (NCBI taxonomy): domain Eukaryota; kingdom Metazoa; phylum Arthropoda; class Insecta; order Hemiptera; family Gerridae; genus Gerris; species Gerris lacustris. Next base: position 39,332,038 of record OX578285.1, on the reverse strand, counting down.
TCAGAATAAATGACCTGAAGGAACGCAACGACTTGCTGTGAAATTTTGTGTTAAACTTGGAAAATCTATGACAGAAACATTTGCTATGCTTAACACCGGCTTACGGCGACGATGCTATGAAGCAGTGCATGAAAGTGGCATTAACATTTTAAGGGTGGTCGGCAGTCGATTGATGATGATGAAATTCTTGGACGTCCTTCCACGTCAACTGACGACCCCCGCATGGACAAATTCAACACCCTGGTGTGGGCAAATCGACGTCTGACCATTAGGGAGCTTGCTGAAGAGTGTGGGATATCAGTTGGATCTTGTTAAAAGATTTTGACCGAAAAATTGAAGATGCAACACGTTGCTGCAAAATTTGTGCCATGCCTGATGATGGACGACCCAAAAGACGATCGCGTCCGGATTTTTTTAGGAACTGCTTGATCGTTTAGAAGGAGATAAAAACTTCTTGTCAAGGATCATATCACACCTGGCCTTGCTCCTTGTGACTTTTTCTTGTTCCCTAAACTCAAAAGACCCTTGAAAGGAAGAAGATTTGACACGATTCCCGAGAGTAAGGCAAATGCGACGAAGGAGCTGAAGGACATTGCAAAAGAAGCGTAGCACGACTGTTTCTACAAGTGGAAACACCGTTGGGATAAGTGTGTGCGTTGGGGAGGAGAGTACTTTGAAGGGGACCCAGACTTGTAAATTCTCAATAAAGTACATTTTGTTTTATGACGTCAATCCGCGTATTTTTTGAACAGACCTCGTATGCCATTGCGTATTATATGTGAAATTTTACAGTAGTCACTACCAACTTTTTGGCTGCCTTTTAGGTGGTATCATCTCCTAAAGTATTCACATCTGGGAGCTGAACTATATATGACTGCATATAATTGTCTTTGATACTCGATGAGGCGTTTTAAAAGTGAAATAAATTTAAACTAATAAGTATGGATGAATATAACAGGTAGCAGTAGAAACACATATAAAAGATTATTAAGGATGTCTCTAATGAAGATTTCTTGAAGCCTGTTTAGGTATCTTTTGATCAAATATTATTTAAGTAATCAAATTCTCTCAAAATGATTACAAATCTCTATTATAACATAAGACAATTTGAGAAACATTAACAATAAATAACATTAAGAATGATTATCAGTTTGAGGCTGATTTCCATAAAATAATAAACTGATAATAAGTTTTAGCTAGAATGTAAATGAAGTAAATATGGAAAAAAAACGTCACTATATATAATATTCAGAACTCTTAAAGCAATAGTAATGATCGAATCTGTTTAAAAATATATCCATAAACAACTTTACAAATAATAATAACATGAATAATAAGAAAAACATTTTTTCGGAATAAAACTCATATAGTGAATCAGTTAATAGTCAAACAGCACAATTTCAACTAATAAACTAGCCCCCCAAGTAACTCATGACTAGCCTCTCAAGTATTTTTTTTTCAACCTTCCTAATTCTTAAATATGACCAATTCAATTTCTCAAAATCAGTGCATGTTACTTATGCTACAGTTGCTTGTCAGTAAATAAATAATTTAGTAAAATTCAATATTAGGAAATTCCATAAAGACTATGTCAAATAATTGTTAAAAAATTCAATAAAGGACTTTACGATTTAACTACAGTAGAACCTCGATAATTCGGACCTCTAAAATCCGGAGCCTTGAAAATCCGGACTGCCTATAGAAAAATTTAATAACTAGAAATTCTATAAAAAAAAAAAAAAAATCCGAAAGGTAAAAGTGGGACATCTCTTGCAAAAAAGTATGGTGTGGGGTCATCTAAAACGAAAAACGAGATAGCATACTGCGATACGCGTCAAAGCTAGATTCTGAAAAGGGTCAAAAAACCGGAAAATGTTACGAACGGCAAATGATACCCAAAGAAGAAGCTCAGGCGCACCTTTATCAGGTCCTCTCGTCTGCGAAAAAGTTGTTTTACAGCACATTCGAAAATTCGGACAAATCGGAAATTCGGACAGTGTCTGGTCCCAATTAGTCCGAATTATCGAGGTTCCACTGTATTTCAAAAATGCAAACTAAAATATTACTTAAAAAATATCATTTTTACCTCAACATATAAAAAATTGTAAGCAGAAACAATAATAACTGGTTTTAACATTGTTATCCCATAGTTACTTAAATGAAACGAAGTGTGTCAATTCAACATTTTTATTTATAACTAGCAAACAAGTCAAATTCCTTTAAATAAATAAATATATTTTATACTTTCAAACAATTATAAATACATTTTCTCCAAAGATAACAGAAATAAATACATAAATGCAAGACAAGAAATCTAAGACAATATGTAATGGCTTTAACAACCATTTTTATAAGGGCAATAAAATAAAAAAAGTCTAAAACATAACAAAAAACAAAATCAAATATATACTAAGGTATCAGACAGAACTAACATCATACATATTTTCAAACAAAATTTGATGCATATCCATTCAAAAATACTGATAAGAAAAAAAGGGGGAAAACTATTATTTCTATTCACTAATTTCTCAATACATATTAAATTGGGGATGGGACAACCATTCATATCTAATTGTCAATTAAGAATGTATATAAATAAAAATAAAAATACGGCAATAGATATTATTGCCTTTAGGAAGAAACATTTCAGCAGGAAAAATAAATAAATGAAAAAATATTGCAAAAAGCCAAAAAAAAAAAAAATAATAACAATAGATTAATATTAGAGATGCACCAAATTGGCAGTATCAATAAATTCTTTCGATCAATTAAATTTATTTTGCAAATTAACAAAAAACTAATTATACTATAATCACTTAATCATAAAATAGTACATTACACATCTAGTGCAGAAAGTAGCATTTTACATGAGAGTGTGGAGTTTGCACTCGAGCAACAGCGAGGGTAGTAAAACCACACGAGCAAAGTAAAATGCAGTTTTCGCACGAGTTGCGTACCGTACTTTATTTACGATTGTGGATTTTAATAATAAATACAGAAAAAAAATTAATTAACTTCCTGTATGTAAGTTCATATTTCTCTTTTGATTAAGATTACATTAATTCATTGAATTAATTATTTGGGGAGGGGTATTATTCTCCTTATTTTCATCATAATCACTTAAATCACTAATTGCTTTTCACTAAAAACTCGATATAAACAGTTACTTTAATTAAACAAACAGCAAATTAGTTTTGTTAAATGTAAAAAAACTTGCTAATTGTGTGTTAAGCTGAAGAATTCCTTTTTTTCCGACCTAGGGCGGAAAAAAAGAGGAATTCCTCACCTTATCGCACGGTTATGAAACTCTCATGCGCAATGAATATAGCTACGAAAAGAATCACTTTCCACGCATCTAAACAGAGATATAATGTTTATATTTCGCGTCAATCGTAAATAAAGTAATTTACGGAATCAAGGCAAAATTTAAAAATATACATGATCTTGATGATGGTGTATCTAACCAGATGGAATGTTCTTCATGGGTAAAGACTTTGTTCCTGCGTTAGGCTTACTACAGCATGAGAACAATTTCAAGATGTATACAGGCAGAGCCTGCTTGTACGAGACACCAACCTACCTCTTGCTCTATCTTCACTCCTCTCTATACTCTTCCTTTTTTTACAAGGTGGAGAGGATGAAATATAAAGAATTCTATTTGTTATCCATATGAAAATTGAAATAGGCCATAAATTAGTGGCTTGGAGTTCCAGGCGAGGAATTGTTACTTACTGTCTTTATTGGCGCTAAACACACTTTACTAGCACAGGGCTTCTACTGTATAACCTTTTTAATACAGCTCTTCTGCTCTAAAGTAATTTCAAAATTATCTTTTCTATACCAGAATCAATATCTTGACATTGATGTGTTTTAAATAATCATTACCTTATCTTGTTGAACATAGTTATGGAACTATATTTCACTATATTATTGATACAGATTGTTAAATAAATAGATTTTTAATCAATTTGGCACATCTCTTTTTGAAATAATAATAATAAAGCCTAAATAATTAAATGAGGAAATTTTCTTTTTGAAAGTAAATAATACTTGAGTATAATTAATCAGTTCATTATAAAAAAAACTACATAACATAAAATGGACCTAACTAAATTAGTTAAAACCGATTTGGTATTAAATATTATCTATTGTTTTTTTTTTTAGTGTGCAGAATAAATTGGTATACGTAAACAAAGAGGATACAAGAAACTCTTTTAAGCCTAAAACATGTTTTTAACAGATAGACTAATAATATGAGTGCCCTTATTTTTTCTAAGTTTGTAGATTCTTTTGGATTATTATTGTGAACTAAATTTGTTTTAAAGTTAATGTTAAAATATTTTAGAAAATAAAAAATAGATTTTTTTTTTTAAATGGAAAGAATATTTATGGAAACGTTAAACTTAAAGTAAATTGACAATAAAAGAAATTCTAAAATGATAGGATGGGGGGTTTCAATTAGTTTAAATTATTTTTAAAAATTTGCACAAGCGAGTTAAACATACTGGGCTCAATTTAAAGAAAATCCCAAAACAAAATAAAATATTAATAACAACAAAATAATAATAATTATTTTGTATTATATTTAAACATACATAAACATTTTAGATACAAAAGCAAAGGGGGAAAAAACGTAAAAAAAAATCAAGATTCAGATTACATCTAGCAACTTAAAAGTACATATTAACAATAATGTACTATAATACATAGTACTATCTTTTTAATACTCACCAATAATTATTTATTTGAAATGTCAAAAATCCAATGCATGAAATAAATTCAACACAACGTAAGTGAACATTAATAACCATTAGAGCAAATTAGTTTTCATGACACAAAAGATACTATAAAATATTTTTAGAAAAAAGTACACAACACCCAATTCATTATAAAATATATTGTGAAAATAGCAATATATATTTGTTTATTTTGTTACATTTGGGAACCACTATAAATTAACTCATTAACATGAAAAATAATTACATATTCGCTATTTTGCAAAGTGTAGCTAGAAAAGTAATCACCAAGAACAAGCAGCAACAGGATCAAAAAAGTTTTGGAACCAAAGTAAATATGTATACCTATTAATAATTACCCAATGCCAATAATAAATAAACTTTCTGATTTCGTGTCTAAACACATTAACAAAAAAATAGTTTAAAAATGGCCGTTTTATTTGCAATATCTCCTCTATAAAAGATTTTTGGCAATATCTCGTTGACGATGAGGTTAAGTGCTAGAACCACTAAAAACAAAGATAAATTCGATAACAATTTTCTGCAAAACAACCTCCTATGGACTCTTGACATAGAATCAAGAGCAGAATAACTTGAATAATCCGGGTACTTGAATAATCCGGCACTGTATACAAGTACCCGGATTATTCAAGTACCTGGACTATACAAGTTCCTGGCCAATACAAGCACCTGGTCTATACATGTACCAGAGCTCACATACACAAATATATATATATATATATATATATATATATATATATATATAGAGAAAAAGCATTTTGTTCTCGATTATTCATTAATTCTTTTTTTATTGAAGATGAGACAAAATATATAGAAGATAATGTAGTGATGAAACATAGAAGACATGAAACGTGATGAAAGATTAAAAAAAAATAATAAAATGTATACGTAGTAATGTAGAAATTATATACAAAGAGATAATTTATTTGAACCATTTTCATTTGATGTTGTAAGTTGTTTAAATATAGAAAGAAAAAAGCCTAATGTTCCACCAAAGTAAAAAAAAAAAAAATTTTAAACAAATTTTTTTATCTAGTGAATTTATTTTATTATTTAAGAGCTACCCATATGAGGGAAACCTGTATATGTATAGCTAATATCACTATATTTTTTTCATTTACAAGAATTGATTTTACAAAATATTTAATTTAATAATATTGCAAATAATTATTCACGATAAATAATAAATAATTGAATAAACCATTTTATTGAGTAATAAATACAAAATTTACGCACATCTTTACCCCATACAAATTTACTCAAATCATCTTCCACTGTGGTAGCCTCCCCGGGCTTTGAGCTCCCAAACCATATTTTTAAACAAATAATCTTAAATATTAGTTACAACTGACAAACAAATTTTTAATAAACTATTATTTCTTAAAGTCATAAGATATATATGTTCTTTAATTATTCTTTATTTTATTCTTAATTATTCTCAGAATAAAAATTAACCAATATCTGAGCAATACGAATCAATAAATATCTTAATAATACTTAATATATATTATAACATAACTTTAACATTTTAAATAAAATTATTTAATGACAAACAACCATAAACTTACAATAAAATTCAAATAAAACACATTCTTATTCAAATCAAATCAAAGTACGATAATTTAGTTGAAATCACATTTTTTTATTTTTTTGTCAGGTTTTCAGGCTTTTGTTATTGCTAAAATGATGGATTTAGGAAAAAAAAAATCTTATTTTTAGTCATAGAATCCAAATCCTTTCTTAAAAACATGCATTATTGGTAATTGTTTTCACGTTTTGAGCCCTGCTAAACACCTTTTTTTTGGACAAAAAAAAGTTATAAATAAGGTATGTATTTTAGACTGGATTATCTATGACTAAAAATAAGAATTTTTTGAATTTTGATTTTTTTCCCCCCTAAATCATTTATTTTAGCTGTAAAATGGACTTAAAGTTTCAATTTTAGCAAGTTCAGGTCTCTCCAGGCGGCAAACTATTGCTCGGAGCGCAAAATTTCCAAGAGTAAAAAATTCTTATTTTTAGCCATAAAATCCAAATCTAGTCTAAAAAATATGGCTTCCTATTATTTTTTTAAATTATGTAAACTGCACACACTTTTGCTGAACACAGAAAATGTTCAGCATTTTTTCTGGAAGGGAATTTATAGCCATTATTGAATAGTGAAAACCGCATCTTTTTATCTATCATGGTTCCGCAGATATTTCGCTGTTCCATATTAGATGTAATATGGGTGATGTGTGTGTTGTGTGTGTTTGATGTTGTTTTATTAGATGTGCACACTTATGTTGTAATATTTCATCTTTTAGCCAGGTAAAAGGCACCCTTTTAAGTTGAAGATACTAATAATTAATAAGTGCATTTTTCTTAGGAGTGAATTCTAGGAGATCTACTTCTACTACCTAAAAAGTGCACCTCTCTGGACACAGAAAAACTATTTCTTCCCACTTAAAAATATATTGTGCTTATATTTTGCACTTAAAAGCTATGTTATTTTGTTTTGTATTAACGTTTTAAGTTCAAGTGGATTATTAAAATGGCGTTTCGTACTTAAGCCCAGTTTCCATTACAACAAATTTGTCCCGCAACATGTTGCCGGCACAAGTTCCAGGATTTTGTTGAAATGGAAACAGTCTGTAACATGTTGCAGGACATGTGCCGGGGACAAAAATGTGCCAAGCGACTATGGCACACAACTTGTGCCACAGGCAATGGAAACACTTTGCAACATATCCCAGGGAAAGGCGCACGCGCGGTGCAGTCTATACTCGCTGCCCAAACCATAACTAAACCTTGCTCCCTACCTACACGTGCTGTCTTGTTTGTGGTTGAGGTATTTCCAGTGTTGTGTTACTGAACTGTTGCAGAACTGTTTCCAACTGCACTTGTCCCGCAACATGTGCCTGCAACTTGTTAGAATGGAAACGGGGCTTTAACAAGCATGGTAAAGCATGTTCATAAGTGTTGCCACTGAACTCAAGGTGCACACGCATTATGATCAATTTGTTAAATCATTAAAAACATGTTTTATTAACAATGTTTACATAAAAAACTGATGTTTACCAGCCAAAAGAAGCCCTAAGTAAGGGCGAAATAGAGCATGTAGAAGATGAAAAGAGACCCTAAAACCCTAAAAGACCCCCGAAAATATATATTCTCAAAATAGTTTTTTTTTATTTAAAACATAAAAAAATACTTTGCTACCACTTACAAAACTCATTATTTCTTGTCTCATAATAGTGCAATGTGTTTGTCTGTTATTTGCTGCCTATAACTGTAACGTGCTTTACATAGAGCTATTCAATTTAAAACTAAAATGTTCACAAATAAAGTTTCATCAATGCCAAAGAAAAACGATTTCTTCTAAAATTTGTATTCTTAAGGTCTGTTCACAGCTCGTGGATTCTCGCATGGCCTGATTAATCTATTGCTGTCATGCAAAAGTTGGTTCCAAACTAACCCTCTTGAGGCACCGCTTCAAAACCTGAATGAAACTTTCCAGTTCTCTTCTCTCATTTTTATATTGTTTTTCTATTTTTAAACCAGCCCTTTATTTAAAAAGGAATTATAATATTTTATACATATTAAATAATATATTTATTTAAAATATATATTTCTAACTACTGTGAAAACGGTTTTGTTCATTTACTTCTTACCAAATTAAATGTCTTTTAATGATATCATTGAAAGATCATAGCTAAATACTGTTAATGCATTTACTTGCATTGAATTTTATTACGGAATAATCACAAACTAAAGTGTACATAGAACTGTTTCAAAAGTTTATTGTCAACTCACAAGAAAACTTTTAACAGCGAAAAGATTCCTTCAGCGCTGCAGATGAACATCGATTTGGCTTTGTTTGTTGGAGTACAAGATGAGAGGGTGGGGGAAAACATGCGACAATGTATCTACGGCTTCTTGAATATAATTATTTATATATTATATAGCCCGAAACACATATCGATCTGCTTGCTATGATTAGCTTATGGTTTGAATTTAAAATTTTTTGAACACATGACATATTGTTACATTTTGTAGTTAGATTGGTAAACACAGTAGACAACATTTGTGAAATTGTTTATTTAATTGCATATATTACAACATCTAAAGAACAAAATGTACAATAATTACATTTATCTTATCAAAACTCATTAGAGAGTGACTTCATTATTTTAATAAGAAATCTAATAAACTTTAAAGATTTTTTTATAGCTCAGGAGGCCGATTCTGTAACTCTGAAACCTCCCTTTTCATGTGATTATATATCAAACTGTTGTTATGAACATGCGCACACAACCTGTCAACGTGAATCTGTAACTTTGTTTGTTGCTATATAAGTAGACATTGATATATAAGTGCTTGATATATAGCCCCTCGAAATAGCTGTTGATATAATTTGTCAGGTTATGTGTTTATATTTCAAATGCTAAAAACAAAAACAAAGTGACACCATTATTGTTGTTTTCATTCACTTTTTCGGTTTTCTGACTGAAATAACTACAAAATGGCCACTAAAAAGGACGCTGTCACTCCGTAGTTTGGTATTCGGCCACATACAGCGCTGGCATCACTTTACTGATTAACTGCATTATATAACAACACTTTGATATATAGAGGTATTTGATATATATAATGTCACAGTGGATATATATAAAAAAAGTTACAGAATCGGCCTCCAGGAGTATCAGCAATTGGCACATTAATAAGCGAGTAATAGAAAAATAACTATGATGTGCTCATTCACATGAGCCTAAAAATTGAGGACGAAAAACTACATAATTTTAGAATTGGAGGGGAATGATAGAAGTTTGAACTAAATATTAAATTGATGAAATTCATGACAATTTTAAACAAATAATGATAACTATAAGCTTAACACTTAATCATATAAATAAATAGGAAATCAAGATCCACATTAGTGGATCTATCAGGTACTGGTAAAACCCAATCATTTCAACCTATTTGCGAGATCATTCCTCATTAAAACTATACTAAGCACATTTTTTTATCATAAGCGCCCTTGAGACACAAGGTCCTGCAATTGAATACAATTGTAAAATGTAAGGATTTACCTAATCTTAAATGAGGTCTCACTCATTATATCTGGATCCATTTTGAGTTATAGTTGACCAATCAAATTTATCTATGGCATCATTAACCCAACCATTATAAAAAGAGATTATACATAAGTTCAGATAAGCTACAAAATTAAAATTAATTAAACACTTTACCTTCTTTATTGCGGCTCTTTTTTTTCGAACTATCCTTTTCCTGAAAAAAAAAATAAAATAAATATATATATATATATTTATATAATTAAGACTCGTGTCTGTCAATATTGTGCTATTTATAATGAATTATACAGATCTACAATAATCTAATAATGAGAATATGTTAGTATCTAGATTATTTATAGGAGGAATAGATTAGTACTGTGAATCACACTTAATAAATGGTATCAACAACAAATGATTTACCACAAAATCACTTGGAATTGCTATTAGTACAGTTAGTTTTGAAATCTACATCGTGCTTAAGCAATTCTATTTTTATCTGTAGAAGGTTGTATCTCTGTAGCCTTAATACTGGAGTTAGATCATTTTGACCCTCTAAATTTCTACCCTTGCTTCATTATTTTTGTTTTGGTATTCTCACTGTTTAGAGGCACTTAGTTAAGTTCAATTTGTAGGGTTTCTGTTTTTTAAATATAAATAAATTTAATTTGTCTTGACAAGTACTTATTAATAATTTTGTTACATTTCCCAAACCTCTTACACAAATTACTAAATAAAAATCTTGACTATCTAACATATTAATACAGTGCACAAATTGCTCACTCAAGCCTGTCATCGAATAAAATTACAGCTTATTTTAAGAATATTACAAGAAGATATAAAAAAAAAAAAATATTGAGACCCAAGGCCAATAGGGCTAGAAATGATATATTATAATCATATTGGCTTCGAACAGTGCCAATGTCCACACTATAAGTGACATAAATATTCCTTATATCTTGTACGTTGGTAGCAGCAAGAAGTTTCGTTGTAGAAGCATTTCTGGCTACGTCTTCCATAATAATTGACTTAGGCACTCCTACACAAAGCTATCCAGCTTTCTTCTCTTTTTCTGATTTGTTTAAACCCAGGTGTCTAACTTCTAATTCATGATCCTTGATGAGTAGGATAGTGGGTTACTTTTATTGTGCCACAAGAACTATGAACAATAGCAAGCAATAGTTCTTGTGCCACAAGAACTATGAACAATAGCAAGCAATATCTTGTACGTTGGTAGCAGCAAGAAGTTTCGTTGTAGAAGCATTTCTGGCTACGTCTTCCATAATAATTGACTTAGGCACTCCTACACAAAGCTATCCAGCTTTCTTCTCTTTTTCTGATTTGTTTAAACCCAGGTGTCTAACTTCTAATTCATGATCCTTGATGAGTAGGATAGTGGGTTACTTTTATTGTGCCACAAGAACTATGAACAATAGCAAGCTTGGTGCTTGCTGGACATATGGTACCGATTTTGAAAGAACCTCTGATTTTTAAGTGTCGACTTCCTTTGCTCGACCCTTATAGTGACCATTTCAATGACAAGAATACAATCTGACACTGTTAGCACTTTTTGACCAGACATGTGAGGATAGTTCTTTTTCCCCATTTCAGCTCTTTATATTTAAAACTCATGCATGGAATTAAATTTCAGTTCCTGTTTACCTTGTAAGCCCTGATGCTCTGATGAAATGTGTAAAATCAACTGATGTTAAGTAAGAAAGCTAGACTTGTATACTTTGCAATGCAATTTAGAAGTTAATTTTGAAAAATGTTCGTACCTTCCACGATTTGTGGCACAACTTAAACTGCACTTGCTATAGCGGCACTTAAGTTTTTAAGCTTCCATCGTCCAAGCTAGGTAAAACTTATGAGTAGAATAGAACTTATATTCAAGAAAAAAAGGCCTGGTCAAAACAGGAATAATATAAAAATATACGTAGAACAAAGATGATTACTCCACAGTATAAATTACAATCACAAAGAAAGAGTTACTTTCTTTACTGTACTAGTACTAGTACAATTATTTGATTATTTTTTATTACTGTACAATTATTTTGATATCTTCTTGTAATATTCTTAAAATAAGCTGTAATTTTATTCGATGACAGGCTTGAGTGAGCAATTTGTGCACTGTATTAATATGTTAGATAGTCAAGATTTTTATTTAGTAATTTGTGTAAGAGGTTTGGGAAATGTAACAAAATTATTAATAAGTACTTGTCAAGACAAATTAAATTTATTTATACTTAAAATACATTTAATCTGATATAAAAATTATAAGATATATAATAATAAATTAATTTAATAAATAAAAATTATGTAATAATAATATTTTGTTAAAATATGTGAATAAAAAGTCTGTTAAACTACCTCTATAGATTTCAAATAAACTTTTCTATAAATTGTTACACAACATTTTTCGCCCCTTTCTTCTCCTGTAGATGGTGAGGAGAATTAAATCATTGGGAAGGCATACAATAAAATTACAAAGCAATCTTATTTTTGATGTTGAGGGTTCCCTAGATTAGATTTCATGGCGATGGTTCAACACCTGATTTGTCTTTACCTACAAATAATCCATGGGTGAAGCACTTAACAAGAGTCTAACCTCCTACAAATTAACACCTCCATGTCTAAAAAATAAATTGATTTAAATCTAAACCTTTTTTCCAGATTTCAGAGAAGAGGAGGAGTCATCGGCAGAAGCATCCGTAGTTTTTGGCATTTGAGGACAGCTCTGAATAATTTCTGTGATGGAGCTTTGAGAATTGGTTGGAGAAGGTGTTCCTTTACTTGTATTGGGATTTGATAAATTTCTTTTCTTCCCTTTTTTCCAGACCTGTAATAAAAAGGGAATAATACTATATTAGACGGCGTACAAGAATCAATTAAATTTCAGAAAAGCAGAAATTGATTCTTAATTATGTTATTAATTATATTCTTTAATTATGTTACTATGCAGCAGTTAAAATAATAAAACCATATTAGATATAATAAGTTCTAGAATAATATGGGGGCAGTTAGAACAAGTTTCTAAGCTTGGTGATACCACTTTGCTTAGCTAGCATAATGTTTTTGTTCTTCTAGATTTCTGGTCTCAACATTTTTCAAAGTATTTATTTTTTTATATAATACATTGCCTTTATAAACTTAATGGGTGTGACAGTTAAATACAGTCAACAAAAATGCGAAATATATACATACACATACATATATACACATAATATATTATAAAAAATGATCATACATTCTTTTCTTCAAAAAATGACTGATCTTCTATACGCTGTTGTCCTAAGAGCCGATCTGTCTCCAAGTCTGTATCAGCTTCATCTGAAAAATAAAAAAAAAAACCTCATTAATACTTCTCGAACAGCGATTAAACTCTATTTTTTATGACTTCCTGCTAGACCTTATACAACAAAATATTGACTGTCTCCCAGGCTCTGAGGTGTGAGGGTGAAAAATGTCTAGTTTGAATGTATAATGGAGGTCAAGGCCTTGTGACATGAAATTTAAAAAGTTAAATTAAATATCATAAACAAATGTAAATCTCTTTATTTAATGGCTTTGACGTAAGTAGCTTTAAATAAAAATTTATTCACATCTTTAAAAGAATATGATTTAAAGAAAATAAGTTTTTAGTGAACATATTGTAAGACTGGAATGATAGTTACAGAGGAAGCCTCGGGACCCATTGGAGTATAGGAAAAAGAGGACTTAGTAAATAGAGTAGGTTTCCATTTCAGAGTCGACATACTTTAAAACTTATACATAATAAGAAAATTTTTAATATATTAAAAGTGGCAAAACCGTCTAGATTCACTAATCAAAATGTTTGGATACTTCTAGACCACCTAGAGACTCAAGGTTTTTTGCATTTGGTCACTGGAAAAATCTTAAAAGTTTAAATTTATGATTTTCACCCCCCCCCCCCCCTTAAATAATTAATAGTCCAGGAGATAGCGTGCAAAAAAGTGTCTGACTAAAATCAAGCTAGAATTTTGTGTATAAGTAAATGTTTTGGTGTTGTTTAACCCTTCGAGACACTGGCTGGCGCATGGAGTGCGCCACAAGTTAAAAAGTTTCTGCAAATCACAGATTCAGGATGCGAGAATAATATAACCTTGATTTACCCTACCACTAGAGACCCCTAAAACAGATGAAACAGTCTGCTTTGATTATTGCTTTGTTTTGCATTGTTTTGCCGTGTTTATTTGTCTTGGTGCACTATATGCGCCCGTGCCACCATGTCCGGTATAGAAAAATTATGCTATCCGATCAATATTTTTCGGATTTGCATGAGTTGTCAGATTAAGATGATGGTTGTGAGGAATTATCTTAGGACTTTGACAACTAATAATAATAAATAGGGTTGATAATTAAGGTTGAAAGCCCGATACTAAGTCAGAACGCTGAAGTAGTAATTACTGATTTTTTATAGTAATTTTTATTTTTATAATTAAAGATATAATTGAAAAATAAATATGTTATACATCAATTGACTTTTTAGTTCAACATTTCCAAAACGCAATCTAGATAATCTGAATTTAACCAATTTATGGTTTGAAAAATGCATTGGTGCATAAAGTGCGCCGTCCGTGCCTCTTTGTTTGTCCACTGTAGCCGTGCCACGAAGGGTTAAGAATATGTGGTCGGCTTAGTTGGTCTGCGGGACATAGCTTGGAAATAGGCATTTGAAAAAGACAAACCGGTGGAGAGCGGCCATGTCCCGCCCTTTTTGGTGGACAATGTGATTTTCATGATCCTGGGTACTAAAATAGTTAGTAAACCAAAAATCAAGTTGATGGCAGTTTGTCCCTTGATAAGGGAACACTTGGATTTGGAGTAATATTTGATTGACTAACTAACCTATTAAGAGACAAACTGCCATCAACATGATTATTGGTCTACTAATTAAGTTCGTACTCAGGATCATGAAAATCATATTGTCCACCAAAAGAGCGGGACATGGCCGCTCTCCACTGGTTTGTTTTTTTCAAATGCCCATTGCCAAGCTATGTCCCGCAGACGAACTCAGCTGACCACATATTCTAAAAAGGCACCAAAACATTTACTTATACGCAAAATTCTAGCTTGATGTTTGTCAGACACATTTTTGCACGCTATCTCCTGGACTATAAAGAGGACACAACTTTATTTTTTTCTTTTTTAGGCTAATAGTGGCTAAACGGTAAGGTAATCGAAAGGCAGATTGCACCAGCGGTAACAGATTTTAAAATATCAAAAACTTCACTCCTATGACATTTTGTCGTACCTCCATCGGTTCTTTTTTAGGTAGAGCTAAATTTGATAATTTTTTTTTAATTTTTTCACTTTGAGATCTTATGGCGCCCACAATTGTCGACTGATTTAATTTCTGATTGTGGCGCTTAAACCTCACACTAATGTTTTTAAATTTTATTTATTATGTTATTCATTCGCCCGTTTTGCTGAGAACAAGTAGCATTTATACATAAACAAATTTAAATAAATGTAAATATCTTCATATTTTAACAAATTATCATTTTTATTAGCTTATTTTAAATATAACATGCAGTTAAAGATAATTATAAAGAAAATATATACAAATATTGAATAATAAAGTTTGTTTTTGGAAGGGTTAAAGATAAATAAATATGCTTGTTTTCGCATAAACACACCTTGGAACTCAGATGTACACAAAACTCCAACTCCTTCGACTTTCCTTGACTTCAGTCTAGTTTCAGCATCTGAATGGTGTACATTATTCCCTAATCTTTTCATCTTCTACATTTATTAGTGGTAAGTATCCCCGCCTGTCTACATTTACTAAGTTACAATTTTATTTTTATGTTAACTATTTATGCAATTGTGTTTATTACCATATTATTATTATTATAGTTTTTTGTTTGTTTTTTTTTGTTATTTTTTTTTGTTAATAGGTTCCTAAAAGATATATTAAGTAATTGTTTTAGTTTATTAAGGTTCATGTTTTAGTTTATTTAAATTAATGTTATATTTTATTTAGGATAGCTAAAAACACAACATATTTATTAAATTAAACATTTGTGGGGCTGCTCATTAATAATGAGTATCAAGTACACAGCTAATTAATGTATCTCTTACGGACAATATATTTACAAAACTTAATCTATAATCATTAAAATACAATTAATTAACGTAGTAAAATGACTTATAATTTAAAATAATATAATGTACTTTAAAGCTTGTTTAAAAAGAAATAAACAAATTAAAATAAAATGACAATTATCCATATATATATATATATATATATATATATATATATATATATATATATATATATATATATATATATATATATATATATATATATATGATTATTTAAGATGCCTAAAGAGTCTAAAATGATAGATTTAGCGTGTCAATACCAACATCCTAAAAAAACAACCAAAAACCAGGTTGTAAACCAAAACTCGGTTGTAAACTAAGGTATGGTGCCTCTTGATCTGAACCAAAGTCCTTTAACCTGATATTCTCTAAGACTATGCTTTTCCAAAAACTTTTCTTGGTAATAACTGAGACATTTGTCATAAATTCTCTTTTTCTCTTGATGCGAGAAGGTTTCTCTCCTTCCTGTAGGCCATTACTTTCATATCTTACTATCGGGTCTATTACGAGTGTTTTCTTTACTGTTCTCTTTAAAAACAATTATGTCAGCGTACCTGGTGGAACAATCCAATCAATACTATATATACTTCCTCGTAGCAAGTATACCATTTTATCTTCATCAAGTCAATGATCTTGATGGTGATGACGAGTAACAAGGAGCATGTTACTTGGACAATTACCAAGCACATGGGCTGGTGTATCTGTCTCTCTGCTGCATCTACGGCACAGGGGTCCTAATCTCCGTATGATAACATCAACACCTTCAAGAAATGCAGGACGAAGTTTGGTCAGTGGTACTGTTTGTAAAGGGTAAGTTAAGGTAGGAATAATATATTGATTTAAAATGTTAATCTTCTGGCCTGGTTTAAGTAAGTTTGATAACACTAACTTATTCATATTATCATTTAGATTTATAATAGCACTTTCATTACAGACCATTTCTTCCGTAAAACTACACCCTAAATATTTGATTACTTCATTTTCTCTGTGTGCAATGTTAAGTAGCTGTCTTCTTCAAGAATTAATTTATTACTGTAATGTTCACCTCTAGAAATTAGGACACAAGTGCTTTTTGATGGATTTATGAAAAGGCCTATTTCTCTGAATCTACAACTTATACTATTGATAACCCTCACTGCTGGGATTACGCTAGAAGCGGTAACAGCCTGATCATCAGCAAACTCCGAATGCAAAATCTTCTCTTGGTCCTGATTTAAATCATATCCGTACTGATTGGTAAACTGTGGGTTACAAAATTCTTTATAAATTTAGTCAATCACAAGGTTATAAAGTGTTGCAGAAAGTGGTCCTCCCTAAGGTAATCCTCTTTTGACAGATATAGGCGAAGTGTCATGGTTACCTGATCGAATTTTAATCTGGTTTTGACACAATAAAGCTTCTATACATTTTACAAGATTTATTTCCATTATTTGTTACTTCTTCGTGGATTAGATACCTTTCCTGCTCCTTTTGTCCCCCCTTAGTAGGTTTACTATCTTTACCTAACTTATAATATCGTTGAGAGGGGTGCTTAAGGCCAGGAACGTTTATATTGGCTTCACATATAAATTGAATTAAGTCTTTAGCTGTTTTGCCAAAAATTTCGGGTTTAAAGTTATCTCTTGAATTTAAAATGTTCCTAAATTTAAAATATTCTTAAATTTGTTGTCCCATGGATCAATGAATTGTCAATGGATGTTTTCTCGGAGTGTTTTTACCTTGAAAGAATACTAATTAATTTGGCAGAATTGGCTTCTAAAAGGTGCTTTTTGATAATGTGGATCCTTAGACCACGTTCATTTTTAAAAGAGAATCCACAAGCATGACATACAGATTGCATAAGTACAGGTTCAGGGTTAGAACTGGAACCAGAGGATGTAGATGGTGTATTAATATTAGTATCATTATTTACTTTGGAGACAACAAAGCCTGGTCATAAACCGCATTTATGCGCTAACCTGTTGCACAAAGCCTGGTCATTAATATTAATACTATTTAAAGCTGTAACAGTGTTAACGGGATTGGGTTCAATGTTAATCAAAGTGCATATGTATACAGTTTTACCCTTCACACAACCATTATTCTTGACCCATTCCATATTTACAATATTTTCGTTTTGCTGAGTATAGTCATCTAGATTAGCATTAAGTAATATATTTGTTACAAAGGCATCTTGCTTTTGACCATCTTTCCTAGGTATCACTACTTTTTGCCCAATAGATAATAACTTAACATTACACGATACCTTAGGAAGATTCTCCTTAACCTTCTTCATCAGCCAACAGATGATCATCGCACACTCGGTGCGCATTTCTGCTTTTTGTGTCTGTCTCTGTGATTTGAGTTTAAATCAAGGAAATCGGTTTCCACAAATTCAGGGATTAACCTGAGTAATCATTCATTAATGAGAACATCCTTTATGACTATGAGGCATAGTGTTAATAATCTAATATAATAACCAAAATGTATAATAAATTAGATATAGTGAAAAGAATGAATTGGATAGTTGTTAATTCAAGCAGAAATTCTAAACCCGACTAATTTGCTACACTAATCTAATCTAAAGCTTATTAAACTACGATGGATGTTGAGATTCTACCATCTGGTCGATATGAAGTACATCTTCCCTGGCTAGAGGGACACCCTCCTCTGACCAGGGGGATATGAAATGGCTCTAAAATGTCTTGAAAAGACCACAAAGAAATTAGAGGTTAGCCATCTTGATAAAGATTAAGGTAAGGTTTTCAAAAGTTTCCTAAAGGAGACTGGGACAAAGGGCTTTATTTACTTCACAGACCGGTGGTAAAAGAGGGAAGTATCACTAGAATAAGACCTGTATTCGACGCATCCACTTCGGAAAAAGGTTATCATTGAATCAATGTCAAGAGAAGGGTCCTAATTTAATCGAGCTAATACCATCTATACTAATAAGGTTTAGGTTTAACTCTATTGATGATATTTTATTTGTAGAAAAGGCATTTCTGCAAATTTCAGTGGTTCAAGAAGACAGAGATGCTCTAAGATTTATAGTCATTGGCCTTGATGGAAGCATTAAAATATTCCTGCATACTAGAGTTATTTATTGAGTTTCCAGCAGTCCACTTCTACTTGCTGACATGTTTGGACATCATCTGGATAAAAGTGAGGCATTGATACAGTCTTTAGAGAAACGGTATTCTCTAGACACCATTCAGAAGCTACGTAAAGGTACGTATGAAGATAATTGTGAGACTAGTGTGCAAAGTAAAAAAGATCTGGATAAATTTATAATTGAATCAACCTCACTATTTAAACAAGCTTGTTTTTTATTAAGAGGGTGGGAGTTTACAGATCCTGATCTTAGTTCCTCTACAGGCACACCAATGCTTGTTCTTATTTGGGGGTCGTAAAGATGATCTCCTTAAGTTAAATTTACTGAAGGGTAGGGTCCTAAAGACTTATCTCATATAACTAGAAGAGTGATATTGTCAGCAACACAGAGAGTCTATGACCCTATTGGTATTTTTACTCCCTCCATATTAATTCAAAAGTTGTTAAAACAGCAGGCCTGGTTGTCAGGAGGTGAGTGGGACCAAGAGGTTGGGGATACAGAGAGGACTAAATTTATCACCTGAATGGAACAATTTTCCTGTTTAGAAGGATTAATAATACCACGCTGCTAACTGGATACTCAGAAAATGATACTAGTATCATCCTACACACCTTCTGTGATGCTAGCCAAGTAGCTTATGGAGCTGTTAATTTGTAGCTGCGAATTGAGGGGCCAGGTTTTTATTCATTTTATTGGAGCTAAAGCTCGAGTTGCTCCAATTAAAAAGGTAACTACAACTTGCCTTGAGCTACTTGCAGGCACTGTAGGTGCCAGGTTAGCCAAACATGTGTTAAAAGAAGTTGGAAACCTAGAAACCTATAAGTGGAGTGATTCAACGACTACTCTTGCTTGGATCAAGTGTGATAAACCCTGGGGAGTTTTTGAGTGGAACCGGGTAAAACCTGGGGAGTTTTGAGTAATGCAAGATTGAAATAAGTTGATAGGTTGTATGATGAAAAATTCAAAACCAAAGGAATACTCAAATGCAGGGAACATTTGATCATCAAATGTAAGATGAAACATTTGAGGGTGTAACTGATCGAACTATTAAAAGATTAAACCCTGAGATGGACTCCAATGGTCTATTGAGAGTGCGAACTAAGATAGGTAACAGGAAGGACTCTTATACTTATTTTGCCGGCATAAAATTTAAACATTTGAGACATAAACATATTATTCCTCAGAACTTACTAAAAAAAACTCAGAGAACATTACTTGATTGTTAGAGGAAGGCAGACGGTTAGGCAAGTGGTGAAAGTGTGTGTTGTTTGTCATAGGTTTATGTATAAGAAATTGGATGTGGAGTCTCCCCCATAGCATTCAGATGCTATAATGACCCCAGATTTCATCAATCTGGGGCTGTCTGCAGGATCATCTAAATTTAATAAAAATCAAAGTACCTATGAAAGTATAGGTGTAAATAAATCTATGTTTGTGTGCTTGAGAAAGAGAAACAAGTAGGCGCAAAAGGTTGAAACGTAAATGGGACTAACAATGGGCTAATTAAAATCCATCTCCAAATTCCAAGACAGAAATTCATTTCAGACATCAGGGAACATTTTTGGGTAACATATCTTAAAAACTACTCGTCCAATTTTATTTTTTGATGGTAGGTCATAATTAGCCCATTGTTAGTCCCATGTACATTTCAATCTTCTGCGCCTGTTTGTTTCTGTTTCACAAGAGCACAAACATTCATTTATTCATACCTATATCTTCAAAAGTCCCCATCTGAGTTTTATGAAATTTGGATGGTTTGTCGAAAGTAGCCTGCAGATAGCCCCAGATTAATTTCATATGTCTGCGCTCATTAAATATTGCTAATTTTATACCTTAATTCATCCAAAAAATCAAAACCATTTTGACAGATTTAAAAAACGGGGGAAAATTAAATAAATTTGACAATAATAGGTTGAAATAGGATGCGAGGAAACTATGTGCCACACTAATTGGCAGACTATTTTTAAATGTTGTTTAATTTTAGAGTGATTGTGGTAGTTACACTGTGTGTGTCAAAGTAAGGACTGTGTCCGAGACAGGCTGTGAGCCATGGATTAAGTGGAATTCTTCTTCGGAGGCTGGTGAGATCTAGTTATTAGCACCCCGACTCTACTGATATAGCGACCCCTCAGGTCAAAAGGTAACTTTCAACTTGTATTGGATGTATTTGTTTTGTGCTTGTTTTGCCACTCGTCCTGAGTTGTACACCAGGTAAATAAGTGTCATATCCCATGCATTAAAAGTTTAAACACCATACACCACCTCCCTTCATCTGTAAGAGCCGAGGCCAGCTCTGAGAGGCCAGGGCGATCCATTTCTTTTGTATATCAATTGTTAATAAAGCATGTTTGTTATCCCGAAGGCCAACAAGCCTTCCATTATTGTAAGTAGAAGTGAAATATCAGTCCGCCACAGGCACGCTACCCCCTCCCTATCCGACATACAATAGCAATATTGCAGACATACAATATTGTTATTTAGTTTTGAATTACAGTCAATGTATCTAATTCAATTGTATTGTGCTATTTTATTGACCTGGCTGCAAAATACCTTTAAACAATGAGTGGAAGAATTGATTTTATAAACTTTCTTCAAACTAACTATAAATATAATAAATTTTATGAAATAATAGCTCGAAATTAAATAGATTAATTAATAGTCATTAATAATAATTGTAGGCCTAAGTAGCCAACTCTAGTAACTATTTGTTTAATAATTTATAAAATGAACTATAGACATACATTATATGATGCCTATTTTATTTATACATATTATTTTATAATGGATCTCATTAAAAACATATCTACATAACAGTGCTATATACTTTTATTTTTAGCAATGAATTATTAGTATGTTGTTATGACATTGTCCTGTCATACACAGGGGGGAGGGGGGAATCAAATATACATTGAATTGAATTATGATTCATAAACTAAATCGGCCCAATTGCCGACCCGGCCCGAATTTTTGCCAATAGAATTAAATGCATTGAATTGAATTAGGATGCGTACTCTAGGCCGGCCCGATTGTCAGCTGGGCCAGGTTTTTTCTATTGAATTGAAATAGAAAAAGTACACTAAATCGGCCCAATTGCCTGCTGGCCTGGATTTTTGCCGATCTAATTATAAACATTAAACAATACACCAGCCCCAATTGCCCGCTGGGGTCAGATTTTTGCCGATGGAATTAAATACATTGAATTGAATTAGGGTACTTACACTAAATCGGCTCAATTTCAAGCCCAGCCTTGATTTTTGCCGATGGAATTAAATGCACTAAATTAAATTAGGATGCGTACACTAAATCGGCACGATTCCCTGTTGGGCCCAGATTTTACAAATTGAATTGAAGTAAATTCATTATTATGAATTGGGATGTGCACTCTATTAGACCTAGATGTTTCCTGATGGAATTAAATGCATCGAATTGATTTTTTTAATAATTTTTTGATTTTATTTGGTTTGTCTGTACTGATTTGAAAACCTTTAGCTAACGAAAAAAGTGTCATGCTCCTGTTACTTAGAAATCAAAGTAATAAGTATAAAATGTGTGGAAAGACTCTTGACGACAGAATACTATTTAATGGCCGGCAATGTTTCCAGTGAGTCAACATAAGTAGATCTTAGGCATTAATAAAAGGGGTCACTACATTTGTTGATGGTCGGAACTTTGGGGGGGGGGATGTTTTACCCTCAAATGTGTTTTAAACCTCCATTTTAGGTTCCTTTAACCAAAGGCAAAAGTAAATAAAGAAAAAATAAATAAACTACTTAAAATAAAAAATATTAGTAATGATAATAATTATAAGTATAACAAAGGTTTCATTTGCAAATGCTACAAAAAAAAAAAAAATACTTCCTACAGGCAAATCAGAACTAAATATCACTCAATGCATTACCTAAAAAGATAATACAAAATTTAAAACAAACCTTCATCACCACTGTGTGGAGATCCACCAATATTACTGTGACGACTGTAAAAGAAAGAAAGAAAAAATAATAATAATAAACAAACATAAATATTATAAATAGTACCTGTAAGTCACAAAAGATAGGGATCATCAAAAATTTCAAGGAATTTAAGTACAAACTTGTACACACTACATACTCGAAAATTAGATATGAGAAATAAATTTACCGAGGAATCCAGATAGGACTGGTATCAGTAGTTGGTTGAGATGGTTCGTGGTGTGGTGACCTGATGGGCAATGTTTTAGTTCTCTGGAGTGTTAGCCTTATATCCTTTAAAGCAGCTTCGACAGATGGGTCGCCTAAATTTACACTGGAACTAGGGCTCTCTGGGGCCGGGGGTGGAGGAGAACTCCCATCTGACAAGAGAATAAACAATGCACTGGTTACAAACAAACACAAAACTAAAACTATAATTATGTACAATTTGTTCCAAGACTTACAACAAAAGAATTTATTTATTATTTATTCAAGTGGATGGTTAAATAATTAAATTATTAAAAGTTAATTTATAAAAATAGTACAGCCTAAAATCTCCAACAAACAGGAACGGCAATTATCCAGTTAAAAAAAAACTCTGCTTTGTTTTGCATTCCTCAGAAAAATATAACACAAAGGAGGCACAAATGCAAATGATCAAACTATATATAAAAAAAGATGAAAACAATAATTAACAACACATAATTATAATTGATTTAAAAAAAAAAAAAAAAAAAAATGGTTGTTTTTTACATTTTGTTTTTGATTTTCAACAAAATCAGATTTATGTTCATTAATATCTCGGAAACTAGATTTTTCCCGGGATGGACTACGAGTACTAGGTTGTGATGCTTTGGACAGAATAATTAACTGCCCGGCCTTACTTGACGATTTTAATCTACTTCACATTTCTCTTAAAAAACTACCTTTCAGTATCCTGAAGAAGTTCGAAAACCAACACGTAGAAAACCAGATCCCAACTTTTAAACGACTCAGATTTTTTTAGAAAACCAAGCTACTTGAAATATCTCAACTACCAGTTAACATCCGATGTTCTTCGGCTAAAATTACTTCCACTTTTTAAATCTCTATTTAATGTAAACGTAAAACCTACTCACTTTACTGCCTTAAAATCTGAACCAAATCTGATGTCAAACTATTTCTAAATTGAATTTTACACAACATAGAGCACTGAAGTACTGGTTTAACTGTCTCAAGGGTACACATAAGCTTGATAAGTGTACTTAAAAAACTCAATGTCTTGCGTGTTCTTCAGACCATCACAGTTTGTTATGCCTTAATGTTACATCTAACGTAGCAGTTGCCTATGTCTTCTAACAATTCACCTAGTTTAACTCAGACTTTGAGCAATTTACCTTCTTCTTTGAAGGAGGTTCCAGCCGGGGCCAACTGTCTTACTTCTAACGAATCTACAAAATACTTTTCTATATTCTTCGTTTCATTATGTTCTTTTAGGTATAGATGTTATATCAGTCCGTGACTCTAATAGGAAATTTTTATTCGTCAGAACTCTTATAGATTCTGGGAGTCAGGCTTCATTTATTACTTTTTCTTGTGCTCAACGTTTGCACTTACCGATTCACCATTGTGATGTTTCAGCAGCAGGTCTCTGTCAAAGATTAGTTTTTAAAACTAAAGGTTCAACTTTGTGTATTGTCAAACCAATTAACAGTGACCAACCTACATTTACTTCTCAGCTTGTTATCATAAAAGAAATAATAGCTAACATGTGTTCAATTAATTTGCCAAGAAATGCCATTGATCAATTTAGGTCAATATCTCTTCCTGACCCTAAATTTGATACACCTGGACCAACTGACTTTCTTATAGCCACAGATATTTTTCCTTTTGTTTTCGATAGTAAAACCATATCTTGGAGTTTGGTCATGACAGCCATGATAAGTGTTTGTATAGTTAACAAATTTAATTTAATTTCAAGAATAAAATCATTTTGTAAGCTCTAATAAAGAGGAAATTAATAACTAGTAGTTCTGTGAACAGTAGACCTCGCAAAAATTAGAAAAAAAATTAAACGCGGGCAGAGGATCCATTTAAATACGAATCTAAAGGTATAAGTCGATTTCCCGAGAAAAATCTGGTTTTTTGTGAAAGTAATTTTAAACGCGGACAGTGAGAGGTGGGGTTCGATTCCCCGCTGGGGCGAAGTGATTTTTATGATATTTGTAAAAATTTAATTCGAAAATAAACCATGAAAATCGATTTCAATTGCTTAAAGGATAAATGATAACCCGAGGGGAAATCGATAATCGATACGTTAATTTAAGCTATACATTTGGGGGCACTCCCCCTCAAAAACTCTGAAAAAACATTATT
The DNA here is from genome assembly GCA_951217055.1 of Gerris lacustris. Taxonomy (NCBI): domain Eukaryota; kingdom Metazoa; phylum Arthropoda; class Insecta; order Hemiptera; family Gerridae; genus Gerris; species Gerris lacustris. The sequence goes on along the minus strand of OX578285.1, from coordinate 39,306,705 downwards.
TCTCGAAAACAACTCCGACGATTTTTAATTATTTTTTTAAAATGTAGTCCATTTAAATACGAATCTAACGGTATAAGTCGTTTTCCCGGGAAAAATCTAGCTTCTGAGAAAAGTTTAAACGTGGACAGTGAGAGGCCGGGTTCGATTCCCTGCTGGGAAGGTTATTTTTATGGTGATTCTAAACATTTTTTAAAGAAATAAACCATATACATTGATTTTAATGTCTTAAAGGAACATCTATTTCAAATTTCAAGAAAAAATAAAAATTTAAAAATAAAACTTTTGAAAAAAAAAAAGTCTAAAAAACAATTTTTTTAAATGAATAACAATTTTTTTTATAAACAAACAACTATATATATATTTATTTTCCCTACTTGAAGTAACATTTATGCCAAATTTAAAGATAAACAAAAAATAAATTTAATTTTTTTTTTTAAATTTAAAAATGAAATTCATTAAATATAAAACTCATACGTTGTTTTTTATGACTTCAAAGAACATCTATGCCAAATTTGAAGAAAATCGAATAAAGCGTTTGGCCGTAAGCGCGTAACAAACATTTTCAGACGAAATGTAAAAACGGTCTAGTACCTGGGGAAGACTAGGGAACAAAAAAGTTAAAACAAAGACCTCGCTTTGCTCGGTCAATTAAATTTATGAGGCAGAGGAGTAATGATAACTCAAGGGTAATGATAAGAAGAAAAGACATGAGGGAAGACCGTTTAGAGGAGGTGGCAGAGGAGGGGTAAGAAGAGAAGGATTGCTGATAAATAGGGACTCGGCTACTCTAACTAGCGAGGTGACGGACAGGATAGGCACGCCAAGAAAGGAGGATGCTGCGTGAGATGTCACAGAGAAAAGAGGGGAAGAAAATATGAAAGAATAGGAACTAAAGGAGGCAAGAAGAAGGAGGAACAGGAGGAGGAAAGTGAATATTGCCACATTTAATTGTCTGTCCCAACAGTCGGAGAGCAAGCTAATGGAAATGGAATATAAGCTGGAGGAGAAGAAATTAGACATTGTAGGACTAGCTGAAGTGCGAAGGAATTACGAATTGATATCACAAAGAAAAAAGTGGCCTTACACTCTTTCATTCAAAAGCACGGAAAGGTAATTATGGTACAGGGTTCTTAGTTTCAGGGAGACTGAAAAGTAAAATTTCAAGAGTTTAGGCCTTTATGAAAGATTAGCTTTTATTGGTTGTAAAATGTACACAAGTGCATCTGAAATAAGGCTCAGATAGAATAAGTTTTGGGCTTTAAAGAAAATTTTCAAGGGAAAGATCACTGCACATTTAAAAAAATAAGTTTTACAAAGTAGTGGTTTCCCCACTATACTACATGGATATTAGACATGGTCACTGACTCAAAGCATGGACAGGAGATTAGTTATTGCTCAGTGAAAGATGATTAGATCAATGGTCAGAATAAGCAGGAGGGAAAAAGGAAGAAATAGAAAGATTATCACTAGAAGTGGAACTAAGAGCCTGATTTTACAGAGCCATAATTTAAAATGGAAATGGGCAGGCCATGTTTAAGGAATGAATCCAAAATATGGGCAAGGGTGATTACAGAATGCACGCCAGCTAGAAGATGGCTTAGGACTGCTATGGAAAAAGCAAAGATGGAGAGAAGCTACAACTACGCACTTAAATTAGGAATTGATTATTTCAAGAGTGTTTAAAAACAACAAAATTAACTATCTAAACCCTTAAATAGGGAGGCTTTTGCTTCAAAGATGTGTCTACAGAGCTATTTTTATTATTATTATTATTATATATATATATATATATATATATATATATATATATATATATATATATATTTATATATATATATATATATATATATATATATATATATATATATATATATATATATATATATATATATATATATACATATATATATATATATATATATATATATATATATATATATATATATATATATATATATATATATATATATATATATATAATATATATATATATATATATATATATATATGAATATATATATATATATATATATATATATATATATATATATATATATATATATATATATATATATATATATATATATATATATACATATATATATATATATATACACACACACACACAGTCGGACCTCCTTATAACAAACTTCAGTACAACGAAAAACTCTATATAACAGATATTTTTTATGTCCCCACGAATTCTCCATATAAAAGTGTTTCTATAGAAGGAAAATAATTTCTCTTACAACGAACAAAATTCATAGAAATAAGGATATTAATATCAGATCGACAAACTTTATGTGAATTTTTATAGGCGGTGGTTTTGCATTCCTCTATTTCCTTAGAACCATTTAAAAGACTTTCTCGTAATAACGCTTTTATAATTTTGCGTATTCTACCATCATTAGTTTAAGTGGAATCGGAAACATCTTTGCACAGTATAGAGAAATCTCTTAGTCTTAGTCTAAGTTTAGAGTTTCAGATGTTTATGGGTGGTTCTCAGACTACAGGTAATTTTCATGTCCACACTCTTCAAATTGCACATAGTGCTATAATTTTATTTAATTTTTTAGATAAATTATTTCTGCCATAAATATGCAAGTTAAAATTAAATGTAAATATGCTTTAACAACGTTTTTAATAATATTCGGCTATAAAAATATGTTAAGAAGTGGTAAAACTGTAACTACCGTGGTTTTTAAAAATGAATAAGACCCACGGTAATTACAACTATTTAAAGACATGGTAATTACATTTCAAAATTGTAAGTAAATTATTTACTTTAAAAATTTCTTTATAAAATATATTGTTGACATAATGTAAACAGGCAGTATTATGCTAATAAATCACAGGAACAAAATAGTTCACAAACAATTATAACCTGTGATATAAACAACCATGGTAATTTCAATTAAAAATGTACATACCAGAACAAGTGATTTCTATTGATGGTAGAAGCAGACTCACCTTGAATAACATGAAACTCACTGCCTTTTATTATCAGCAGGCATGCCAAAAGACTTTCCATGAGGGAGAAGAAAAAATATTCCTTACACAAAATTTCTCTACGATTTGTTTTTATTTTGAGCATGGTAATGACAAATAACAAAAGGACACAAGTCAAAATGCTCTTAAAATTAATACAATAATTTGTTTAAATTAAATATTGCGTTTTATTAACTATTCACTAGTATTGAATGAATGTATTTATAACTTTTATCCATACACTTATTTAAGGTAAATATATTAACAAAAAAATGTTTAAATCCTATTTCTGGACTTCCATGGTAATTACAGTTTTACCACTTCTTAACATATTTTTATAGCCGAATATTATTAAAAACGTTGTTAAAGCATATTTACATTTAATTTTAACTTGCATATTTATGGTAGAAATAATTTATCTAAAAAATAAAATAAAATTATAGCACTATGCGCAATTTGAAGAGTGTGGACATGAAAATGGCCTGTAGTCTGAGAACCACCCTTATAAAGCTCTTGACTTTTTAAAGCATAATTAACTCACCGTTACAATGTCTAAAAGAAAATAACCACTTTTAGGAAAAATTAATATATTTAAAGATGTAGATAAAGTAATGAAGAACAAAGTAAAATCTCGTAAATATGAAATCGCTCCGAGTTCAGTGTCTAAAATTTTGAAAAACCGGGATTTAATATTTAAACTATACGAAACAAGGGGAGATTCTAAAAAAAGACGTAGAGGTCGTAAATTTAAAAACAAATATGAAGCAGTTCTGCAACGGGTGAAAATTAAGAATACTCATTTTGAAGAAAAAATAATTCTTTATAACAAAATGTCTGTACAACAATTTTTTTCCGGAACCATACATTTTGTTGTAAGGAGGTCCAACTGTATTTAGCAAAGGATGAGGTTATGACTAGAGTCCAGGCACCTGATAGACTGTGTGGCGACCTGATAGGCAATGTTTTCGTCTTTTGGAGCGTCAGCCTTATATCCTTTAAAGCAGCTTCAACAGACGGGTCGCCTAAATTTACACTGGTACTTGGGCTCTCTGGGGCCGGGGGTGGAGGAGAACTCCCATCTGACAAGAGAATAAACAATGCACTGATTACAAGTAAGTAAGTAACCATTTATCAGAAAATATTGTTCATATTGAATATTACAATTTCCCTAAATCAGCACAAGTTATTAACAAACCTAAAACCGAAACTGCAATATATACTATTCATTCAAGACAATCAATTTAATCTTTCATATTATTTTGCCACATGAACTTATCATTAGGTTATCATTGGACAGGGGATCGGCCACAATACAATAAAAAATTACAAAAAAAATATACAATAAAAAATTTTTTAATAAAAAAACATGTTTAAAACAAAAATAATAAGTTATATGATTACTAATTTGTATTGTACACTCTTATATATAAATATACACACAAACACACACACATATTGTTTCATACTAATAATAATAAATATAAGTGTTCATTAATTGTACTTGAGTTGTACTTAATCAGTGATGTCCGATCTTTCCCAATAAAAGCGCTGGTCAAAGACGGGCCTTATGCAAAGGGCATGAGCTAAGAGCATGCGCCCTGAGATGGGCATGATTGGCCCTGTTTAATAGAGTATTTCGATAAGAGGGAGAGGAAGTAGAAAAAGTTACCTTACAACTTTTATCTGGCCACGTGTAAGTTCTCTCCTTCGTATATGCGATGTATTAGTCAGAACAAAAAACTTATTTTAAGAGCAGAGTTATCTATTTTTAGGATCAAGCAACACGAAACACATTAACTTATTATTAATTAAGTAATTTAAGCAATAAACTATAACTTAAGAGAAAAGAAGATAAGAATAATAATAAATTGGTAGTGCGTGAAGTCTCACGTAAAAAGGGTTTCGTTGGTGTTGTAAACATGAAATTAGTAGTTTAGGGGGGGAATTTGAGCCCAACAGCATTAAGCACTGAAAGGTTTTTTAAAAAAATATTAACATAAGAAAGGAACAATTCTTACGTAGAGGGTCCAATGCATGAAGATCTAAATCAGAAGAACACTGCTTAGGAGAAATGACAGGATCATCACCTTCAGAATGGCATTCACTATTATGGTTCGGTTGTAATTTTCCATTGCGCTCAACTATTTCCCTTTCAATTTCACTGATCTGTCTTTTCATCAAAAGCACCTTTAAAATGATAAAAATAGCTAGTTAATTAAAAAGCATAATGTTAGACATCAGCACTTATAATTAATTCTTTTCCTAAGGCCTTTAAAACTATGTATAACATATCATGCTGACCATAAACTTTTTTTAGTTGTCCGCCTTATTGGCTGCCATCTTAAAAATATTAAGTGTGAGATTTCAAAAAACTATACAGTTATCACAAATGACAAGATGCACCTGTATGCTGAATTTTGTTCAAATTTGTCAATTTTTACTTTAATTATCGTTAGAAAAAGAAACACAAACTTTTAAAATCCCATGTCTGAAATTAAGAACTCACTGCGCTCGTTTAATAACATAAACTGATCTTTTTTTATACAATTACATGAGTCTGCCATTAGAGCTCGTATGGGAAGGTGTTTTACTTGGTAAAGTAGTAGTAGTAGTAGTAGTAGTCTAGTACTTCCTACTAGAACGGGTAGGACGAACCACTTGTTCGAACCTTGCAATTAAGCCATCACTTAAGCCCTTTTTACACCCCGCGGTAGAGAGTTCCAGCCACTTCACACATCATCCATATGTACATTGTACCGCCGAAACGAGAATGATGTGATCAATAGTGAGCCATATAGATCAGAGCGTCACGGCGAGGAATCGAACCCCATCTCGTTCCACTCATGATTAAGTGATGGCCGAGCAGACGTGGTTTAACCCACACGGCCACTCTGGCTCTCTTTACATGGTAAAGGGTGCAAAATCATAAACAGATTTTTGATAAATCAAACCATAATAGAGAAAGCATATGTTCTTTTGAAGATATTTAACATTTTTAAACTTCACTTTATATAAGTAATTAAAAATAGAAAAGGCAAGCTAGTATTCTAGGTGTAGGAAAAAACCTAATTCGAGGGATAAGCACATGTTCAGAAATCCTAGAGAGGAACAGTAGACGTACAGTCATCCCCTACCTCTAGTAGACACCTGTCTTACAAATAGAACCCTGCAGTAAAGGTACATACCCCCAAGTTATAACAGATATATTTAAGATTTGCAAATAATACAGGAGAGCCAACTACGAAAGAATTAATTGCTCTGCTAAGTGACGTTCTAGAGGAAGTCAGAGATGGAAGCTCGAATGTAAATGAGCTAAGACAAGATGAAAAAACCTATTAAAAGAATTGAATAAGATAAAAGAATTACAAGATATAGGGAAAATATAGGAACAAAGAATTATAATTATTTCTACACTTAACTATTTCTCTTTCAATTTCACTGTTCTGCTTTCCCATTTTGAAGTCAGCATTTGTCTCATTTCTTACTTTCAAAATTAAAAATGAAGAAAATATGGAATTTATAAGAATATAATCAATTATAACTTACTGTTGGATTATTGTTCTCTGAATCAGAGGCATGTCCAGAAGATAAGCCATCTTCAAGTATGGGCATACTTCGAGGTGGTGGTAAGGTGGCATTCGACACTTCGGGTAACAACAATGAAGAACCTTCACTATCACAGTTTGAGTCACAGTCAGTAGTTTCGGGAGAAAGCGTAAAATTTCTAGAGTGACCAACAGTGTGTCCAACCTCAGTCTCTAGATCCTCAGTCGAGTCACAAATACTACTTTGTTCCTACGAAAAAACAATTTAAAAAAAATTAAAAGGAATGTCAAGATCTTTGGAAAAGATCTAACAACAGATGTTTTGAAACACAGTATTTGCTTAATCAGGATAAGCACATAACTCTTACATAATATTGAGGTAAAATTAACAAATAAATTGGTTGTGTGTGAAGTCTCACGTAAAAAGGATTTTGTCAGTATTGTGAACATAAAATTAGTATAAGGGGATGCAAAATTTTGATGTTTTTTGACAAAATGGCATGAAAAATTAAACAATTTCCACAAGTGTTATATAGGTTTGTAATCTACTCTTCAATAACTTACATTTGATACCCCACTCAAAATTCCATGACAAGAAATATCCGCCATTTTAGATTTCCAATTAATCAGATCAAATTGCTGTTCCTATTTTTTCTTTGGCCCAGCAGACGGCATATTTTTAGTAACAGCAGAAATATTTTTTTTTTGGGGGGGGGGGGACGCAAAATTTGACAAAATGGCAAGGAAAATTAAAAACCTTCCACAAGTGTTATATATTTTTGTAATCTACTCTTCAATACCTTTCATTTAATACACCACTCAACATTTTTTTTGTGTGTGACGTGAATTATCCACCATTTAGGATTTGAACAGCTGATAATTTTGAGTTCGCTATATTTTTCCTGCGTGCGTGTCAAAATAATTTTTAATAGTTTTTCCAACGAAACCCTAAAAAGGAATGACAAAATAGAGCATTGACTTTGCTTCAATATAGCATCATCGAAAAAAATTGTTATGCAAGTCAGTAAAGTCTGGATGGAATATACAAAACAGAGGGGAAGGGGGAGTGGGGTGTTAGCAAGTGAAGATTAAAGTTATAAGCAAATGGTCATACACAGAGTGTCCCCGAATCAACGCATGAATAGGTGAAAAATACTAAAAAATTTTTGAATGGTAATTTCATCTTCTGGGGTTCAGCCCTGCTTAAATGGAAACTAATTTATGTCATAATTTTAGTTTCGATAAATCAAGTATGTCTTATCTTGGAAATTTACAAAAAAGTTATTTTTCTCACTAGTAAAGTGCTTTTTCTCAAGGAGATGCGACAAAACGTTATTAAAAAAAAATTGTTCAGAAAGAAAAAACTGAGTAAGAATACAAAATTTTAAACCCCTCCAACTACTTTGATATATTGATTTTTTTACCAGTTTTTTTAATTAATGCAAGTGCACAAAAAGTTTTAGTTTACTTTCATTCATCTGTTAAGACATTTAGATAATTATTATTAGAAATAAGAATAATGAAAATAACAAAACACAAATAATTCACGATTAAATTTAATTTTATACTAACATAACAATATTTACAGTAGTATTCTCGATGTTTGAAATTTATTTTATGGACACAGAAAGCACTACTAAAATTATTAGTTTTAACTATTTTCAACACCACACTAGGGCAAAATATTGAACTGAAAAATACAAAATTTCAAAGTAGGAGGAGGGTTTTAAAATTTTGTATTCTTGCTCAGCTTTTCTTCCTGATTTTTTTTTTTTTTTTAATAATATTTTTTTCTTCAAATTTTTAAGTTTTAGGTAGTATTCTTACTACGCAAAGATTAATTTTAATTTAAATCAAATTATAATTATCATTAAATACGGGAGACATACAGAGAAAAATAGACCCCAGCACCAGGACTTGAACCACGGGCCTCCTTGGATTCTGGACTTGGTATAGGTAACGACAGAGAAAATCATTCTCCAGTATAGCTCAGTTGGTAAGAGCGCCTGTAACGGATATATAGGAGGCCTGTGGTTCAAGTCCCGGTGCTGGGGTCTATTTTTCTCTGTATGTCTCCAGTAGTTAATGATCATTTTAATTTGATTAAAATAATATTTTTTCGTATCTCCTAGAGAAAGAGCACTTTACAAGAGAGAAAAATAACTTTTTTGTAAATTTCCAAAACATACTTGATTTATCAAAACTAAAATTATGACATAAATTAGTTTCCATTCAAGCAAGGGCTGAACCCTAGAAGATGAAATTTCAATTAAAAAAAATTTAGTATTTTTCATTCAGGCGTCGATCCGGGGACACACTGTAGATGGACATATCTCAACAGTTCTATTGGATATTAAGGAGTCTTTCATTTATAAGTTTTAATTTATAAGTCAATTGTAAGTGGCGTAATAAAAACAAAGTTTAGGAGTTAGTTTTGTTGGATCTAGATGCTGATTAAAATGTTTCACTATTTATCGTTGTCATCACCAAATTTTGTCTTCCACAATACTTATTTACTAAGTTCCAAAAATTTATAGAGTCTCCCCCTATTCCAAATGCTGCACATGCATTTTCTTTTTTTTTTTTTTTTTTTTTTTTTTTTCATTTAAATTTATATTCCCTATTAATATTTATTTTATTGCATTACATAATTATTGAACACGAGTAGAATGGATAATATATTGTTTATTAAAATACACTAAATTATTGATGAATACAACAAATAAAAAGTGTGCATATTTAAAAAAACAGTGATTTCATTTCACAATAATTGTAATGCAGAAGCCTGAAGATGCCCATGCAAATATAATTTTTGAAAAAGATTATTTTTTTTAATTATCTGTATAGACCTAATAGAGAGAGAAAAAGATATACAAAATAAAAGGGATTAACTGAAGAATATACAATTATTTTCTGTTCTTTAAGACAATTATAACTTACAACATTTTTCCTAATCATGGGTTAATATTTTTAATTTTTGTCTCGGATGTAGTTTTTTATCTAAGTTATTATATTCCAACTGTAACCCTTCCCCCCCTCAAATATAAAAAGCTATAAAATATATATATATATATTTTTTTTTTTTACTTTTATTTGTTTATTTATTTATTTCTTTTAACTTTAACCAAACCTGAATAATAACTAAGTCTTTTACGAGGTGATTTTGTGGAGATTGACAGGGCCTTTCAACATCGGTTCCTTTAGCTAACCTAAGGCCCACATAAGAATTGCCATTACTACCCCTCCGTTGGAGTTCGTAATCCAATTCCTAAAAAAAAAAAAAAAAAAAAAAAAAAAATAGAAAAAAAAACAACTCATTTATCAATTAATAATAAGTGCATAAGTGTCAAACACTTATTCTCTTTTTTCATAAACTTACAAACTGATCATCGTTCAGTCCGAGTCACTAAGGCTTAACATTTGGTCCACAATAACAGGAAATAAATAAAAAGTTATTTTTATGTTGGATGTGTTGGGTCCCAACACATTCAACATAAGTACTTACAGGGGACTACTACATAATAATTATAAGTTATTTTTATGATGCAAAGCCATCTCTTTAAAATATGGCTACCATATTGAAAATAATGGTACTATTCCGCTGTAGTTAAGAAACAAAACTAAAATTAAGTGTAAAAATAAAAAAAAGAACTCGTTTAGGAACCGATCTAAGGCCACCATCTTGATCACCTTCCTTTTAAAAAGAAACATGTTCTTCCCATTCTCTAGGCCTGACCAATAGCAGCCATATTAAAAATCCAAATTCTTAAAAAACAATTTGCCCTTAAATGCAAATACGTGTAATACAACATGACTTGGGTTAAGATAGAGCTCCCTAAGCCTCTTAGAAACACTGAACCCCATCATGAAAATATAGTATTTTACATATTTTTGTATTAATTATTTAATACTAGCTCCTAACATAAGGCTAGAAACTGGACATTAAACTAAACTCACAAGTTTCAGTAATGACTTAAAATAAAACACACAAGAGGACATATATTATTTCTTACCTGAAATTGATTTTTATCACTTGGTTTAAAAAATTCTTCTAAAACTTTTCTTGTTTCAGAAAAGTCGTAAACGTAATTAAACTGAGAATGGTCGGGTAACGTGGTTGACTCATTAGGAGAATCAGCCCTGGAGGAGCATCTCGATTGAGAACATGATCGGGTTTTTATATTCTCATCATCGAGCATTCTCTGTAACGATAATAAAAAAAAAAACCATAACATTATTATATGTACAATTACATTATTTTTTATTAGTCCTCAACGCATTTTAACACATCATAACACATATTATGTTATGATTCATTATGAAAAATTCAGAAAGAGCTTGATATTTCCTACAAGATAGGACTGCTATAAAATGTCTGTTTTTACAGCTTAAAGCAATAAAAAAATGTTTTTTTGTAAATCTGGGCTTTAAAAAATCACCTAGAAGCAATAATAAAAATTCTACATTCAATAAGCTTTCAGACCATCTATTGGGTATGTGAATACAGTATTTAACAAACTAGCTCAACATCAATTTAAAGATTCAATGAAATAAACATCAACAATAACCCTACATTATTTAGATAATTTTCCGCACAACTCAAACTTAACTAGAACATAAAAAAAAATATTTAGCTAAATACACAAACAATTTAATTACAGTGGACTAATGTAATCACAGTTAATAACATTAACCGCTTATTGTGATCAAAATATCTTGGAACGGGCCCACCCAATACTTATGCATTAAAATTTTCCATTAATTATTATCAATACTTCGTTTATTACGATCAAAGTCGAGATTGTTGATTTTTTACTTTCATATATAAAGAGAAAGTATTGTGATGGCGGGAAAATTCAATTTTGAGATTTTGACGGATTTAACAATTTATACGTTTTGAGCTCCTGAGTCCAAAAAAGTGGTTTTTAAAAAATGTCTGTCTGTCATCTGTCTGTGCAGACGCCTGGAACCTAAACTACCGGGCTGATTTTGGCAAAATTTGGCATACATGTTCAGGAAAATCATACTCCGAGGTGAAATCGAGAAATGAATGTGAGCTCCAAATGTGGGGGGCGCTACCCCCAAAAAACTCTGAAAAAATGTGAAAAAAATTATTTCTCGAAAACGGTTCCGGCGATTTTGATTAAAAAAATTTAAAATGTAGTCCATTTAAATACGAATTTAAAATTGCACTTTAATTTTGAAAATTGTACTTGTATTTGAGGTTGTCGTGTTATTGAGGGTCGTGTAAGCTAGGTTCAACTGTAATATTAAAACTTTATTGAATAAACATATAAATATAAGAAAATTACATAAATATAATCATTTTCTGATGACTAACACTCCCAGTTTCGAGCTTCTAATAAGCTCCTTCCTTGGGGAAATAATAGTAATTTAGAGCATTATAGTTTTATATGACAACAGGTAAGAGTTAGAGAAAACAGTACAATAATTAAATGAAATTACAAGAAGAATGAACTAAGTAATGTATTCAAATATCAACTAAGTTTTAAAGGAAGCCAACTTTTACTTGTGTCCAGTGCAGGGAGTAACATCAGTGATTTCTAGAGGCAAATGGAAGGAAACAGAATACGTTGCAAGCCTCGAGCAATATTAATACAATCAAAACAAATTTTTTAATACAATTAATTCTTGAACTTAATTCTTGAATTAATTCAGCAGAATTTAATTCATTTTCAGAAACTTTTGCTGTATGGAAAGTTAGTTAAAAAAAAATCAGCAAGTTATTTTATTTGTTTTGACATATCCCATATTTTCGGTCTTCATTTTGACGTGTATCAAATTTATGATTTATGACAGAAAATTTAAAAATGTAGTATATAAAAAGTTATTTTTATCTTGTAATTATGTTATATTTAACTCTAATGATACACTGAGGTAGCCTTAGTTGGAGCTCGTACTATGCATAATTTCTAAAACATTAGCATGTCTAAAACAAGTCTGCAGACCTGAAACTTTATTTTAAATAATAATGAAACTTCAACCCTTTATAGGGCAAGTCACAAATTTAATTTTGTTCGTTAACAGTCAGTGTCCACTTATGGGGACACCCATAAAAACCCTTGGATTAGTTTGTATCAGCTGTTTGTAGTCTGATTTTGTAATGATGGATTTAAAAAGCATTATTGCGTCAATATAAAGACATATCGATAGTGTTTTTGTTTGAAAACATGTCGTATTTTTATATGTGTCACTCCTAGAATTATATATATATATATATATATATATATATATATATATATATATATATATATATATATATAAATAGTAGCTATACTTATCAATATATATGACTTGCCCATTCAGGGTACCTCAAGGGTGTCTAATATAGTAGACAATGACCTATAAAGGGTTAAATAATAATTTATGTAGAGCAGAAACCCCAGTAAGTTTTCAATCACATTCATTTCAACGACATAATAAATGACTGCAAATTTATTTAAGTCTTATTTTTTGATATAAATTCCTTGTACCTCTGTTTATTCAAAAAAGATACCTAAGTGTCTCTATTAACAAGTCTGACCTGAGGGAATCCAGTTCTAGGAGCATAGAAAGAAGGAGAAGAGAGCAATGTAAGAGCACTAGGAGGATGTTTTGGTCCGTACCGCCTAGGGGAACCTTCGTAATCAGCTATTGGAAGTCCACCAATAACTCTTTGTGTTTTACCATCACAATCAGGTGAGAGAGATTCACCATCAGAAACAGATGTAGAAACCTTAAACAGTTACACAGTGATTGTAAGACAGCAGGCCTGATCAAATTTTTTCATGTTTAAAATTGCATTACATAAAAATCAAGTGGATTAATAATATACATGCACACATAATGTATCTATGTACTGTACATATGCATGTAATTGTGTATATATGCATATATGTATGACTTTTCCATTTTGTTACAATCATACCACTTAATAATTTTAGTCTTGGGATACTATCTCCTCTACCTGACACTCCTCTAACTTTTGAACGAAGAAACTTACTTTTGTTTGCACTTATTCTTTTTAAGAATTGGTGAAATATTGACTGCGAAATAATTAAATACATTTTTAGGATAGCGAGGATCAGTCAAAAATAATAATAATAATAAAAACAATCATTGTTTAGCGATGTTTCAGAAAATATATTTCCTTCTTTAAGGTAATGTTACGAATGATTTTATTTTTGGAGGATAAGATAGTTGGGAGGTATAGAGTGGGGGCAAAAAGTTTCAAATACCACATGTTATAAGCTATAATAGAATGATAAAGATGTCAGGAGACTATCATAATATATTGGCCAGACTTATTTAATAAATGATTTTGATAAATTGCCGTGACTGTAATTGCTGCTGATAACCCTAACGGATAAAAAATTGATCTAACCTGTTTTAAAATTGATCGTTTTGTTTTTAAATTTATGTTGAAAATTTGGATGCTAGGGTGGATAGATAGTAAGGTGTAAATAAAAGAAGACCTATTCCATTATTGATTAAGTGTTCTTTTATTTACACCTTATCCATCCACCCTAGCAACAATTAAAATTAAAAAGGTGAGCTCAACTTGCTTTAAATTTAGTATAACTAGTATCATTTTAATTCCCAGTCTATTTTTTATCGTAGTCAATTTTCTTCAACAGGAATGTTTTGTCATTTGAATTTTGTTCCCTTAAATTCATAGCTTCTTCTTTAAAGATTGTTTTCATTTCTCCATAAAATTCAGAAGCATCCTTCTTAGAAAGTGCTACTATTAAATTATTGACACATAGATTTCGAGTTTCTCCAGCAGAAAATTTTCTCTTTGATTTACTTAGGTGATATATAACCATGGCATTCAAGATAAAAGGACTTGAAATTAATCCGAATAAAATTATTTTGAACATTTTCTGGCAATAGTACTTTTAAAGGATTATGCATCCAGACGAATCTTGTAAAATCTCTACTGAATATGAACTTATCATTAGAAATGCTTTTTCAACATCTGATGTTATAACTAGAGTTTGAATCGATATGCACTTAAAAAAACTCTAAATATGCATTTAAAGTGCCAAATATGCACTTAAAATAAGTAATTATATCAAATATATGCAGATATTCATAATATATACAGTCCAATAAGCAGTTATATATTTTGAGTAGAGTTGTGTAAAGTACAATAGAGGGTTTGAAATACCCCAAAACCTGACATTTGAAGGTTAAGCAGGAATATACAATAATAACCACCAAAAATAGAGTTATTGACTATAATTTTAAAAAAGAATTATAATTAAATATTGTATTAACAGGTAGGTATAGTGTAGTAAGTTTACAAAACAGATAGTTAAAACATTAAAATGAGTTTATTTGTACCACTAATACCTTCTCTTAATTATCCACATTTTCTTTGAAATTATGCCAGCGGTCGGAAAGGACCTTTTTGAAATAAGAAAATTTCCTTTCACTGGGACATATTAAAGGGCAGCGATGATAGTTGGCGTCAATCTTCTATGCCATCTTTGCATTCCACCCCTTCAAGGATTTGGGCGGCATTCTCTACAGTGGTCCAGCCCAGATTACGTTGGAGAACTGCATGCATTTTTTGTCTCGAAGTCTTTCCCCAATTGGACCTGGCAAATCTCTCTTCTCCTTAAGTCCATCTAAAGCTCTACCGAGTCCAGTTTTTCAATATTTGGAAGGTCCCCGAAATGCTCTTCAAATGAATGCCAACCTTTATGTCACTTGGCAGTTGTTAAGGGTACGTTTCGTCATCGGTATGGACAAACTAGCCAAACCATGAGAGGTCACACGTGTTTTTCAATGCTCTTCGATGAATGGAAAACTTTATGTCACTTGGCTTTTTGTCTTTGGGATGGACAAATTAGCCAAACCGTGAAAGGTAACACGTTTTGTGCATTCATTGGGGTAATGAAACCCCTCCAGATATAATCCGATATTAAAGGCAGCAGTCTTTGAATCGTCACCAATAGCTTTATCTTTATACGGGATTAAATAAAAAATTAGAAAACCAGCCTGTATAGGGTACCATCCAGAAGTACTAGTAAACCCTTTCCTAGCAGGTACTAGGACGTGGTTTACATGCCCCTTTAGACAGTGAATAATCTCTAATCCTCATAAGGTTATGGTACCTTCAAAATATATGTATAGCCTCTTAAAAGACGTTGTTTTAAAATTAACTTGATCTTTCCCTGAACTAGCAGATCAGCCATAGACTATTCTCATTTTGGTAGCTGCCTTGTCCGGTCTAAATACCATTATGAACTATAAATATATAACACGGTCATAAATATATTATGAAGCAGGTAATGCATTGCAGCTCCTGGCTCAGGAGCACCTGCTTCTTAGATAATACCTAATTATAACTGTTGAATGAACACATTATTATTTCTTAATTATGTCTCAGTTTCCAGAAATTCTCTAGTAGTAAAACACAACAGTTTACTTAAAATCTTTATAAATAGATAACTTAATCGACTAACAATCAATACAATTTGACAACTTTATCAACTTCAACAAAATCTCTTCAACCAACAATGTTCTCTAACCTCTATCTCCTTTTCTGAATCTTAAGCTCAGTCACATTCATTCTATACAACCAAGCTGGTGCCACCCTCAGCTCCACACTCTTATATAATGATCTTAATCTACCTAATGATAACTATAATTGTCTCCATGCCGTGTGTCTCCAATTCGTTTTTCAAATTTAATCAAAGATAAATCATCGTCTGTTTTTCTCATTCCTGAAACTTCTAAATTCCTAAATCATTTTAAATCAAATTCGTTTTGAAATAATACAGATTTCGAATCATCCTTTTACGCAGTAACTATGTACTCACTATTAACTAAATATAATCCGGATGTTATCTATATTTTTTCTAAATTTAGAAAATCAAAATAATAATTGCTTCCAAAAGGAAATCAATTTCAGATCTGTTTCAAGGTTTTTTCATGAAATTAAAGTATTTAAATTTATTTTTCAATGTTTCTAAATAGTTATTATCTAATCTATTTTTTACTATAATATATACTGTACTATACTATACTGTGCTATACTATACTGTACAATACTAATATGTACTGATACTACTGAAACAACCTTTTTTAGATTTTACAAATTTCGGACAAAGGCTACGATGGTGATGAGCTTTTTTCTTTCAGTGGAAGCATACTTGTTGGCTTTTACAAGCTTTAGCTTTATGACTTTTTTTTAACAAGCAAAATAGTTGCCCTCTAATTATTATGTACTTTACTCTATAGGGTTTTATATTTATTACAAGAATCCGACCAGGGCTGCTCGTAGCAGTATTGTCATTTGGGTTGATTAACCAGCAAGGCATTTGTTGTAACATTAGTTGCATATAACTATTTCTTTCTGAGGTTGGATTGTCCCATCAGTGGCCTCTAGATCCTAGCCCTACTCCTATGCTAGATCTTTCGTTCATACTAATTACTTTATCCAATTGATTTCTTAAAATTATACAACTAAAGTTATCTGAGGTTTCATCACTTTAAAACATCTCACATTGATCGAACAACAAGCCATGAACTTGCAATGGAAATTTTGATCTAATTATGGATACAAAACTGCTATTGTTCGATTAACTTCTAAACCCTCTAATAATAATCTAAACTACGTAATTTATTTGGAAAATTATTTGCAACATTTAAATTCCTAAGTTATGACAGCAAATCCTCAATTATTAATTGTTTATTTGAAAATCTATTTTTTAGTTAACTAATTGCAGTCAATGAGAGACCAGCTATACAGTGAGCTGCTTCTCCTGTTAGATGTTGTTGGAGATAATTAAATTTGTCTATTTTATGTAAGCTGTCTTTACTATTTATTGTCGAATCAAATTGATATTACTCAAATGGAGGGAGTATAGCAATAAGGTGGGAGAGATACAGGAAAATGAGGCATCAAGATATTTTTGCTTAGTACTATAACTTTATATTTCTTGACGGTTGTTAATAAATCCACAAATTAAAAAAATAAATAACAAATAACACAATCCATGGCAGAGCACATTTCATCAGTGTAGATGTTGTGGTTATTTTTCTTCAATATAATTTTTGTAAGCGGTAGAAATAATAAAGGTCATATATTAGCACAAGGACATAATATATCAACAGATTTTTGATATATTATGTTTTGAACAGATGCCCTTGGAATTGTAGGGTTTTTCCTTTTTTTCACAAGGTCAAAATGAAACAGCAGTAAGTTAATAAGTCCTTAAGCAAAAAAAAAACAATGCCTCAATTAAAATAACACAATTATTGACAGCACATATTTAATTTATTAAAATGTTATAGTGAATACCTTAAAATAGTGAGCAGGTGGGCCAGGATGACAGTTCCTGGAAGGACTAGGAGAACTATCAGACCCTTCATCACCTTGCCAGCATTCATCAATATCATCAAACACTACTGCACCACTCCCTAGACACAAATTTAAAAATATACATAGTTTCATTTTATAATTTCTAATTTTGTCAATTTAATAAAACAAAATTGAAGATAAGTAATAGCTATTTACGTACCTAGAGCAGTAAGTGCGTTATTACAGGCCGAGGCTGAAGTTTGAAAGCACGAGTGTGTTTAACGCCCGAGGCCTGTCATGTTGCTTACTGCTCGTGGTGCGTACACTATTTTATTGCCCACCGCATGTAAAGTAAACTAATCACTAACATAACATAAGTAAACATGCAAACTATTTTGCCGTAATCTTCAAAACAATAAATGCATATTATGGTTACATCAAGGTTATATCAGTACCAAAACAAACCGCAGTTATAAAAATATTGATTGTTACTAATTGAACAGCTGACGCTGAGAACTACTAGCGCTTCCTGCACGCCGCGGCTCGACCAGTAAGCGGCCTTCTCAAACTACTAGCGGCCCTGTAAAGATAAAGCATGCATTTTTACAGGCCCCAGGGCTGTAAAATGGAACTTTACCGGCCGCTCAGGATAGAAATGTTTACAAGTGGAGGGCGATAAAATACTTATTGATCCTTTTTTATCTATGCCATTAATAGAGTTGGCAAATAGATGTTTCTTACACAGAGAACTGAGATGTTTTTATTATAAGCTCTGCCACAGATTTCCACAAGCCATTTTAAACTTATTAGTCTATTATTTTAAACCGCAGAAAACAAGCGTATCACATATAAGGGAAAATTAAAATTATTAATAAATCTTACCGTGGATTTGAGAACTGTGTTGATGCCTCATTGAATGAACTTGAGTAGAAAAAACAGTTTCAGTAACTTCACCACTAACATGATTATTTCTTTTGACTTCAACACTCCTGGAAAAAACAATCAACATTCGTCAAGAGAGAAAAACAAAATAAAAATAAACAAGTCAAGTGTGTGCTAGTCAGCACACAGCGAGGGGCCTTAGGCAACCCTGTATAGTTTAAGTAGTACCCTATTGATGGTGTTTTTTAAAATGCTAAAAAGCATATTTTGAACTATCCTATGGGTCTGATATTCTCAAAACACATAAACAAACTTCTGATAAAGTATTTTTTTGCCACTGAACCTGACTACAAGCATATAAATACATCAAAAAGACCATAGTTATAAAAAAACGTATTTTGTCAATAAAAAATAAAATAATATTGTTTTCGAAATTTCCAAAAAGTGGTATCTTTACTTTTGGTCAAAGAATGTTCAGGAATTATTTCAGATTTTTTGCACTTCACATAAGCGAGATAGAGGTGGGGGGGACACACGTTTCACACCCACTTCAAACTTGCCTACGCTCGCCCTATCAAAGTTATAACCAAAGAATTATATATTTTTGTAATCAGCTCGACGTACCCTTTCATATGATACCCCTCACGGTGTCGAAAAAAAATAAAAAATTTTAACCCTCAAGTTTTTTTACCCTAATTTTTTTGAAAAATATTTTTTTTAAGTCGCTATATTTTTAAAATATCTGGGTAGCTACAAGACACATGCATGCCAAGTTTCAAAGTGATCGGACGAAAGGTGTAGCCGTGAGAGCAGGCGACAGGACGGACGGACAGACACACGCAGGAAAATATAAGGGTCCTTGGTTTTGCCTACGGACCCTAAAAAATGATGTGACATGTATTAGGTTGTTTTAAAATAAATTAATGATACAATTAAATCAAATTAGTTGAATACTAGCCAAGGATTATTATTAGATAGAATTAATACACCTTCAATGAGAAAGATGGGCTAATTAATCTCGTATCTATCAATCATAAATGTATTCATGACTAATTTTCATAACCTTTCCCTAGAATAAACCTAATTTCCAGCTTATCTAAACAAAAAAATTCACAGCAAAATTCCTTCCAAATAATCAATTTGGTTTTAATTCCTGTCATTCAACCATCCACCAATTGCCTTCAGAAACTGTATTCTTAATTATTCTCACATAATGGCAAATCACAACACTGGGAAGTGTAAGAAGCTTATTTGGCCAGTCTTGTGCTACCTTTCAAACACCATATGTCTCTTAAGCCTCTTCTATAACTTTCTATAATTACAAGTTATTAACGACACTAACATTTTTATGGCCCTGTAGGAGTGACCTGCTTCAGGGCAATATCTTAAGCCATAATAATAAAAATAGCAGAAACAAAACAAATTCTAGTTGTGCCTTACAACAAATCCATATAGATCATGAACTATGTAGCATAGCTGTTTGTCAATTCCATCGTTATGTTTATGATGAAAATAACCGGAATGCAAGAGATTTAAGATTAAGGGCCTATCCGAATAAAAGCTTGTTTTGTAGAATTTTCGTTAACATCTACCTCTATTTTTCTGACAGGCTTCAGATCATATTAATGAAATTGGTGTCTCAGCTTACTCATTACCTCACATCTAATTTAAAATAGCAATATAAAAGTCAACAGGCCTAGATGTTAACCCTCGAGTGAGCGCGGTCTAATAGACACGAGGAGGCGCGGACTGCTGATAGAACTTAATCTGTTTTATATGCCCACACAACAGTAAAATAAATATGAGGAACTTAGTATCAAAGACGGACAAGAGCACTTTTCAAAATTTTACAGGAGTGCCGAAAAACTGTAGCTCAAATTCCACAGGTGCTAGAGCTATGATTTTTTTTTCTGTAAATTCTCAATAGACTCAAAACTAGTTAGAAGTACTGAAAACGTGAAATTCTTTGATATTTTAGCTGCAAAATGGAGTTAAAAAAGGGAGTTGTCTGCTTTTGAAACAAAAACCAGGTTTTGTCCCTTTTGAAGCCAAACGATGTGGAAAATAATGGTTAGAATAATAATATTGGAGAAATAATTTTGTTTCATGTTTTTCAGCATTTTTGGGGGGTAGTGCGCCCAAATTTAGAGCTAAAATTAATTTCTTGATTTCCCCTCAGGGTATCATTTTTCTAAACATGTATGCCAAATATGGTAGGAGTAGGTATTCAGATGTTTAAGGCCGCAATGCATCATGGGAACGAGTTAGTAAAATGCAGCCTCCTGATTGGCTGTTTAGGTTATGTTCATTTTATAAGTAAAATGCGTGTTGACTTGTCCATATTTGAAACAAAACTAAAATTATTATTGCATTTTTACCCCTTTTCTGGTTGTTTTTGATGCAAATGGCTAGCAGAATATGATGCAGCGGCCAAAAATCTATAAGAAACAATTGATAATTGAAATTCGAAAAAAATGTCGAGTGTCCGTCTTTGATACTAGGTTTCTCATATAAACTAGAAATCATTTTAGCAAAATATTATAAAACATATTTAAATTGGTTTTATTATTATTATTATTTTTTTTTTTTTTAATTTATAAAATATCGTTGTTTAGTCTCATAGTTTTAAGCACAAAATTAGTCAGTCTCAATTATAATTTTCATATTTTTACTTTTATATGTATATTTTTTTAAATTCAGTTTCCATGTTAATTTATTTTGTATTATATGTATAAATTTCACTAAAATTTAAGTGAAAGTGGCGCAGTTCCCCTGTCAGGACAATATGGCCACAGAATTGAAGTATAATCACGTACGATGTCAAACAGTGAATGATTCTCTTGATAAAAGCAAGAAATGTAGCTAGAAAAATCCTTATTTTCCATTCGCACCTACAAATATCTCAATTTCACAGTTTTATCTCAAATTTAGGCCTCACAGGACCGTGTGTTCCCGAGAGTTAATCCTCAAAATAATAAAATAAACCTCCTACATTACCTCGGTGTAACTTTTAGACTCTCTAAGGAACATCAACACAATAATTTGCCTTCTGAAAAACAATGGTAATCTATAACTGGAAATAAGCTGAATCTTTAAAGCCATTCAAACTGTGAAAACCCCAACCCGAGCATCAGTGGATTTTAAATTATTCAACCTGCACAGATCATCAAATATTAATATTACTTTCTTTTTTAAATACGTAAAGTTATCATCTGTAGCAAATTTATTAAAATAATTGATATCATTTAATGCTGAATGCAAATAACTAACTTGCTCTTTTATAAACTAATATTAATATAGTGTTACAAGTACATGGGCAGGCTTAGATTTCAATTTTTTCATGTGAAGGTGATTTCACTGTATTAAAATCTGACAGTATACAAACTTAATACTTAAATAAATAATAGTAAGATTAACAACAAAAAAAAATCATCCGTGAAATACCTATTTCTAATTTCCCAAACTGCAGAGGTTTCAGGAACTTTATGCTTTCTTAATGACATTTTATCGTCAGATCTTGATTTTCTAATGGCTTTACACTTGCTTTGACTAAAAACTTCACGTCCGCCTGCTATTTCAATAATCCTGAAAAAGACAATTATTTCAAGTAAATAATAGTTTTGTCCTCAAAACTCTAGGTACAAAATTATTTAACGTCGTACCCCTATAACTGAAATTGAATTATTACAGGATAATGACAATAATCACAAAGGGTTGATTAAAACTGACCATATAATCAGGTATAAATTATAAAAATATAAAAAGCAACTTAAGTATTATACTACAAGTTTAACAAATTTACTGTAATTACTAACAATAAAAAATTGGTTGTGTGTGAAGTCTCACATAAAAAGGGTGGTACTTCTTTAGATTGTTACTCCCTTATGTTTATATTGAATATAAATGACTGACTAAATAACTATTAAGGCAAAGGGATGTTTAGTCCAATGTACTTTGGTACAAAGGAATATCTCACTTCTGTTTTTATAAGGGGAGTAACAGTCTAAAGAAGAACATTCCGTACACCTTCTGTAGACTGTTACTCCCCTCTGTTTTCTTTATAAAGGGAGTAACAATCTAAAGAAATGCCAAAAGGGTTTCGCTGGTATTGTGAACATGAAATTAGTATAAGGGGGGGGGGGGGGGAATGCAAAATGTTGATGTTTTTTGACAAAATGGCATGAAAAATAAAACAATTTCCACAAGAGTTATATATTTTTGTAATCTACTCTTCAATAACTTTCATTGGATACCCCACTCAAAATTTAAAAAAATATTTTTTTTCACATGACGTGAATTATCTGCCATTTTGGATTTGAACAGCTGATAATTTTGAGTTCCCTGCATTTTTCCTTGTGTGCGTCAAAACGATCTTTAATACTGGAAAGTTTGATGTATTTATCTCTTTTGCTTCAAAAGTTATTGGAACCATTGGAACCATATAGAGTGACAGACAGACACACACAGGAACGAAACTATAAGAGTTACTTTTTTTGGTTTTACCAATGAAACCCTAAAAAAGGTTTTCAGCTTGAAAATGACCCAAAGAGAAGTCGGAATGTCGCAAAAGTAAGTTAAGTAAACCCCAAAAGTAAGACACAAACATATTTAAGTAAATAATAAGGATGATGGGGAATAACAATATTTTAAATGTGGCATTGCGGATAAAACTATAAATGATGATGGCCTGCCAAGTGCTAGAAGACATACCTAGAATCTCTTAATTTAAATGGTAAAGATTTGGTAGGAGCTTGCTGCGAGTTATGATTGTCTTGTTGGGCATCTCTTTCTTCTCCGACACTATCATCTAATGAACTTTCTTCATGACTACTTTCTGCTTCTTCACCTTCTCTACTGAAACAGCAAACGTAAATAAGTAAATACACAATACCATAAAACTTTATCACCAATAAACCAGAATTCAAGCTGGTTTTATCTAAGTTTCTCATATTTATTGCAAAATATTTCTGTCCAACAGTGTTGAAGACTTAAACACAGATTAATCCAATAACTAATTTGAGTAATATATTTAAGCTTATATATTAATATAAAATACTTGAACATGGGAACATTATCCAGTAAATCCTGAACAGCATATTTAGGCAAAGTAATTTATAAAAGAACTTATCTTTCTCTGTATTAAGTAATGGCATAAACATTTACTAGAGTTATATAGAACCTTACTAGAGCACCCCACAAAATTCATGGTAGAAGGCAATTGCCTTCCTTCATTGCATCTCTTTATCCCTGAAATCTCAACATAATGGCACTCTCAACTTTTGTTTACAGAAAGAAAATTATACAAATAAAGGGTGGGCCAAAAGTCACTTTCTCATTTAAAAAGGAATAAAAAGAATTAAAATTGATAAGTACATACCTTATACGTGAGTGAATTTTGAGGAAATACACTTCGGAACCAATTGCTTTAATTCGACACTGATCGGCTTGATATTAACATACATATGCTCAGCCAGCAATCTGCATTCGGGGGAGTACAGCACCAAACTATTTTTTATCGGGTTATCTGAAAGATCGGGTTTATGTTGATAAGCCCAACACTTCGAGTGATTTAAAAACACAACATCAAGAAGAAATTAACACCACCTCAAGTTTTATGTGATATATATGTCACATGGTTTCTAATGGATTTTCAAATTGCAACTGTTACAAGGCAAGGATTGCTTAAACTGAAATTAATTACTGATTACCGTAAAATAATAAATTATTTGAATTAATAGAGTATAACCTAATGGAAGTTTGTGTTTCTATTTATATGTTGAACAATTTTTAGTCTATGTAAATCAGAAAGTGACTTTCGACCCTCCCTGTATTCTAGGTTTTATTCTGAACAGTAGTATATAAGAAAATCTAAAGAAATTTAAAAGTCTTACCTAAGTCCTGGTAAATGTAATGGAGATTGCTTTAAGAAAAGTATTAAAAATTAAATTATAGATGATATTTTGTTGCTTACCAATATAGATATATTATAGTGTCTCGTTACCTAAAATTTACAGTAGCTTACCAGTCAATTACATTTAATTACTAGAACCTAAGTTACAATTCTTCACTTGAATAAATTTCATGAGAGAATCTCCAGATGGTTGATGAGGTGTATAATACAAATGAAAAACGCTAGTTCATAATGTGAGATGTTTCGACCCTTAAAATAAGCTCATCTTCAGTCGTTTATTTGATACTCTAAAATTAAAACCACAATAATTAAAATCAATAAAACAATTCCTTTGTTAATTTAAATTAATTGACAATTCATTTTTTAACTTATTTTTTTTTTTTTACAATTTTATCTTAAAATATATATCAGATTAACAATTCCTTAATACAAATTTAAGATACTTACAATGTCATAGATGTTGTATTTGTACATAATAAAAGAATTTCTATCTCCATAGGAGAGGGTCAATTTACTGGGATTAAATTAAATTTAGTTAGATGACTACTAGGAACTTTAAAACTCAAACATTCCCGGTTCTTTAAAACAATCTAATACTTAAAATTAACAAGTGTAACAATAACAAATAACATTAACAAAGTTTAATATTATTTCTAATATTATATTCTTAATATTATATTATGGAAACACTTTAAAAAAAAAAAAAACAGATGTAACAATGATCAATTTTTAAGAGTTATATATTAAATTTTACTAACAGTTTATCACTGAGAAGATTAATTCTACAAATATGTAATATTTGTATATATTACTTCGGTGGTTAGAGATGACTAGTATTAAAAATGTTTTAATCTACTATGTCAGTACCCTGTATTGTATTATAATCTATTAAAACTATTCTATAATAATTAAAAATGGAATAAATAGGAAGTGAATTAAAAGCTTTTTTATTTCTCTACTAGTGGCGATGTCTGGGAGAGGATTGTGTAACTAATCCTCAATCTTAGCAATAATTTCCTGCTGTTCATTTTGAATATGTTTTAAGTTATGTGTACTTTCCTGTACACATATAAACAAATATATACCCAGTACCCAGCACAACATATACATATACCACTTTAATTTTTCTACAATTACATACTTAAAAATTACAACTGAAGATGATATACTTCAAATTAACGACTGAAGATGACCTTATTTTAAGGGTCGAAACGTCTCACATTATGAACTAGCGTTTTTCATTTGTATTATACACCTCATCAACCATCTGGAGATTCTCTCATGAAATTTAGAAGGGTGTACCTCATTGATTAATAATTATCTCATTTAAATTGAATAAATATTCGCAACAGTCATAGAATACCAGCCTGCCATCTTAGCGAGTCTGATACCAAAAAATACTAGAAACTCTTCCAAAAGGTAACATTCCCCTGATGGTACTAATTATTGGTTTAAAATTACTTGCTTTGGCAGTTAATATTTTATTAAACTTAAATCTATTGCATCTACAGTTTGGTTGAGATGAGTTTCAACTTTGGCGGAAGGGGGGGGGGATCAAAAAACTGGGATGGGGAACCAGGGTCAGATGTCAAAATCTTGAGCTCTAATAGGCTCTAAATCAATTTTCTCATGCTGTTAAAAGTTAAAACTCATCTCTACCACACTGTATTGATATTATCAAGGGAATGCGCTTACTTGTTGTAGTAGACATTATAACTTCTTTTTAACTTGGTAGAATCGAGGTTTCAACATCAAAATTTAAATTACAGATAATATAAAGTAAAAAAAAGTAGATTATAACAGATAATACAACACAACACTATTTCTCTAGTATCCTAATTATGTGTTCCGTCATTGGCACAAAACATTTTTTTTTTTATAAAATTGAATAAAATCCTGATGAATTTCATTTTAGGATATTATATTACTAGTTGGGAAATCCGGATGTCTCACAGATTTACTTTATAACAGTACATGATTAGATTTATATATTAAAAAAAATCAGTCTTAGACAGGTCAGACAAACTTTCTCATATAAGAGGCCATAATTACTTAGCCCAGTGATTTCCTTGCATTTGTTTTCGAGTTTATGTAGTTAAATTTAATTATTATTGAACATTTTATTCAAAGTTATCATAAAATTAACTTCTCCTCGGCAGGGACTCGAACCCAGGCGTTTAAAGCTATTTCCTCAAGAACTAGCCGTTTTCCCGGGAAAACAGCTTATATTGTTAGATTTGTATTTAAATTATTTACTTTTTAGATTTTTTTAAATCAAAATCGTTTATATAGTCGTACCGTTTTCAAGAAATAATTCTTTTTCAAGTTTTTCCAGAGTTTTTGAGGGGTAGCACCCCCAAATTTCATTTCTCGATTTCGCCTTGGGGGTATGATTTTTCTGAACATGTATGCCAAATTGCTTCAAAATCGGCCCAGTAGTTTAGGCTCCATGTGCCAGCACAGATGATAGACAACAGACTACAGACAGACATTTTTTTAAAACAGCATTTTTGACTCAGGGGACCTCAAAATGTTTAAATCCATCAAAATCAAATTTTCACACCATCACAATACTTTCTCTTTATATGAGAAAGTAAAAAAGAATAAAGTCAAAATAGTTTTACAGTTGTGTTTACTTAGAATAGAAAGAGAAAATTAAAAATTAATTGAGGCTTCAGCACAACTTTTAGCAACAAACTAACAATTTATTTAATATTTCATAATTATGTCATTAATTTTTAATAACAAATAATAACGGATCATCAAAACAGTCTCATTCCGGTTTTAGTTAGAGTGTGGTCATCTATTACTGCTTCCACATTGTTGTTGTTAATATTTTCGTTCACAGATGACCCAAAGGAATGAGACTGTTTTGAAGATGTGTTATTGTTTGCCAATCAAGAAGAGATAAGGACCACGTGGACATTGAGCTCAATGTCTGAGAAAAACCTAGTTTCATATGCATACTGTCATAGCATTGACAAACAAAATCATGTATGAGATTTCTCGATCTCTGAAAAGTGTACTTTATGAGGAACGGACTTGGAACGCATTTGGGTCCGTAGACACCAAACAACAAAAGATATCTGGGCGACCAAAGCACCATATTATAGCTCGTAAAATGTAACAATTTTGGTGAGTTTTGCACTTTGCTTAAGCAATAAGGACAGACATAATATCAGACTAGAAATAGTAATTTTTTTTTGTAAAATCCCAAGTGTAAATACTTTTGTGACCAAACTAAGTTTTGACTTCCAAAATCTTAATTTAGATGAAACAATTAAAAAAAAAAAAAAAATTGAGCAAAACATGTGAAATCTATCAAATCAAAATCATCGGTATAACTCAAAAAAGAAAACACAATAAGGATATCCTTATAGGACAAAAAAGTTCAGCTTTAGGTGGCTTTCACACCGAAGTAGCAAGTCGCAGGTTGCATGTGTCCTGGAAACACTGGATGTGCAACAGTGAAACAGTGGCATGTGCGACTCGAGAACCAACCGGCTGGTTCTCGAGTCACAAGTGCATCTTGCTTTCAGGATGCACGTCGCACTTGCATGTTCGGTGTGTAGGCTCGTTAAATTACCTCGGCTCCTTAGATAATCCGGTGTTTCCAGGACACATGCAACCTGCGACTTGCTACTTCGGTGTGAAAGCCGCCTTAAAGTCCTGAATATGTCGCTCCTTGAATTGCGACATCTAGACAGGACTCCCTGTGTATTGTTAATGAAGAATAAAAATACAATATTCTAGGTTTGACAAATAATCTGAATTAATGCATTTATATATTTTTATCGGGTATATTTAAGACTATAAGATCTAGGACTCAAATTTAAACGGTTATTTATCAATGAAAAAAATAAAAAAAAAGGTTCAGGGTCCTATTTCCTGTAAAGATAGTTGGCAGAAGATAACAGAAGTATAGCATAGTCCCATATTATCTAAGATTATACTTAAATTTATGGAAGTAGATGGAGAACTGAAAGAAGAGGATAACAAGTGAAAACGAAAAAGTAAAACTTGCAAGACGCCAGATAACAGAATTTCATTAATTAGTTAACTTCACACGATGCCAGTACATAATACAAAGTAATTAGTAACAACTTAAAATTATTATTATTATTTATTTACGTTTATTTTTTGTAATTTTATAGTATTTATTAAAATAAAACAAAACAAAAATAGACTAAAAAATTATAGGCCCGTAAACTCGTTTTCGAGCATTTATGAGCGTGATAACTGCAAGGGTTAGAAAGCAACTAGATTATTTCCTCCTGCATACCAAGAGGGGTACAAAAAGAACTTTTCAACTTAAGATGTAATTTTTGTGATTCAACAACTATCAAAAGCTTACCACTTTGAATTTCCCGTAGTTTTTCTATTTGTCAATTTTGAAAAAGCCTTCGATAGTGTACATCCTAAAACAATTATGGAACCAATAGAAAGCAGTGGAATCGCAATCAATGGAAACACAGAAATAATTGTAAATATAGGTAACAAAATGAAATTGATAAAAGTAGAAAAAGGCCTACATCCGAAACCTTTTAAGTGAAGTATTAGAAAAGGTTTTCATGAATATTAATTAATTTGGAATATGAGTCCATAGGATGGTGGACGTTGGCTCAATTTAATTCAAGTATATGCTCCAACAACAAAAACCGAAGGAAGTAGAAGAATTCTACTATTTACTTCAAATGGCTTTGAGCGAACATCTCTGTAAATATACTATCATCATGGGCGACATAAATAGAAAAATAGGGAATAAGTAAGACTCTGAGGTACTAGGAAGATACAGATATAGAGAAAGGAATGAACAGGGAACGAGATTAATAGAATTCGCCGAAGAAAAAAACTATTCATTATGAATAACATCTGAGAAAAAAAATGAGGGCAGCCCTGTTTCCAGTTTTATGACATAGTTGGGAGTTTTTGGAGGGTATCTATGTAATTTAGGAGGATAACTAGGGTATCTAGGAAATCTTGAGGGCAGCCCCGTTTCCAGTGATATGACATAGTTGGGAGTGTTTGGAGGGTATCTATGTAATTTAGGAGGATAACTAGGGTATCTAGGAAATCTTGAGGGCAGCCCCGTATCCAGTGTTAAGACATGGTTGGGAGTTTTTGGAGGGTATCTATGTAATTTAGGAGGATAAGTAGGGAATCTAGGAAATCTTGAGGGCAGCCCCGTTTCCAGTGATATGACATAGTTGGGAGTGTTTGGTGGGTATCTATGTACAGTAGAGTCTCGCTAATCCGGGTTTGATGGGACCGGACCCTGTCCGGATTACCGAAAGTCCGGATTAAACGGAATCAGTTTTACAATGTCTATAAAATAAGTTTTAGTTGGGTAAAAATATTTAAATCGAGATTTTTATCGTAAAATAATACTTCTATTAGTCTCAAAGACTGTTCTGTCACCAGTCTGAATATCAAATAAATTAAATTAAAATGGCAATCTATTACGCAGGTGCAGGTAGAGAAGAGACTTCTAGGGAAACAAGCTATGTTCCGAAATAAAATTTGAGCAACGCCTAATCATTTCACAAAAAGTTAAGACATTGTAGACTGGCGGCTTGGCGAAATTTCACGGAACTCCGTTGAACCGTCGCTACGTGTTTCTTAAAATCCTCTCCTCATCTCATATGTAATTTTATTTTCTGGAATACTCTACCTTTATATCTTCCGCCCTACATTTCTATGGAACCGAAAGAGATTTATTGGTGTTCTTACTTATTCATAATTATTCTAAATCTGTTTATTTTTAACAGAAATACCGGGTATTCCAGGTGTTGAACGTTGGAATGTACACCTGTAAACTATACTAGGAACAATTTTATAAATGGTAATAGACAATAAAAGCAGAAACCCCGATAATCTCAACAATTCATAAATCTGAATAACCCTAGTTCCAAATTGTACATAGTTTTTGGCCCGTCCGGATTATACGGATGTCCGGACTAGCAGGGTCTGGATTAGCGAGACTATACTGTAATTTTTCCACTTCCTCAACTCTTTGATAAACCCATACTTGGGCTCCATAAGTGTTTATTGGTTCAATACCTGCTTCAAACACTCTCAGCTTTTGTTCATAGGGTATCTTCTGGCTGAAAAAAGAACTCCACAAGTAAATTCGTAGTTGATTGAAGATTTTGCTCCACATATTTAATTTAATATAAAAAAACACAATTTATTTAGGTACTACTTTCATTTGTCTAAATACTGGTTTCAGCATATTTTCTACCTTTAGTGGTTAAGTATAAACTAAATTATAAATGTATAGGTGAAAAAAGGTATGACTGGGGGTACAGGGGAAGGGTCAGTGGATTAACAGCACTTAACTAAAAGTTCTGTTTGGAAGGCATTACTAAAACTATTTTTGAATTACAAGTATAGAATAGATAATTATAATAAAATTAAGTTTGACTATTACAATTATACTTAAAACTAAAATAAAGCTACGAATAGTGGAAAATTGACTTATACAAAGTGATTTTAATCTCTTTACATAAAATTATTATATTTAAAATAGATTGTACCCTTCGTAATATTATGACTAATTTGTGGATTCACAAATCAATCATAAAATAATTATGATATTAATGCCACTTGATCAATGATTTATAGTTCAGTACATTAAACAAGTTATGGTACATTGGTTAAAAGGTTAATTTACATTAATACTTATTTATTATGACACTCTTTAAGATACAAACTACAGATACAGCTTTAAGATACAGACTAGGTTAGAAATAATTGTATGATTAATATAGCGGTTTGATTAGAGGTGATTATTTATTGAATTGGGTTTGTTCATTAAAACATGGTGTGTCAGATTTCATTGCTCTATTGATTTCTAATTGTTCTAACATGTTTAGTCTGGGTCCTTTTCTGCAAACGTGTAGAACGTCAAAGTTGTTATATTCGTGAGTGTTACCTGTTTCTAATAAGTGGTTGGAAAAGTTTGAAGTCTCTGTTTTATTATTATATGGTGACTCGTGTTCTGTTATTCTTATACTTAATTTCCAACCTGATTGTCCTATGTACGTTACTTTGCATGTATTTCATGTGAGCTTGTAGACTCCGTTTTTATCTTTGATGCTTGTCCTTATCTTTAGGTTTTTACTTATCATGGGTCCTAGGTTGGTACAAGGTCTAAATCCTATATTTAAATCTAAAAAAATTAAGAATGTTTTCTATTGTGTCAGAGATTTTGCCATAGTATGTTAGTCCTACCCATCTCTTACTGGGTTTTTCTATAGGTTGCAACGTAGTGACTATACACAAAGCTATTTTGGTTTTCTTTTTACTAATTTATCTATAATTTTAGCGGGGTATCCGTTACTTTGCGCTATCTGTTTAATGATAGCTATTCCTTCATTTTGATCATGTTGTATATCATAGGAATGTTACTTTAGTTATAGTTAGATCAAGAAACTTAATTTTATTATCTTTTTCTGTTTCTATGGTAAACAGTATTTTTGGGTATATTGAATTGATAAAATTTAAGAACATTTTCAACTGTCTATCTGTTCCCATCTACAGGCATAAGACGTCATCGAGATAGCGACACCAGTATTTAACATATTTTATGAGTCTAGATTTCTTTTAAAAAAAGATTTCATTTTCTATAAGGTTCATGAAAATATCTGCGAGTAATTGGCTCAATGGTGACCTCACAGAGAGATTATTTTAAATAAAGCATTTATTGTTCAATAGGAAATAGTTTTTTCTAAAGTTGCTCAGGTAATGTTCTTGCGTTCTATTTTTTCATCGATCTAGTTTGGAATTGGCTATAAGTACTCCAATTAAATCTAAACATTTTATCGACTGGTATTTTGGTCTTAGTGTGTAGGCTTCTGCGGGTAGACTCGTAATAAACAGCTTGGTTTTCCGGTGAAATCCGCGTCACGAAGGGGTTGAAGTCCGACATTTCGCTTCCACTACTGGAAGCATCTTTAGGGGTGTGGTGCATCGTGATGTTTACTTGAAGCAACAACAAGACATACATTGCTTCAAGTAAACATCACGATGCACCACACCCTTGAAGACGCTTCCAGTAGTGGAAGCGAAACGTCGCACTTCAACCCCTTCGTGACGCGGATTTCACCGGAAAACCAAACTGTTTATAATAAACTAACTACATCAAATGAGACTAATTTAGCATTGTGAGGAATTTCTGTTGTGAATTTTGTTAATTAACAATTAAGATTTAACCCTTACACAATTAACCTTAAGTTAGTAGTAGTAGCAAAGTCCTAGTACAATTACTAGACTGGAAGTACGAACCATGTGTTCGAACCTAGCAAATAGGCCATCTTTTAGGCCCATTTTACTAGCCCCGTGGTAGAGAGTTGCAGCTACTTCACACATCATACCTGTACATAGTACCGCCAAAGCGAGTTTGATGTGATCATTAGCAAGCCATATAAATCAGAGCATCACAGCGAGGGATCGAACCCAAGACCTCGTACCGCCCTTGATTCAGTGATGGCTGAGCTGAAGTGGTAAGTAATTTAAGCTCTCAACCTTTAGTTAAGTACTGTTAATCCGCTGACCCCTCCCCTTTACCCCAGTTATAAACGACCCTAACTTACCTTACCCTTCACATTCCTTACCTTTTTTCACCTATACATTTATAATTTAGTTTTCACTTAACCACTGAAGATAGCAAATATCTGAAACCGGTATGGTAAACTGTAAAAATATTTGTGGATTAGACCAATAAAAGTAGCACCTAATATTTAAATAGTGTTTTTATTTATTAAATTAAATCTGTACTCCACAAGTATTAACTGCAAAGTTGCCTGTTATGGTTTTTTTCACTAAAATGTTTTTTTTTCACTGAGACACTGAGAGACATGGTTACCCCTTTTTTAAACCAGAATTTGTCCTTTTTTTATAACCTTTCCTTTGTGATTTTAGATTTGGTTAAGTTAACCAAAATTTGTAGGCATTAATAAGTAAAATTTTACTCATACAAACACATTTTTACTTATAAAAAGCTCACACTAGACACAACCCACTCCTGGGATGGCGTCTGTAGTTTAGATTTAGGGGGGCCAACCTTCCTCTATCTTTCCCTATGACTCCCCCTCAACTCCATTCCTACACAATCATCCACCCACACACACACACACACATATATGTATATATATACAATATATATATATATATATATATATATATATATATATATATATATATATATATATATATATATATATATATATATATATATATAATACAAGAGCGATTCCCCTAAATATGTGCTGTTTTTGATACTTTCAAGAGAATGGGGCCAGTAAAAACAAGCAATTTGTGAATTCTATAAGACGAACAGGAAATTAAACAACATACAACATAGAAAAATAGAAATAAAACTAATAAATACAGATAACCTCAAAATAAATAATTTTCAACATTTTTTTTTTTTTTAAAGGAGTGTCTTGAGAAAAGAAACAACTAGAAAAATAGAATGAAGTTAAGACCTAATGTTCAGGACCAAAAGCATTGTAGAGGAAGTAAAAGCTAACTAAATAGGCTGCCGGTCACCACTGTCACAAACTTTCTAACTTTGCAAAATCCTACACCAATTGACTTGAAAATCGCAGTCCCATTCCAACACATTTCTCCAAACTTCACAATAACTTAACTCCAAAACTACAAGCAGCATAGAAGATTCGTAGTTTAAAGGCATAAGGCAAGTTGGACATTGTTCAACTTTTCTAATCAGTTGAAAATACCTGCAGCACAATCCCTTTAAATGGATTACTATTTTTTTTTTTTATCTTAAATAGAAATATACTGATTCGGCTCTACTAAATAAACTCAACCGAAAAATTATAAGAACACGTTAATTATTACATAACTATTCTATTAAAGAATTAAATATTCAAATGTCTAATCATAGATATAAATTTAATTTTTACTTTCTCATATAAAGAGAAAGTATTCCGATGGCGCAAAAATTTGATTTTGGTGGATTTACACATTTTGAGGTCCCTTGAGTCCAAAAAAGTGGTTTGTAAAAATGTCTGTCTGTCGTCTGTGCAGACACGTGGAGCCTAAACTACTGTGCTGATTTTGAATAAATTTGGCAAACATTTTTAGAAAAATCATATCCTGAGGTGAAATCGAGAAATTAATTTTTGCTCCAAATAGGGGCACTGAGTTGTCTCGGACCGATTTTTTTAGTTATAGTCTACTCACCTATTTAATTGGGAGATGATTGGGAGACTTAACACATACAATTTCTGCCGAGACATAGCTGACGAGTATAAAGAATTTTGGAAATTATTCAGGGTAGATTAGTCATGACACATTTTCTTATCTATATCACTAAGAAATAGTTGTAGAAAGAATCAAAAAAATCGATCATATGCTGATAATTGCCAAAATAATGGAGAGCTTTATACTCGTTAGCTACCTCTCTTTTTGATAAGAATAATAATACAAGAACATACATTAAAATAATGAAAATAGTCAAAAGAGAAACAGTAAGCAATCATATTTTTATGACTTTTTAAGGAATTAAAGATAAACTAAGACATTGAAAAGACTGTCACATCCATCCCCAAACACTCTGAATATACATGAAAAACTTGCCTAAAACAGTTCCCTAGTTAGGATAGTACGTAAAGGGGTAGGACAAGTAAAGGGAAAGTTGTCCACTATTTATCCCAGACTTATGAATAAGAGGACAGGATAAGAAAATGTTTGGGAGATACACCTCGGCAAGTCACTGCTTAGACAAGTTTAACCGTATATACAAATTAAGAATTTAGTTCAAAGTCAATACAAACCTTGAAATGTCTTGTTTATTTTCCATCACAAATGTATCATTATGAAGCACAGAATTAAGGTTGATGTCCCTGGGTCTGCATTTTGGAAATAACTTTATGATATGCTCAGTGTTAGTTAGGTTATCTATTTCAAGAATGCTAGCCATAGTGTCTCCGATGTCGACACTGGAAAAGATTTAAATAAATAAAAAAATCAAGTAAATTTTGTTCCATAATTAGAATAACACAATAGAATTTTTTTTTAAAGCATAAATTAACATTATCTGTACACAATCAACACAGTATTATCACAATGTGAAAGAATTTTATAATGTATTCTTTTTTTAGAAATATCATATTTAATATTATTCAAAACTGATCTGAACTTTGCAAATATTAAGCATTTTCATATAGCCAACTGGAAAGTATGCAATAGTTTAATGCAAAAAAAAAAAAAAAAAAATCAAGAGTACTGAGTGGGAAAAAAGCCCTTTTCCCTTTGTCTTAATTTTTTGTATTTTTTTATTACGTAGACATGGAGAAAAGGAAAAGTATTTTCAGGCAGTTGAATCTCTGGGAAAGTTAAAATTTCTGACCTAGATTTAAAAGCCCTTCATATTTTATTTAGCTGCGTGTAGGCTACCTGCAAAGATAAGAGCCCAAGATTAATAGGCATATGTAGAGATATAAATGAAAAAAAAAAAGTTTCATTTTTTTCAAAATTTTTTGTTATTATTTAAAAAAAAAAACCAAGCCCCTCGTTTTTTTCACAGTTCACTTTTTTTTTCAGATGCATTTTTTTTAACTAATTTTTATTATATTAAGAGCTTAACTATTGAGAATGGTTATTTAACTCTGATATAAGAAAAAAAATCTACAAAGTATGGTTACACTACTTACACAATATCTTGGAAATGATATTGTCCTCGGATATTGGCTCCGGTTAATAGGAATTAAATTAATTAATTTTTAAAATGGTTAGACAATCTAATCAGTTCATCCACCAATGGCCAGGGTGAAACTAACTTTTATTTAAAATAATCATTATCATTTCCAGTTCAGTTTGTTTGCCAGTGGGCCTCTTTACCTGGAGTCAGATAGCTTTGGTGGGTGTGAATGAGTTCAAATAGAATTAAATAATATAATTTATTATATAATATATAATCTTATTATCAAATAAAATGTTTTAATTAAGTATATATTATTGATTGATTAATAAAAATTTGAGTAAATTTTTATAGTACCAAGTCAAAAAGTTAGCAATAAAAATCAGTTAATTTATTTGACTGTTAGTGGTAGAGATTATTATGACTAGTAAATAGTTTTTTTTTTTTTTTTTTTCATAAAAAATATTTACAGAAATTTTTCTCTTATTAAGCAAGTTTAAATTTATCTAAAGCATTGAAATTATTTGGTTCATTATTACAAAAGTGAACTTATTAACTATAGTAATCACAAGTAAATTCCCTGACTTGCCCCCACAGTAAATTTCATCAAAGGCAGTGAAAAAGTATTGAATCAAGTCGAAACTTCACATGTATTTCTTCTAGATTAACTTGGATAAGCTAATATTCCAATTTTGACTGCTTTCAATCTGGCGCAGCTTTTATATGAGTTATCGGAGATTACAATAAATAGTATAAAAAGGTTGAAATTACATCCTGCATTATTGAGGAATCGCTAACAAGACCCAATGCTTGTTCTTATCGGATTTGGGGTCCATTCTCATTTAAATTTCCCCTTTCAGCATCCTGCAGCTTGATCTTTTAAGATTATATAGAATGAAGCATTTTTTAACTCCCCTAACCATCTTTTTATGTTCCTTTTTTTAAAAAAGCAATATGCCGAGCATTCTGACTTTGAAATTTATTTACTAATTAATAAATTAGCGTCGAAGGACAACAGACATCATTCTCACAATGATCTACAGTCACTACTACATGCATAACACAATCATACTTTATCCACCTAAAATATAGATAACGTCTTCAACAACGAATATAAAAATACTCTCTATGTTTTTCGCTTAGTTGGTAGCCAGTCATAAATAATTTTACTGCCGATTGCTGGGGGGCAACCCAATATCACAGATGCCTTTATAGGCAAGATTATTTGTTTTATACTTTAATGTTTAAAAAAAATATAATTATTTAAAATGTTACCTACAATTGGAGTCAAATTCTCTGAGACTACAAATCAATTTTCTCTTGTAGGTTTATTATTGTATGTAACATTTAGTTGAACATAACCTTCTGGTGAAATAATATTTTGGTTATAGGCATGAATCATGCAGACTATTCAAAAGTGATCTAAGGAGGATAAATCACCGAGACAGGACCTATCTATAAAAAAAATCTAGTAAAATCGTGGTTGGGAAATTCTAGCTTTATGGCTATAGAATATTTTCTGGATAACTTAAAGAAAGTAGGGAAATGTGGTAACTGGTCGAACATGGATTTGATAATGTGTGAATTGAAGTTAAAAAAGGCTACCGTAGCGGTAATACTGTCTTGTGCTTGGGTCAAAGGGGGTATGATAGGTCGAAAGTCCCGAAATTTTTAGATCGAAAAAAGATATTTCTAAAAACATGTGTACCCATGAGGTGGTTGACACTTAGGTCTCCCCACGAAGCCTTGAAGTTACAGATTTTCAAAAAAAAAAAAAAATATATATAAAAAAACTCAATAAACGGAGAGGTAAAAAAATTAATAACGAAATATTGCCAGCAGCATCAAAAGTATCAATTGGGAAGTTTACGCAGAGTAGAAGTATTAATTGGGTAGGTTACACAGAGTAAAAGTATTATTTGGGTAGGTCATACAGGTTAACATGTACATCTCGGTTGAGCCTCGTTTTTCCATTTCTTAATGAGTTTGTGAGTATTTTTCATGCCCTGAATTGGGTTGGATATGTATGGACTTTTTGAAGGGTTTTGAGCAAATTTACTTCGTATTCGGTAATGCTATTTGCTCTACAGTTTGAAACGTCGTGTATGAAAGTGCGAAAAAAGGTTAATCTTCTTGATCTTCCAAGTTCTTCTCTCACCACCTCACGTCGTGCTACCTACTCAAAAGAGCTGTGGATTTCCGAGCACATTGTTTTTGCTTGCTAATGTAGCACCACTGAAGCCCTGCAGTTTGCAGATTCTTATGTTTACACTTAACTCCAGGTTCTATCATACCGCTGTGTTTAGGGTTCTTTGCATAGTAATAAATTTGCTTTATTAACATAAATTTTATTTTTATCTTATTAAATTAATTTTATTACTTTCTTTAGCTTTTTCTCTAGCACTTCACTCTAACCTGTCTTTTCTCTTCTGCCTAAATTTTCCTTACCTATAACATATATATATATTTATTTTTTTATTTTTATGTGGGGCACTGTGGGAATTTTCAGAAAAATACTGAGAGGGTACGCACAAGCAGCTTGTGTGGGCTTGCTACCAATCAAGTAGTAACCCACTAAACCCACAAACCCTAGTAAAAGAATAAAATACTATGGATTGTTATTATACGAGGGAAAAAGCTCCTAGATAGCGAGAGATTAAACACACCTGAAAAGGGGATTGACCTGGGAGATATGCAATTTCAGTGTCATCTAAAATGGCTTTGAAGTATTAATCTTTTTCAGGTGGATAGAAAAAATACAATAAAGGATGGGTTGATATCATTACGGCAAAGGAAAACCCAAGAATTAGAAGCAGGATCTGTGAAGGGGATTGACCTCAGTAGCTAAAAAATTCTTTAAGAATTCTATTATTTTATAAATAAAATCACAGGTCGGGTTATCTGACCAACTTAATAAGGTACTTCTTTAGATTGTTACTCCCCCATGTTGTTTTAGAATGAAAATGACTTTGATTAAATAACTATTAAGAAAAAGGTATGTTTAGTCCAATGTACTTTGGGACAAAGGAATATGCAACTTCTGTTTTGATAAACGGAGTAACAGTCTAAAGAAGAACATTCCGTACACCTTTTTTAGATTGTTACTCCCCTCTGTTTTTATTAAAAGGGGAGTAACAATCTAAAGAAGTGCCCTTAATAATACTATAAGGAATCACTAGAGACTGCTAGTAGTATCTAAAATTATCCCTGACACTCACAGTTCCATTTAAATTTAAAACATCGTAAAATCTCATGACAGCTATAACCGACATTAGCAGTTAAAGGGTTAAGTAAGATGAATTTTTCTACTAATGGTTATTTCTTCAGAAATTAATGTACAAAATAATAACCACACAAAAATAGCGCCAATCAATGTACCTCGACAAATAAGCAACTAAAATTCTTTGGGCGATTAGTGGGAGGTTTTTCCAAGTAATCGTTATTTCTTTAAAAATTAATTAAAGAAATACAAATAATACAATATTTTGTGATACAAAATGATAAAATAATTTGCAAGCATTCCGCAAAGTACATAAAACAAGTACATATAGCGTATAGCGTGTATCAATGCACCTCAACAGCAAAGCCACTTATATTTTTTTGTGTTTTGTAGTGAGTTAAGATTAATGTTTCTACTTTTTTACTTTCTCATGTAAAGAGAAGGTATTGTGATAGCGTGAAAATTTGATTTTGATGGATTTACACGTTTTATGTCCCTGGGGCAAAAAAAAATGGTTTTTGAAAAATATCTGTCTGTTGTCTGTGCTCAAAAATTAATTTAAAAAATATAGAAATTAAAAAAAAAAAATCCTACAAACACATAACAAATTTAAGTGGCTTATTTGTCGAGGTACATGCAATGCAAGTCCCTACAGGGGGCTATAATAAAATATCTTTATAAGGTTTAATATAATGTAAAGAAATAAAGCTTGTAAATACAGTTGGACCTCCTTATAACGAACTTTTGTACAACGAAAATCTCAAAATATTCACACAATTTTGTCCAACAACCAAAAACGGAAAATGATGTCGCTGGGAGACCAATAATTTCTATTTATCTGTTACATTTTTTGTTTTTTAGTTTTCCTAATTTAAATATTTTCTCTATTTCATCATCTGCAATTAAAACTTCCATTGAGTTATTAATTGTATTGTGCAATTTCTTCTTTAGTTGGTATTTTGTTTTATCACAGTCTTCTTCGAGTCCGTAGATAATAAGGTTTTTGTTTTTCTCATAGTTTTGTCCAAGTAAACAAGTCTCTCTTTTAAGTACTTCTTTTGCTTTTTTTATATCTTCCATGTCCTATTTAAGTGTCATAATTCCGTCCACCTTTTATTCTATGCTATCCAAGATGTTGAGTTTTCCAAGTTTGTATAAGATTTTGTCCTTAAAATATCATTAATACCTTATATTAATGCAACTAGTTTGTCTGGTTAATGCTATAATTGTCAACCCTTACCAAAGATAGACTTGAAACCCAGTTACCATTTTTTATATCTCAAAGAAAAAATGTTTTTTTCCAAAATATTGGTAAAAGACAGAAAAAGTTTAGTAGCTTTTACCAATGATACTGGTACTACGGTTCGAGCCTATTTATCATCATATTTTTTTCAATTGTATTATTCAAGTTAATTGGGTTGATGTAACATTATTGTATATTTTAAAAAAACATAAACTGTACAATAATGATATGGGTAATATATTTAAAATTGAGGTTTTTGTGATAAAAGCATAGGGTCTTCATAAAGAATATAGGGATAGAAAGAAGAATGTGGTCTCCAAGAGACGTAATGCATCCCCTCTACCAGTTGTCAAGTAAAAAGGCTCTAAGATACCACCTAATAGTCTATACACCTTGACCCTAAGTATTGTCTCAGACTCAAAACATTACACTGACCTGATTGGCTCTTCAACAGACCAATACTAGATTCTTCCTTAACTAATAAGTTTGACATAGACTGAGATTCCTTTTTAACCCTAGAATACTAACCATACTTTGTTGGCGCTTAACACTAAACTTCGCCATTTTTACGAGGATTGTATTAGAACGTTTAATTATTACTTTTTAATTATCTTATGTTTTATTTTTATTATATTTTTTATTATTATTATTATTTATTTATTAATGATAGCATAGCATTATGCCATAAAAATAGTATCACATAATATGAAGAATACAAAATCAGCCATTATAGTTTGAAAGTCAAATGAAATGTAAGAATTTACAAACAACATTCGAGTATTGTTAGATTTTTTAATTTAAGTAATATATTTAAAATTGGTATTATTATTTTTATGCAATATAATATTGAAAGAAATATTAGTTAATAATTTAAACAATTTTTTAAGAATGTTCTCCACAAATGGGGACGTTGCAAATGGAGCAATAGGTTGTAGCTCAAAGTAAAAACGGTGTAAAGATAACACTAAGAAAATTCGGGCGCAACTAAAGCAAGCTTGTAAGCATGAAAAGCATGTAGGTAAAGCACTGGTGAAGAGTGGGGAGTCTGTGTTTTACAGAACCAAGATAGCTCACTCTTAAGAGAAGATCGTCGTTATTTTTACGAATGGTTAGTATTCTAGGGTTAATATTGATTACCTAGTTTTCAACTGAAAACTGGGTGTGACCAGTGCCGG
Organism: Gerris lacustris; assembly: GCA_951217055.1. NCBI lineage: Eukaryota > Metazoa > Arthropoda > Insecta > Hemiptera > Gerridae > Gerris > Gerris lacustris. The sequence goes on along the minus strand of OX578285.1, from coordinate 39,264,759 downwards.
ATTTACCACTAGGCCGACTAGGCCGCGTGCTTAGGGGGGGCCGCAGATATGGGCAATACATTGATGGCTTGCCGCTCAGCGCCTTTGACACAGTATATTCTAAGGAGTATTTCTTGAATTTGAGTATGATCCTGAGTACCAAGTTAGTTAGTAGACCAAATATCAAGTTGATTTTAGCTTTTCAATTGATAGGTTGTTAATTTATTCAATTATTACTCCAAATATGAGTGGTCACCAACAAGTGACAAGGTAATATCAACTTGATTTTTGGTCTACTAACTCATTTTGTACTCACGATCATGAAAATCACATTATCTACCCAAATGGCCGGGACATGACCGGTCTCTATCGGTTTGCTTTTTTTTCAAATGCCTATTGCCTCTGCCGAGCTTATGTCATGCAGACGAACTTAGCCAACAACATATTTATTACAGGCACCAAAGATTACTTGATGTTAGTCAAACACTCTTTTGCACGCTATCTCCTGAACTATACATTTTATATTTATAAGTTTTTAAAAAAGGTTCTACAAGTTAATAAAATTCAATAAAAAGAGTGGGTTTTATCGGCCTATTAATTAAAACCTAACCACATATTTTGTAGTACATAAAATCAAATTAAAAAGTATTTCAAGAGTTAAAAATAATCTTCCATTTTATTATAGTTTATTATACTTTTTGACATTAGTTAAGATAGGCCTACGAATATTAACATACCATAACGGAATTCATATTTTATGATTTTGGTAGTATTCATACTACAGAACGATTAAGTTTTAATTTAAATCTATACTGGAAATATAGAGGCCCGAGGTTCAAATCCCGGCGCTGGAGTGTATTTTCTCTGTCTGTTTCCCGTAGTTAATAATAATTATAATTTGATTTAAATTTACCATAACGGTTTTGTAAAAAAATCCCAAGAAAACCCAATTATAGAACTTCTATAGTTCGTAAAAACTAAGATGAAAAAACTTTCTGGGGGCCGCTAGTAAAATTTGGCCTAGGGCTTCAAAAATCCTAAATCCGGCACTGGGTGTGACAATGCACCAGTGCTTTTCGCATATTAAGCTCAGACAGTTTCAACAGTGCTTGCTTCAGAGTATAACTCGGCAAGCCGCAAATAAACAAGTATTTCGCTAAACTGTCCCTTATATCTGCATCAGTTTAACTTCTATTTTCAACAATATATGATAACTTAAAAAACCTCGCAAAAAAAAACTAAACTACAACCTCACACCAAATAACAAACATCGCTGCCACCATGTTGTTTTAAATTTAAAAAAAAATATGTATATATTATTTAAATTTAGATATATATATTTTATAATAGAATACAAGAGTCGGTACATCTACATATGAATGCTAAGATCTAGAATGTGGTCTCTTATAACCTTCAAATTTCATTACCTTCCTCATGATATCGATTCTCTAGATAGGAACTATTGACAACAATATCATTTTGCTTATCGTTATAAATATTTGTTACAACGGTAGTTAATTTAAACTTGCTATATCGTAACTTAAGGCAAATTCAAAAGTATAGTTTATTCAAAAATTAAATATGCTTTTATACATATGATAAAAAAATACAAATTAACTATGAAAAAGAACATGTCAAAATTCATAAAACCACTCCAAGCTCTTTTCTTAGAGCATTGCTAAAAATAAAATTTAAAAAAAAAACAGGCACAATTAATTTGTTCCTGCACTATTTCATCTATGTAGTTGATATATCAACAAGTTTCATGAAAAAGGTTCTTAACTGAAATATAGCCAGTTAGACTTCTCTAGCAATAATTAATTTATCAGTTACTTATCAAGAAAAAGAAAACAGTTCCCATCCATAATAATTATTATGAATTGAAAAGGGGAATGGGGGACCAAGCAAAGAGACAGCAAAGAAAGAGTCGGTCCCAGTCGATGAATTGATTTAGTCAAATCCAGTAAGCACTTGATATTCTAACTATCAACGTCTAATTTTATGTCAAATCCCATCGATGTGAGACAAGAGAGTCAAACGACTAATTACCTCATAATTAGTGTGGAATAGTTGACTGAGGCTAGTCAGAACATGCTTTATCATATAATTATCGAGGAAGAGTTGAGTAAGGATAGTCAGAACACGCTTTATCATATAATTATAGAGGAAGAGTTGAGTGAGGCTAGTCAGAACACGCTTTATCATAAAATTAGCGAGGAAGAGTTGAGTGAGGCTAGTCAGAACACGCTTTATCATATAATTATCGAGGAAGAGTTGAGTGAGGCTAGTCATATCGCTCTTTATCATATAATTGTCGAGGAAGAGTTGAGTGAGGCTAGTCAGAACATGCTTTATCGTATAATTGGTGTTTAGGGGTGAGATGATTACGGTGCATTGAGTCACTACGTGTTTAATTATATAAAGTAAAAGACATTTCTAACAGGTCATTTAGTCAACGTTTCAAACTTCTACCAACAATAGTGATTTTAAATAATGAAACAATATTCTCATTTAAAATAATTAAGGTAAGCTTCTACGGCAAGTTACAAAGTGCATTGTTCAGGTTCAGAGCATTAACATTTAATATTCAACAACAAGTGAAATGTTTAGATTATGTCAGACCTGCTGAGTCAAGTTATTAAAGAAATCCAATTACACAATTAAATCAACTTTAAGACAAAAGTAAAAAACACAAAAGACAACCAAACAGCAACCATGTTTCTTCTAATATAAGGGTATTGATAATCAGGACATTACTCCCCACTGTAATTTAGTTAACAGATAAAATAAGCTTATATACTGCACGTATTATCGATTTCGTCATAGATAAATGCATACTTAGATAGAGTAGATTCAAATGCCACCTCTCCAAGCATGTAATACCTGAATCGAACTGTCACGACTTTTCTCAGACGGTTTTTGTTTGTTATTATTTATCTCCATACAGAATCGCGTCTCTAAGTTAACGTTAATTCGACGGCAGGTAGTCACACGCGATAAAAAAAAAAGTATCGGTTTAGGTGATTAAAGTAAAACAGTGACAACGGCTCTAAATTTATATTAATATTAAACGGAATGTTGAGCCAGCCGGACAGTTTCAAAAAGTGTACGAAACAAGAGTGACAGCACACACCGACCTGAGAGGTAATTCCATTGGTAACTATATTGCAACGCGACGTGTAAACACAGAGCCCAGACAACTCGGCCTTCCCCGTCCAGACAGGCTTAAATAATACTGCCCTTTGCCAAGAGGTGGAGAAAACACGCCTGTAACGAGTTAGCCACCAAATAGACCGAAACCTAAAGCTACAAGTCTGTAGTTGGACGGTGGGTAATCTTAGTGGAACCCTTAGGCTTTAACAAGGCAAATCTCTTTCTACAAGATTAAAGCAAGGGTCGAAAACAAACCTATTGAGGTTGCCATCAATATCACGACGGATTAATCTCTGTCGGCATGGTGGCCAGACCGGAGAACGGCTGCTCGCATGTGATGGCAGACGGAGTCGACACAGGCGGCTATCTGCACGGGAGATTATCCGACTCACTTCTCTCGGGCATTTTAACCGGACCGAGAGCGCGACCGACTTATCTTTAATTACCGACACGGACTACGGTAGTTATAGTTATGACAGACGACAGCTGACGATCGGTTTCGCTTTGGATAACAGCTGGTCGATAAAGGCGTTGAAGACAGCTAGGTCCGACCGATACTAGCGCCGTGAGACAGGCGGGCCTCTCAACTAGAGCCGTCCCGTGGCAACATTGCCACTTACCGTCAGGAGAAAGTTTGGCGCCATTTCGTCCGTTTTCCCATCCGCCGACCCCGTGCGAAACAGCACTTCTCCCGAGAACGTTTCCCCTGTCGGGTTCGTTCGCAAGTCCGTCCCTAAACCGAGTCCACCTTTAGAAAACTTGTAAAATGTCCCTGGAAAGGGGGCCATTCAACACGGTCCATGAAAGGGGGCCGGATATCGATTTTTCTTTCTCGGGTTATAGATCGGTGGGCGAAGGGAGTCTCGACGAGGGCTGGATTACGTTACGCTCGCTTAACTACCCCCCAACACGGACCGGAATACACACTTCTCGACACGTAATATTCTCTGACACTATCTGACCATAGTCGTCCAGTCGTCCACCTCAGAAACTCCCATAGTAAAAAGGATATTTCTCCTTTCTACATTACTACATTACATTTATTTACCTGCTGGTAAATGGGCCTAAGTCATGGAAAAGATACCCCGATGTTAACTCGAATGACAGGCAGTTCTTAACTCTATACACTTTGACCGACATACCCACTCCACTATACCCTCAATTCCACTAATCAAATCATCTTACCTTATGAAACTCATCATGACTATGACTTATCGCATTGATTTAAGTATCGCAATACTTCTGTATCTGTGTAGTACCCGATATTTTATTATATCACTTTTAATCTTTTTGTTTATACTAATTTATAAAATCAAATAAAAAAAACTATCAACGCAATAATCATCGGGTGTTCTCTAATTGACAAAAAGCCGGTGACGAGGGGCTTAATAGTTTAAACTGCTAATAATAAAGTTAAAACAAGAGCCGATGCAATCGGGTTAAGATGCCCGATCGATATCAAAACTATTGATTTACCAGTAAGGGAGGATGACTGGGACTGGGACACCACTGACAACATAGTTCCCACGTAGAGATTAGTGTTATCATGCTATATTTCTTGATATCGTCTTTACTTCCTATCTAATAAAAATGTGGCACACCTATTACTTAATGTTCCAATTATTTACTTTCTTTGTCTTAACTTTTGTTTAAAAATAATGTGTGAGGCTCTCACGCATTAGAAGTGAAACTTAAGTTATAGAATGCATTGCTCTCTTTCATTTTTTGACGAATTTATTATTTCAGGATTAAGAAACGGTCATGGGAAATTTATTTGAAAAAATATTGCTACGCTAAGGCAACCACATTAATTTCAATAAAAATAAATGTTTGTCTTGATTTGCTGGTCTTTAAATAGATATAATACAATTAATCTGTAAAAATGTTACACTTGGACGAGTCTCGAATCGCAAACTTCGTTACACGATTTCACTATATGAAAAAAAGCCAAAGAAGTATCACTTCAAAAAATCAATATTATGATCATTTTGTCGGACATATTATTATTTCAGACGAATAGCGAAAGGAAGTTAAACGGTTCGGTTAAAATTGTGCTGGTTCACGTGAAGGGTGTACATTTCCGGCACGTAAAAATTGTTGATCCTTATATAGTCACGACGATGTTGTTTAATTAAATTAAGTAGCGTTAAGCGTTAAAATGAGACAAATCGCTGGATTCTGGATGCATGACGTCATACCCTCCACTCAACCCCCGGACCCTTCTCCTAAACGTGAAGGTCACCCCAAAGCCACCTGCTCCCCCCCCCCCCCTCCCCAAAAAAATAAAAAAAATTCCTAGACCCCCCCCCCCCCCCCCAAAAAAGGAAGAAAAGGCCCTGCCCGCCGCCCCCCAGGCCACGACACACCCCCTCTCAAGTTAAAGGATCCCGCTCCAATAATATTTTTAAGGCTATTTATAAAACCAATTAAGTCAATAATATTTTTTTACAAATATTGGTGGAGGTCTAACTGAATTGGAGTCATTGACTTCTTGTTATAGTTATAAAACACCAAACGGATTTACCGTATAATTAGAACCTGTCGAGATATTTCTCGGAATATCGTTAGGCGTAAGAATTGAGAGTCAGGGGTGCCCGCTCAAAGGGGGGTACGACGCAGAGTGCGTCGTAAATAAAATTTTGGGGGGGATTTTCGGGGATGTTTATAATAGGTTTTTTTTAGGGGGGGGGGGGGGGAGTGCAATTTTCATGCTGAAATCAACTGATTGAGGGAGAAGAATCTAAACAATATTTTTATGCTTTCCTCTATACTCTATATTATTTGTAAGTGCACCACTATACTAATACTATTTTCTAGTTACTGAAGTGGTACATTACCTCTTTTATTGTACCATAATTAAGTGATTCTCAGGTAATAGTCTGTTGTTACACGTACACGATGTTTAAGTGTTCCTTCCATTTAAATTGATTTATTTATATCATTAACTAGTTTATTTATGGTTTTATTTTATTGTTAAACAATAATTAGAGCTTATAGTTGTCCAGTATCACGTAAAACAGAGCACCTTTCTTTAATCCTCTATTATAAGAAATATAAAATAAAAACATAAATAAACTAAAAACATAAAATAGAAACATAAATAAACTAAAAACATAAAATAGAAACATAAATAAACTAAAAACATAAAATAGAAACATAAATAAACTAAAAACATAAAATAGAAACATAAACGATCAGTGTTAAATCAGTAACTACGAGTCATAATTATTTTGCAAAAAGAAATCAATTATAGTAAAATAATTGACGTTTTTAGGAACACAACCACTAACAGTAAACGTTTGATGTGTGAATTATAAAAAAATTACAGGGAAGTACTTGCATCAAGCAAGTACTTTTTAGGGTTTCGTAGATTATTCGGCATATACATATACATATATTTCATTATTTGCTAAAATAACATTTTAGTAAACCCATCCCACCCAATATGAAAGTAAACAAAATGAAACAAATTTAAATAGATCCCTCAATACCAAGCATAAGTTTCAAAAAGACAAGGAAACATAATAGTATATTTGTATGTTACTAGGCTGTGAAGTGAGTTTTTTCTTTACCGCGCCAATTACATTTACTGTCGAGCGAAGCGAGACAGTAAATATTGCCAAGGTAAAGAAAAAACACTTCACAGTCGCGTAGCATATGCTATTTTTTCCGAGGTAGCAGACAATGAAAAAACATTAAATATTAATCACAAATCAATATATAATAATAACAAATATTAGTACATACTTAAGACTTAAAAAAAGAAACCTTAAAAAGAGGTTACACTATAAGAAAAGATGGCTAAACTCGGCAATAGTGTACCCCTTCTGTGTAATCGAAGTCTTACAGTTGGCTTCGATATATCAATTCATCTCTTCCATTCTTATATAATAATGTATGTATATAATAATTATATATGTATGGTTTGTTCATAGGAGAGTTGATATCCCTTTGTCAAAAAATACGTTGGAGTGAGAAGGGGTACGCTATTGCCGATATTTACCGAAAAGATAAATAAAACGCATTGACATCTAGCGGATTTTAATCGTACTAGAAGCATTTCTACAAAGACTGCAGTGGTACTAACGGAAGTTTTGACAACTACCCGCCGGAAAATAAAAATCTTTTAGTTCCTAGGACGTAAAAGATTTTTTCTTTACAGCTAGGAGTAATGAAAAGATTTTTTAAGTCCACGTAATGAAAAAATGGATTTTAGCTATGTTTTTTAGGCTCTAAAGTTACTATTTCACAGCCTACCGCGGAAAAAGTATATTAAACACTCGTAAATAGTATGTATATTTAAACTGTTCTGGTTCTAGTTGCTAATACAGAGAGAGAAGCTAATAGTTTTGTTTGTTTCTTTTTCAGTCCTTAATTAACAAAGAGCAAAACAATTAACTAATAAACTTTCCAAAGTGAATTAAGTTTAACAAAATATTAAAATGACTCCAAACAAAGCTAAAAATGTAATCCCGATTTTATGAATCAAAGAGGCATAATATTCGTTATTTGAATAAGAAAATTACAAAAATTTCCTGGGGGGGGGGGGTAAGTTTTACTAAGTTTTGGGGGGGAATTTGCGTCATGAGCCTTGGGGGGGGGGGGGGGGGGGGAAGGCCACCCCTGTTGAGAGTGGTGAGGATGGTGTGGGTGATCGAGTTAGACGTGGTGAGTAGGGCAGGTGAATCTGTATGGGTGGGGGTGGCCTGAGCGGCCCGCTTGGACGTCCCCTCCATCGAGGAGTAGCCAGTGATCTCGACCTCATCATTTCTTACAGTCTCCCATGTAAGGTCCAATTTAGATCAACTAAAAAATTAAAAACAAAAACAAAAGAGGAGGCCAAGGCACTAAAAAACGTGGCAAAACGGGAAATCAAAGCCTTAGAGGACAGAATAAATGCAGAGCTAGAGGTAATACGGAAAGTCGGCGCAGGAATATCGTGGTGGTTTTCTCTAAAGATGAAAAGATTTTTAGGGACACCATGACATGAAAAGAATGCGGAGATTCCAACACCTTTACCTTTACCTAAGAAAATGACTCCGAGCCAAAATATCCAGAATATCCAGCGCTCTACAGAATCTGACAGTGAGTCAATATCTTTTATTAGCTCAACAAGCTCGGATGAAGAGAACCCTCATAGGATATTAAGGATGAAACTTGAAAGGAGGAGGTCCGGGCAAGAAGGAGCCAAGTAACGAATTATAAAGGGAAGCAGTAGCTATTGGAGTGAAGAATATTTTAATAGTGCCATTGTCAAAATTGCTTATGATGCTCTAGAGAGATTGGTCCAAAAGGTCGGAGAGTTGGGTTTCTCTGAAAGCTTAAAATTAGAGAGGAATGATACAAACATCCTCTTGGAAATGTGGGACTCCAATAAAGAACAAGGCAGTCTCATCACCTATGGACTTGAGAAGAACAGTAATAATAAGCCCAGTGAACGAATCTACCATCAAAAGCCTAGAGGTGCTAAGACATGTGTTGATGGAACATCTTAAACTTCTAATAAAGCACATCGATGTTTGTATGAGGAGTAAAATCAAAGGCATTGCATATGCCCTCAAATGCTTCTCAAGTGAAGGTAGAGATAAACTTCTTCACTGTGAAAGGCCAAGCTAACTTGGCCTCAAGACTACGCTACCAACAATGTCTGGAGAGGCCATAGAAATAGTTGGCATCCACTACGATGTCTCACAGGAACACATACTAAATGAACTGTGAGAAAAAAAAATTGTGACATTTCTATAATATAGTGAAGAAGAATTTAAAAGTAAGGTGTCCCTAAGATACAATATCCCTTCTGAAATGAAGGAGAGACTACTAAGAACAGGGTATGTGAGGATAGAGTGGTCTCGAATTGCAATCAATAACGTTTTTCTTAAGTTTCAATAAGTTTTTATCAATAAGTTTTTACAGGCCAACATTCAGCACGGGGTGCGGCTAGCACTGTTTTTTGTAAGAAATTTCTAGATGTAAATGTTAGCCTAATTCAAGACCCATATATAAATAAGGGACTTGGGTTGGGAATTTCGGGAGGTACTATTTTCCGTTCCACAAATAGTGCGGTTCTACGAGCGTGTATTATAATTAAGAACATTAGCGCGACCCTTTTAGCCTTACACCGGAGTTTTGCCGAAAGGATTTGGTGGCGGTAAAGCTTAACGGGAGTCTGCTGGACATGGGAAGCAAGACATTATAGTTTGCTCGCTTTACGACTCTCCATCATGCTTCGTAGATCTAGTCCGCTTCGACACAGAAAATAAGTATTCCCTTCTAGCAGGTGCTGATGCTAATGCATATAATTTAGTGTGGGGTAGCAGTGACACTAATTCTAGAAGTGTAGCCCTCTAATTTACTCCTCGAAAATGAAAATGAAAAATGAAGACTCGTCGTATTGACCCTGCCCATTACTATAACGCCCATGGAATGACATGGGACGCTATGATCTTGTACGCCAGAGTAGAATTAGAACTTATACGATGTTACGACCAAATTTTAATGATAAAAAACGGAATACGAAGAGGACTCTGTCAGGTGTCTCACAGATACGCCGAAGCAAATAATAAATACATGGAAGAATATGACGAGAGTAAATTGTCATACACCACATATGAGGACAGCAACAACCAGTATGGTTGGGCTATGAGTCAGTGCCTTTCAGTGGGTAGACGATCCGTATTTGATTGACTTAAATAACCTTAGAGCAGACGATAGGTATGGGTATGGGGTATGGATATCTACTTGAAGTAGATGTCGATTACCCACAACATTTATTCCGACTTCACAATGCGTTTCCGTTTCTTCTAGAAAATATTAATCCGACCTGATTAAAAGATAAAAAACTAATTCCACATTTAGGTGGAAGAAGACACTACATAGTAAAACTAGACGTTCGGGACACAAAAAAAAGTCGCCGAAGGAGAGAGAGGAATCGTGTAAGATCAGGCCTTACCCCACCCCTAGTACTAGTATCTACACTATGCATCAACCCTCTTTTGTCTAATATATTTCTTTAAGGTCTTTTCGACTACTACGACTATTCATAATAATAGTAACGTTTAAAACATACAAATTTTTATCAACATTCAACATAGCAAAAATAATACAATAATTAAACAGACATGTATAAAACATTAATATAAAATATAAATAAAAATAAAATAGATATTAAATTATTTCGTTATTTTTACATTGCTTATAATATATTATCACGTAAACCCAAGAGAGATGGAAATGGAATAAGTACACAAATTATACACGACTAGTAATTATTATTCTAGAATAAAAAAAATGCAATAAATCCAAAAAATAAAATACGAAAATAAAATTTGAATTAAATTGAAATGTAATTTTATTAAAAACAAAGCTTGCTAAGTAGATATTTTTAAATAGTAGAGTTTAAATATTTTACGCATGATCAGTGTTTTTACTAAATGATAAATATATTTTTATAATAGGTATTGAGTATCTGGTTTGGTGAGACACCACGTATTTTAAGAATTCCCAGCAGTTTAAAATAAATAAAAAATCGGTCAGAGACAACTTAGACAAACTTTCTCATATACGAGTTCATAATTACTTAGCCCAGTTTTTTCCATTTATTACTTTTCGCAAGTACATTTAATTAATATTCACCATTTCATCGATATTTATCATAATAATAACTTCTCCTCGGCGGGGAATCGAACCCGGCCTCTCTCCGTCCACGCTTAAAGCTATTTTCTCCGGAACTAGATTTTTCCCGGGAAAACGTCTTATACCGTTAGATTTGTATTTAAAAGGGCTACATTTTAGAATTTTTTAATCAAAATCGTTGGAACCGTTTTCGAGAAATAATTTGTTTTCACGTTTTTAGGGGTAGCGCCCCCAAATTTGGAGTTAAAATTCATATCTTGATTTCGCCTCGAGGTATGATTTTTCTGAACGGGTAAGCCAAATTTGGTCAAAATCGGCTCAGTAGTTTCCAGCGTCTGCTGCCTAGCTCCGGGCGTCTGCCCAGACAAACCGACATCAGAAATTTTGTAAAAACCTCTTTTTTGGACTCAGGGGACCTCAAAACGTGTAAATCCATCAAAATCTCGAAAGCGAATTTTCGCACGATCACAATACTTTCTCTTAATATGTAAAAGTAAAAAACACTGCATTATTATTAAAACCCCTTTTCCTTTAATGGTCTTAATAAATATTATTCTTATAACATGATCCACCGGTGGTCAAATTAACCATTTCTTACCAATTAATTTATTTAAAAAAATATATATTTGTTAGGATTGTCTACCATTCCAGTCATCACTGTAATATATTTGCGTAGAAAACTATAAAATCTATAACATAATCTGAGTATTATTTTAATTGAAGGCGGTTGGTGTGATTTTTGCGACATAACTATTTTTTTAAATTAAATTAACTATCTAAATAATAAATAATATGGAAAATATATAGGATATTCAGTTTATTATTTATCATATTTATAAACATTCTCCATTATCTTGTTAAATATGTACAAGTAAAGCGTAGAGAAAAGGGAGTTATAAGAGTGCGTGTTTCAAGTTGTAGAGGAGTTAAGAGTAAAGGGGTAGAGAATGATTCCCGAGTGCGGGATTCGACTTTCTTCGGCGACTTTTTTTGTGTCCCGAACGTCTAGTTATAGTAAACTATCTTACACTGAAAAAAGCTATCGACCATGGGTTCAAACTCGTAAAAATAAATCTTTCATTAAGGTTTAAGCTATTACCGTGGCTAAAGTCGTACATTGATTTAAAAAATAAACTATGGCACCAAGCTAATAATGCATTTGAAAAAGATCTATTTAAAGGGTTAAACAACAGTTGCTTTGGTTAGAGTATTTGTATACTTCAAAAATTGAATCTCATCTAAGACCCCTCCTTCCCCCCTTAAAAGAATAAAAATGGCCGACTTGATTTTTAAGCTGTATTGGGGACTTATTGCGGCTAAACGGTAAGTCGTATTGGAAAACGGATAGCCAGAGGTAACTGATTTTAAAAGATCTACAACTTTGGTCCTATAACTTTTTGTCGTATCATCATCGCTTGTACCTTAGATGGCGATAATTTTGGTATTTTTTAGGTTTTATTGTTTTCCATTTTTGTCTTTGAATGGCCATAGTTTCTATAATAGTTGACCAATTTTATTGATTGAGGCGTTTGAATCTCACACTAATGCTCTTTAAATTGAGTATATTTTATTTCATTAGTTTATCCTATTTGCTGAGAACATAAGAGTAAACTTTTTCCCGTGTGCCGTGTCACGTGACCATTTGTTTTTTTTTATTTTTAATATTGTGTCGTATATCAATTTAAAGGCCTTAGTATGTACGTTAAAGCTATTTTATTTGTTTTGTACTTTTATAATATGATGTATATCGTTGAAAAGCTCTTAAGTAGTAGATTAATTTGTTTTATGTTCTATTTTGTGTTATTTTTATTTTTGAGGTGGGTAAAATTGAAAAAAAAAACTGTTTATACAGCGGTTTCTACGATTTGGTTGCTGTGTTATTTGTTTATTAAATTAATTATATGTGCGCTAACTTTTGGCACATGTTGGGGGCTTTGTTTCTCCATAAAATGTTGGTTAGAACCAACGTTATTAAAAATATAGTGCCGCGCCGTTCCAACCTTTTGATTATTTTTATTTCTTAAACTGATCTTTTCTTTGCCTACTAAATTGCGAGGAAGCAATGTGCCACACTAATTGGCAGACTATTTTTTATTTTTTTTAATAAAATATGTATAAAACGAAAACGTTGCACTTTTGGGAAGCAAACTGTGCATATATTATCCTTTAGTATCTTTGGTATATTGGTATGCACTTTTTTGTTCTTTTAGGGGTACATTTTGCAATTGATTGCTGATCGCAGAAATTTCAAGTGTTTAGTACGCAATTTATTTTCTGCTTTTGGACAAAAAAGTTTAACTTTCAAATCTGTATATTCAGTATGTCGGGAGATATACTTCAAGATGCGATGGATGGACGGACGAGGTACCAAAAGACAAAAAACTTACGAAAGGTATGAGAGTTACTGCAAACAAGTCATTTTTTAAATGTGATTACTGGATTTTACCTTTCCAATTTTTTCAACAACCCCCCCCCCCCCCAAATGTTTTCAATTCCCCCCAATTTTTTTTTCAATGGCGCAACTTGCGCCATCCATCCCCCCCCCCTTCTTCCCGGGGACGGCCCTGATTAAGAGTATATCACGTTCATACCATCATATAATAATAAGGTATATTTGTCATAGACACACAGTCTTTACAAAGGGGGAACCACTGAGGTTCATGAGTAACGCACGATTCGAAAATATATAAAGATGTAAAAAATTAAGTGCTTTCACATAGAATTATAATATTCTCATCAAGATGCTATTGTAAGACGCTCCTCGGCTTGGTTTTGGGAAGCATGGTAATTTAACTTATTTTATTGAAACGTGCCTTGTGCATAGGTCATTTACTTGCTTTTCCACTGTTTCTATAAACAGGATGTAGACTGTCTGAAGTGTGTTTGTTGTAGAGTGTCTATGTGTTCTCTTGGCATTGTGTTGGTAGCTGGGACCGTGGGATCAGCTAATCAGCACTTTGCTAACTTGAGAGTTTCAGCACAATTGTGCTGAACTTGTGCTTTGCAATCAGTTTCCAAGAGTGGGGACTGATTGTCAGAGGAGTGAGGGAGGGGCCTGCGGCCTGACGATGGGTTCACTTTGGATCGAGTCTCAGAGGAGGACACAGGTTGGTGTTTTAGTTTTACAAGTAGGGTTCTGTCTATTACCTCTGTCTATTATCAGGTCTCGCTACACTCTGTCAGTGTTTTAACTTTTGGTTGTTCCTCGTGTTGTGCTTCTCACAGCGAGGATACTTTCTTATTTTATCTGTCACCTTTTTGGATTAGCGACAGGTCCTTCAGACCTGGTCCTTTTTGCTTAACTTCTTTTTTTGGCCCGTTGGCCCTACTTATTGTATGCTCATTTGTTTACCTCTTATTTAAATATATATGTTACCTTTTTGAGAAGTCTAAAGCTGGCGTTGTATATATTCTTATTCTCACCCAGTTTTCCCAGAGAAATAGTTTGGGGTATTTGAAACCCTTACACTATATTGGAAAAATAAAGAGAGAAATAAATAAATGAATAAATAAATTCAAAAACAAAAAAATTAAAACAACAGGAAATATCTCTTCTCAATTTATTATAGTTCAATAATAAGTAGAATTGTTGAAAGTATTAAGAACCCTTACTAGAATACTTTAATTTTGGTAGTAAAAAGAAAATATAAATATAAAAAGCTAAGGTAGTTAATAATAATAATGATAATAAAAATAACGAAGAACTGAATTAAATAAAACTGCTAAATGTAATTACTTCTTCTGTAGAGCCTGACAGCAAAAATAATACAACTTTGGGAATAAGAGTTGGAGAGTTATTGTTTAGGTAACGTAATTATGCAAGTCTTAACCAGAGCAATCCTAAAGTATTAACAATGAGCTAAGTATTAGCTAGATTTACTGTAAGCATTTACTGAACTCTTTGCATGACTTACTGGTAGAAGTCAAGTATTACTGTGGGATTAGGTTCAACAGTCAACAGGTGAAGGACAGAGTGAGGCGAGAGAAGGCTATGCAGCTCCAGGGTGGAAATATTTATAGATTATCGGGTGTGTGAGGGGAGTATGCGCAGTAGACCGAGGGCGGGTCGATCCTCTTGGGCTGTTGAGCTTTACAGTCATGATACCGAATCATGTACGAGCCCAAACAGAACAAGAAGGTGATCCGCGTGCTTACCGTCATAGCCTACATCTTCAGCGTTTCGTTGGCAGCTATCATGCTCTCCCTGTACTACATGCTCCTGTGGGAACCCAAACAGCAGGATAAGGGGGCAACTCCCTCATCCCTTTCACCTTCGTCAACTCAAACTGCTGCTCCACCTTGTGGTAACTATTCTCAATGCTCATCTCCGCTTTATACCCTCAACGTAGCATTCCATATGTCCTCTTCTCAGATCATGCTAAATTCCTCTATTACCGGATAAAATCAGTCCGCAAATAATAGAATTAAGCATGTGGCTCATACTGTGTACTTTGAATTTTTTATTTTCTTGTTTTGCTAACTTGAATATTCACATTTTCTTCTATCTTTGAACAAAGTAATTTGGTTTATTTATTTATTCATGTTCGTAGGCTTCCGCGGTTAAAATTATAATAAAGTTCTAGGTCTTCCGGTGGTGACCGTGTCCCGAAGGGTGAGCATCCCGACGTTTCGCTCCTAATGCTAGAAGCATCTTCAGAGGTGTTCATGGTGTCCTTAGATTAAGACAGGTGTGAACTTAGTTCACACCTGAGGAAACGTCAGGACATTTCGGAACAGTTTAAGAGGTCTACAATATTGACTTGGTTATAAAATTTAAATAAATATCACAGTTTTAAACATTGAAAGATCAAAAAAGCAAAAAAAAAGTACAATAACAATAATTATTACTAATTAATAAACATAAATATACCAGTAAACATTACAATAATTTAATTGATAACAATAAAAAAGACCTAAGAGAATACGAAAATTAAATAGATAAATAGATGCTTGAACTAATTATAAATTGAGAAATAATAGCATGGATGCTGGATAGAGGAAGAACATTGGGACAATTTGTTAGGGAGTTGCAAGAGGAGACACAACGAACAAGAGGATTTGTAGGAGACATATCCCTTGTGTAAAGAGGACGACCAGGAGGAAGTACAGTGACGAGACTAATATAAATTTATTTGATCACTTGAGGTTCATGACTCGGAAGAATATTAGTATTTATACTGACCATATACATTGATACTGACCATATACCATATACATGTATATGTATATCTTTTCTAATAAATACTCGTACATTTATATAAAATATATCCTTTTAAACAATTTAAGTTTTTTTAAAAAATGTTTCCGTCTTTAGTTTATTAAAAGGGCTGTTAGTTTAGGTACTTGTATATGAGATGGTACTTATATAGACCAGGTACTTAAATTGTCCGGGTACTTGTATATGAGCTGGTACATGAGCAGTCCAGGATCTTAAATAGCCCAGGTTAATATATTGCCCTGGTACTCGTTTACAGTCCAGGTACGCTTATAGGAAACTGGTACTAGTATAGTACTGGTACTTGTATAGTCCAGGTCATTGTACAGTCCAGGTACTCGAATATAAGCAAGTAAGTACACCCAATCCCTGAGGTAATCTTTACTTATAGACTTGGTTCAAAACTTTATCCAGTTCAAAAAATTATAGCCCCCTCTGATGAGATTTAAAATAGGGAAACCTAAAAAGTTGAAGAAAGGATAAAAAGTTATTTTTTAATTTATAAGAAATAAATAATAAATGTAAGATTATCATTTTAGATGCGTTTTGATTTTATGACAGTAAAAACATTTATACATATTATAATGGAATACCAAAAAAAAAAAAAAATAATAATAATAAAAAATAATGGAAAAAAGGTTATGGGAAATGTTTTTAATTTATAATGTCTAAATACGTATTGGTAATAGTACATTACGCGTCGAGTGCGGAAAGTAGTATTTTGCATGCGAGTGTGGAGTTTGCACCCGAGCGACAGCGAGGGTAGTAAAACCACACGAGCAATGCAAAATGCCGTTTTCGCACGAGTTACGTACCGTACTTTATCTACGATTGTTAGATATAAATAATAAATACAGAAAAAAATAAACTTGCTGTATGTAAGTTCGTATCTCTTCTCTTGATATAGATGGCAATAATCTTGAGTTGTATTTTTTGCCGAATTAATTATTTCTGGAGGAGTATTATTCTCTACATTTTCGTGAAAGCCACTTGATTCATTCATTGTTTTTCACTAAAAACTCGATATAAACAGTTACTTTTATAAAAGAATAGCAAATTAGTTTTGTTAAATGTAAACAAACTCGCTAATCGTGCGTAAAGCTGAAGAATTCCTCTTCTTACCACGCTAGCGTGGTAAAGAAGAGGAATTCTTCAGAACCATGAGACTCGCATGCGCAATGAATACAAGTACGGAAATAACCACTTTCTACGCATCTAAACAGAGATATAATGTTTATATTTCGTATCAATCGTAGATAAAAAAATATAACGAAAAGTTGAGAGCTTGACATAATTAACTTGTTGCTATAAATAAAGAACTAAAGATGAAATGAGTTATTTTATTATCACTGCTTAGCGTAAAAAAAGGAAATATAATAAAATAAAGTAATATAGAATATATTTAAATGAAATAATAATAATGAAATATACAACTACTAATTATAGTTCTTTCTGATACTTGAAGTATCACAAAAAACTAAAAACTAAAAACCTTCCTCCCTCCGTGTATTTCCTGAACCACGCGAGTGTTTCAGCGATCCATAAACCTACCTCTCTTCCAGTTTTAAATTTCTGTCTTTCCGTTTCTCCCTATATTTTCCATTTCTACTCCACTTATTCTATTTTTCTTACATAGTGAACTGCGATACGTAATTACCTTACCTCTTTTTATTCATTCGACTATTTCATATTTCTTCTGTTTACTCTGTCTCATTCTTTTACTTTATAATTTTGTAAGCAAATATGAACAAGGGTATAGACGCCGTCAAAGGGGAGTCAAGTACTGGCTCAATCTTTACCCAGTACCCAGTCAGGACTTGTTCTGACTGGGGGTCAGGCACTTCGGCGCTCTGCCCCTGCAACACTGGGGCCAACCCTTCACAGGGATCTGGCTTCAGTGGCAGCACCTTACAGTTCCCTCAGGGATCTGGGGGGCTACAATTTTTTACTGGGGCTTCCCCCTCGTAGGGAGCTAGCCTCAGTGGGGGTGACCCTCAGTTCTCGGAGGGACCTGGGGGGGGGGGGGGTGTTCAACACCTATCCACAGGCCCCCATGAGTCAGTGGATGGGCAACCACCCGCATGGATCTGGCGAAATCCCAAATCCCTCACTATAGAGCTGTTGCCCTATGAATCAGGGACCACTTCCTTACTGGCCTGGATTCAACCCATTATGGGAATGCCACAAAACTGGAATCCCTTTCTCCCACAGCAGATGATGGCGGAGGGCCAGGTCGCAGATCCCGGGCATCCATGTCTGCAACTGTGGGGGAAACCAAGTCAATGTGACATCTACTCATGGTCACAGTGTTCTGGGGAATTTTACTCTGGCAAGGAGTTAGAGGGAACCTGTCTGAAAGCCTAGAAGCTCAAAGAGAAACGTGGCGGAGGCCGAAGTTACTCCTAAAGGAAGCTAGTTCTTTCAAGAGGACACAGTCCTCAAAATCTGCCAGTACCTTTAGATGGAAAAGAGCAGATGGGGTCCTAACCCTAAGTAAAAGGCAAAGCGACAAGATAACTGTCAAAAAGTTGCCCAACATACTTAGTAAGGTCAGGGTTGAGGTGCATAGCACCGAGGATGGACGAAAGATAGAGGTGTGTCCGGAGGTCAATCCCCAGCCCGCAGGCTCTAACAGTGAATTCCCTCTCGAGATCAGAAGAGGGGAAGAAGTACAGATATTACCCTAGTAAAATGTCATAAGGCTAAACGCCGCCGTGAGGTGTCAATCACACTGGGAGAAGCAGCAATCTCTATTGAAAAGAGTGAGCCCACCTCTAATGTTGAGAGTTTAATAAAGCGCCTGCTTTAAAGCCCAGCAGAAAGGCCACAAAGTAGAAGGAGTCTATGGTCGAGCTGCTCGGGGACATTTAGACATAGGAGTAGTGAAGCAGTGCTCTGTCACTTGGGTGAGGCACAGCCTTCAAGAGATATGTCCGTGGAAGAGTGAAAGGAGTTACTTTAGAGGAGGTAGAATCCCTACCTAATTTAGTCAGGATTGCGATGTGCCTTCTAATTCTCCACGAGGATAATTCTAATGATGCTGAAATCCTATAAAACCTAAGGAGCTTCAACCCTGGTCTCTTAAGCAGGGACTGGAGCATACTCAACAGGTCAAAACAGCGCAACAGTCAAAGAGTGGTTGTGCGTGTGGATCCAGGATCTATAAAGTTCCTAAAGAGTAAGAGCATGGCTCTTATTTATAACTGTGTCCGGTTTCAGGTCTCGTTATTAGACAAAGGGAAAGGCACAAACCCCACCCGAAACAGACCAGGGAGGATGAAAACACAACATCCTCAAGGAAAGGAGACGAAAGAGAGGCCGTGAGAACCTGCTTCCGTCAGAGGAGGGGCATCCCACCCCTCCCCTCTTGTCAAGGCAGCTGACGTGGGGGCAGACGAAAACACCCAACTATCGGGCCCCCTCCTCCTTTCCCTTCTAGAGGGGGAAGGAACAACGACACTAACAAGGGTCATGACTTCATGACAGATGACGAGGACTCTTCTGGAAATTGACCGAGGTGTGGCAGGGGAGATAACCATTAGTGAGTAATCGAGGGAGTCTCCCCTAAACTTGCTCCTGGCCAACCTGCAACATAGATCTGATGCCACCTCCTTATTCTGTATAACGGATGGTGGAGCTAAACTTCAACATTGGCCTGATTCAAGAACCCTATGTATATAAGGAACAAATACGAGGACTGGGTATCACTGGTGGTACCCTTTTTTCTTCTACTGACGGCACTGCGCCAAGAACTTGTATTGTAACACAAAATATAAGAGCTTCTCTACTACATAGCTTCTGCAACAGGGATATGGTAGGGATATAGGTGGACGGCAGGCAGTTAAGAGGCGGGACCAAAGACATTATCTTTTGCTCCCTTTACTTCCCCCTTATGACTCACCGAATTCCCCATGGCCGTTAACTTGGAGTACACCATCGTCCAATTTGGCTCAAAGTGATCTCATAATTTTGCACTATTTTTGAGACGCCAAGAATGAATTTTGCGACGCCTTCTAAATCGCGATTAATCGCATGTCAAAGTTGTGCTCCAAGTTAACGCTGGAGTACACCATCGTCCGATTTGGCTCAAAGTGATCTCATAATTTTGCACTATTTTTGAGACGCCAAGAATGAATTTTGCGACGACTTCTAAATCGCGATTAATCGCATGTCAAAGTTGTGCTCCAAGTTAACGCTGGAGTACACCATCGTCCGATTTGGCTCAAAGTGGTCTCATAATTTTGCACTATTTTTGCACATTTTTGAGACGCCAAGAATGAATTTTGCGACGCCTTTTAAATCGCGATTAATCGCAAGTCAAAGATGTGCTTCAAGTTATCGCTGGAGTACACCATCGTCCGATTTGGCTCAAAGTGGTCTCATAATTTTGCACTATTTTTGCACATTTTTGAGACGCCAAGTATGAATTTTGCGACGCCTTTTAAATCGCGATTAATCGCATGTCAAAGTTGTGCTCCAAGTAAACGCTGGAGTACACTATCGTCCGACTTGGATCAAAGTGGTCTCAAAATTTTGCACTATTTTTGCACATTTTTGAGAAGCAAAGAATGGATTTTGCGACGCCTTCTAAATCGCGATTAATCGCATGTCAAAGTTGTGCTAAAAGTTAACGCTGGAGTACACCATCGTCCGATTTGGATCAAAGTGGTCTCAAAATGTTGCACTAATTTTGCACATTTTTGAGACGCAAAGAATGAATTTTGCGACGCCTTTTAAATCGCGATTAATCGCAAGTCAAAGTTGTGCTTCAAGTTATCGCTGGAGTACACCATCGTCCAATTTGGCTCAAAGTGGTCTCATAATTTTGCACTATTTTTGCAAATTTTGAGACGCCAAGAATGAATTTGGCGACGCCTTTTAAATCGCGATTAATCGCAAGTCAAAGATGTGCTTCAAGTTATCGCTGGAGTACACCATCGTCCGATTTGGCTCAAAGTGGCCTCAAAATTTTGCACTATTTTTGCACATTTTTGTGATGCCACAAAGTATGAATTTTGCAACTTGTTTGATGCGTCGCAATTTACATTTTCACAGTCTACTCTAAGTTAATGCTGGAATCACCATCAACCGATTTGGCCCAATGTAGTCTCAAAAATTGCACCAATAATAATGATCTATAATCATATTTCCATTTTCAAGCTAATAAAGCGGAGAATATAAAGTGATAGTAAGACAGAAATTGTCGTCATTTCTATGAAACTAGCGATGCGACGACTCCTTTATCATTTTTTTAGAAGCCAAAACATACGAGCATGGTTAGAGGTGTTAGAGGTATACTTCCCTAACCCCCTTTGCCTTTCTTCTTACTCCCTCTCTAACCTTTTATTGCTAATATCACGATTGTGATTCTTTTATTTTAAATCAGTTTGCACTACACAGTGAAACCAGTCCTTCTTCAGGTCTAAAAAAATAATGTTTTTGTATAAAAGTTACTGGTGAAATATTGGGTTTATAAAAAAATAATATTGAGTTCGCTATATTTTTCCTGTGTGCGCGTCAAAACGATCTTTTATACTGGAAAGTCTCACGTTTTTATCTCTTTTGGTTCAAAAGTTATTGGAACCGTACAGAGTGACAGACAGACACAGGAACGAAACTATAAGGGTTTCTTTTTTTTTGGTTTTACCAACGAAACCCTAAAAAAAATACTAAAAAGAGTTACAAATGTAATGACAAATTAACGATTTTTTTTTTTTTTTTTTTTTTTTTTTGGAGTACCCAATATTTTGCTAGTAATTGTGATGCAAACACACACATTTTTCAACTTAACTGCTTTATAACAGGCAACATTTTGGTTCTTTAAAAAAATGCTAAAAGGTGAAACCTTATATTTTGCTACAGAGAGAATTTTATAGCACAAATTTTTAAATGATAAATTAGGGTTTACCTATCAAGTGAAAAATATAAATTTACCCCAAACAAACCCCTACAGTATACATCTATTCCAAAATAGCGCCCGGTCATAAAATGAAAATTACGGATGAAATATTGAGTTTACAAAAAAATCACCTAGAGTAAAAAAAAACAAAACAAGAAATACGAAACTGTAAATAAAATTAGTTAATGGTGTTCTTCAAAATAAATCGTGATACATTTACTAGTTGTAACAATTTTTTAAAACAAAAAATAATTATAATTGTTATGTATAAATATTAACTTTAAAAGTACCCTCAATAACTTTATATATATCGAATTGGATGTTGGATCCTTCAAGGGTATAGAAAAAACCATGTTATTTCATTGTGTTGAACAAAAAATGAAATAACATGGTTTTTTCTATACCCTTGAAGGATCCAACTCGATATTCGATATATATAATAATTATTGGCACTTCTTTAGATTGTTACTCCCCTTATAAAAAAAACAGTGGGGAGTAACAATCTAAAGAAGGTGCACGGAATTTTCTTATTTTTTTACTCCCCTTGTAAAAATAGAAGTGGGATGTTCCTTTGTCCCAAAGTACATTGGACTAAATATCCTTTTGTCTTAATAGTTATTTAGTCAAAGTCAAAGTCATTTATATTCTAAAAAATCATAGGGGGAGTAACAATCTAAAGAAGTACCTAATTATTATAACAATTGTTTCAAATTTAGTATTTTTTGGTTCAAAGTTCAAAATAAGACAGTTTTTCAGGCAGAAACACTTTCTTCTTTTAATAATGGCTTTAATTAATAATTTATGTTATAAATATTATTATTATTGTTTAAAGCTTGCCAAGAACCGTATTTTGTAGGAAAAATAGACAAAATGTGTGTGTGAATAGTTATGTTAATGGAGAAGGGCGTAAAAGTTTAGTAGCTAATATGTAATGGGGAGGGGGGGGGGGGGGGATGGGGCGTAAAACTTTTTGTAGCCAAGAGCGTAGAAAAAGCTAAACGCGCCACTGACCTCTAATTACATTAAAAGGAATTGTTGTGGCTACATATCTTTCGCCTATGTCTCGTAAAACATGATGCGTTTACGTTTTAAGTATTTTTATAATACTACCTTTAAATTTCAATGTATGACTGCATTAATGCATTGGTTCACTGTGTAAATGTCTTTAATTTCAATGCATGGCTGAAGACCTTTAAAATACCTTTAATACCTTTAAAATAATACCCAACTTCGAATTATTAATAATAAAAATATTGGGGCTCCCGAGTTACGACCCCCTAAAATTTCTTAAATTTGATTTTTTATATCAACTCCCAGGAATATTATTGGACCACAAAGATGCATATATTTGTATTTTTGCCTAATTTTTAGGACCTGTCCCATTGGGCTAACGGGGAGGGGGGGAGGCATTTTTTACCGTTTTTTTTAATTTTTTGTGGGATAAAATGACCGCCATTTTGTAAACACAATATATTTTTGCGAAACCAAATTTCAATACCTTTATAATGATACCCAACTTCGAATTTTCAAAAATTTTGGGGCTCAATAGTTACGGTCCCCTAAAATTTTAAAAATTTCACTTTTTTAGTTCAACTCCCGAAAAATCATAGGACCACAGAGATATATATCAAAAAATATAAAATATTGCGATCTGCGAATAGATCGCAATATTTTATATTTTGGTGTGTTTAAGGAATTTTGAGTGTTTAAGTCCGCAATAGTTTTTCTGTTTTTGGGCAAAAAAAAAATTTCTTACCATATTTCAAGTCTATTTAATACCAAATTTAATACAAAATTTCAAGTCTATAGCCTCAGTAGGTCGGGAGATATACTCCAAGATCGGACGGACGAACTACCAAAAGCCTAAGGGTTTCTGAAACGACCTACATAGAAATGACCATTTTTGTCATACTATCACTTTATATTCTTATCGCTTTATTAGCTTGAAAATGGAAATAAAAATTTTAAATAATTATCCATTTTACATATATATATATATATAATATAAATATATGTTGTCCCCTTATTTTTGAATATTTATAATCTCTTTTGTGTCCAAAGGGGTAAAAAAAAACTTGTTTATAAGGTAATATTTCGTCCCTTAATTTCGGAACATCTTCAAACCTTGAAAGTAGTATAAGTAGAATTAAATCATTATAAAGTTAATTTGTCAGAAAAAATTAAAAGTCATACGAGGTTGCCTGATTGACACCTAGTCACTGACTCTAAGTTTATAATACAAATGATTTTATTTTCATAATATTATAATTTATATTGATTTGTGTTATTTAAGTGTAAAAATCCTTCATAAAAAAATAGACTGCCAATAAGTGCGGCACATAGCTTTCTCGCGTCCTATCATGTACTTTATTGTTTATTGTGTAAAAACTATAAAAAGTTTTTAGCGATCCTAAACACTTCATAGCGGTATCGCAGCAATTTTTGCGGTCGGTACAATTTTTTGGTTTTTATAAAAATTGTATTTGAAAAAAGTGTTTGTCTCATTGAATATATGAAGTTTGATTTTTTTCCCAACCTAAAATTCCAATTTTAAATTAGAAGTTCACGTTTAAGCGAGCGTGAACGCTTGAACGAATAATTAATTCTTGGTTGAGACGCCAAGAATATGTCAAAATTTAGAATGGTTCAAAATTTTAAGACCACTTTGAGCCAAATCGGACGATGGTGTACTCCAGCGGTAACTTGAAGCACAACTTTGACTTGTGATTAATCGCGATTTAAAAGGCGTCGCAAAATTCATTCTTGGCGTCTAAAAAATGTGCAAAATTTTTGAAACCACTTTGATCCAAATCGGACGATTGTGTACTCCAGCGTTAACTTGGAGCACATCTTTGACATGCAATTAATCGCGATTTAAAAGGTGTCGCAAAATTCATACTTGGCGTCTCAAAAATGTGCATAAATATGAAAAAATAGTGCAAAATTATGAGACCACTTTGAGCCAAATCGGACAATGGTGTACTCCAGCGATAACTTGAAGCACAAATTTGACTTGCGATTAATCGCGATTTAGAAGGCGTCGCAAAATTCATTCTTTGCGTCTCAAAAATGTGCAAAAATAGTGCAAAATTTTGAGACCACTTTGAGCCAAATCGGACGATGGTGTACTCCAGCGTTAACTTGAAGCACAACTTTGACTTGCGATTATTCGCGATTTAAAAGGCATCGCAAAATTCATTCTTGGCGTCTCAAAAATGTGCAAAAATAGTGCTAAATTATGAGACCACTTTGAGCCAAATCGGACGATGGTGTACTCCAGCGATAACTTGAAGCACAACTTTGACTTGCGATTAATCGCGATTTAAAAGGCGTCGCAAAATTCATTCTTGGCGTCTCAAAAATGTGCAAAAATAGTGCAAAATTTTGAGACCACTTTCATCCAAATCGGACGATGGTGTACTCCAGCGATAACTTGAAGCACAACTTTGACTTGCGATTAATCGCGATTTAAAAGGCGTCGCAAAATTCATTCTTGGCGTCTAAAAAATGTGCAAAATTTTTGAAACCACTTTGATCCAAATCGGACGATTGTGTACTCCAGCGTTAACTTGGAGCACATCTTTGACATGCGATTAATCGCGATTTAAAAGGTGTCGCAAAATTCATACTTGGCGTCTCAAAAATGTGCATAAATATGAAAAAATAGTGCAAAATTATGAGACCACTTTGAGCCAAATCGGACAATGGTGTACTCCAGCGATAACTTGAAGCACAAATTTGACTTGCGATTAATCGCGATTTAGAAGGCGTCGCAAAATTCATTCTTTGCGTCTCAAAAATGTGCAAAAATAGTGCAAAATTTTGAGACCACTTTGAGCCAAATCGGACGATGGTGTACTCCAGCGTTAACTTGAAGCACAACTTTGACTTGCGATTAATCGCGATTTAAAAGGCGTCGCAAAATTCATTCTTGGCGTCTCAAAAATGTGCAAAAATAGTGCAAAATTTTGAGACCACTTTCATCCAAATCGGACGATGGTGTACTCCAGCGATAACTTGAAGCACAACTTTGACTTGCGATTAATCGCGATTTAAAAGGCGTCGCAAAATTCATTCTTGGCGTCTCAAAAATGTGCAAAAATAGTGCAAAAGTCAACTCTGGAGCCGCCCTTGCTCTAGACTCTAGAGCTTATTGTACCACAAACCACTACTGTCCAATGCCCTCCTCTGAATAATTTATATTTACATAATATATATGTATTAGCAAATTGAGCAAGTAAATACTGCAAGTAGCAGCCTTTTATACATTGAAAGGTCTAATAATTTTCATGTTTTTTTTCAGCTTTCCTAGAACCTCGGGTTTTACCGGTACAAGCGACAACTCAGGCCTCAATACTCGCAGAGACCTAGGAGAATGGCAAGGCCAATCACGACCGCCAAATTGAGGCAAAATCCATTAGCACAAGAAGAGGATTTATATTATGTGGTCATACAAGAGGTCATCTGACACCTGACGTATCCCCAGGTTTGGAACTAATATAACAGTTTCTACAGCATCGTCTCTTCGGAGGCATATCAATACTAAGACCACAGGACTAGATGTTTCCCTTAGACTGAGTACCTGATTTAACAACCCAAGTACTCTAAATCGCCCTTTAAATTGCTTATAAATAAACTCACTTTTTTTTTTTTACAAAATTCACTGCAATTGCTAAGACAATAAACGTCGTGCTTCCTGCCGAACAGCAAACTAAATCAATATAGACAAATATGGAAAAAAAACATGGCGTTACTATTGGACGTTTTTCAAACTCACAACCATATTCATTTCTATCTGCCATTTAAAAATAGAACTCAAATAACAAACAAAAAATTACTTGATTTTAACAAGCAGTTGCACAAGGTAACATAGAAATTGCATTTTTACACCATCACAATATCTTCTATACATATAGAAGAATTATATATATATATATATATATATGTATATATATATATATATATATATATATATATATATATATATATATATATATATATATATATATATATATATATATATATATATATATATATATATAAAATATACACTATGCATATGAGAAATTATGTAATTCTACGCGTACCCTGTAGTAATATTCTAATATCGTAAGTGGATCCTTTAAGGGTATGTGTAAAAAGAAAACAATTGCATGGCTACTCTGGCCACGTTCCCTAGGGTGGGTCGAAAAATATTTTTTTTTTTAAATCTAAAAACATGGAGTGATAAAAACTTACAACACTTCCCATTAAAAAGCTATGTATTTAACTTAAAAAAGTATATTTCATAACAAGAAAGGCCACAAAACAAAAGTGAATTTTAGAAGTTAACACTAGGAATGAATTGTTGATACTGAGTGAGAGTATGGCTAATGGGTAAGATAGTAGACAGGGCAGACAAGAAAATGATTCGTTGTGCCATAATTCAAGTTTGGGAATTCATTAGCAGTACTCATTTAAGCGCTTTTTCTTTCTACCTGCACATAATATTTCACATAAAATATTATACAAAGGTAAGCTAAATAATATGAAGAAGTTTTGGCTGTTTTTACCCCCCCCCCCCCCCCCCCCCATTCTCGTTAAGGGGGAAGGAAGGGGTATAAAATACACTCTTTTCAATTATTAGTTAAGAATGTGTTATTAGTTTTTCTATAAAATAAAAATAATAAGTAAAATGTTATTGGTTTAGCATTGTGGCATTCTATTACGTACTGCTTGCTTCCACTTAGACTATGTATGTGATTTCATAAAAAATACTAATATCACAATTTAAATTAAATTTTTAGATATTTTTATAAGCTATGCATATGATGACGATTACGAAATATACTAAAAATGAAGAAAACATTATGTTCCTTTTACCTAAACTTGGTATGTAGCTTCGGAGGAATTTTTTTTTTTTTGGTAATTTTTTCGAAAAATTATACGAGTATATGTCATCACTTACCGGCTAAACTAAACAACTTAATTATTTAAACTATGTTGTTTGCACAAGCGCTATATGTCTATATAAAATATATTTAACACTGAAACTACACTCATAATATATTTTAACACCAAAAAATAATACGAAATGCCACAACATCGTTATGTTATAAGAATTTCCCATACATCAAATTTCAAAGTGACGGGGCGCGACCTAGCATTTCATAATTCTTCTTTATTTCCGCCACTTGTGCGGAAATAAAGAAGAATTCTTCACCTTATCGTGTTTGTTTACATTTAACAAAACTAATTTGCTGTTTGTTTAGTTAAAGTAACTGTTTTTCTGTATTTATTATTAAAATCCAACAATCGTAGATAAAATACGGTACGCAACTCGTGCGAAAACTGCATTTTGCTTTGCTCGTGTGGTTTTACTACCCTCGCTATCGCTCGGGTGCAAACTCCACACTCGCATGCAAAATGCTACTTTCCGCACTAGATGCGCGTAATGTACTATTATAACGTTACTTTAATCTAACTGTAATTATATATGTGTTATTTACGATTATACAGGGTGTGGCAAAAGTTCGGCAACGGCTAATTATCTTCGTTAATATTTGATATATCAAACTGCGGTTTGTAGCAATCTTCATCATGCATAAAAATCTACTATTTTTGGTAAGTATCCATTTTCCCGCCATTTTGGTTGCCGCCATATTGGATTTAACTTTAAAATTGCAAATTGGAAGCCCTATACTGTGATACATATTTGGATAGGCCTTGAAAAAAGATAACATTTGCCGCAAACCAGAGCTTTTTATCTTTTGCCGTTTCAAAATGGCGGCCAGTTGAAATTTCAAAATTTACATTTTTGAAGTTTAATTACGGCAAAAGTAAAGGTTTTAAGGGAAAAAATGCAAAAGTAAATTTGTCATATATTTGGGTAAGATATAAATGTTCAACGATATGTTTTCCAAATTCTTCTTTCTATATTACTTTGGTTGCTATAGAGCAACGCACGTTGTCATTTTACTTTCACAACCGAAAATGTAATTAATAACTTTTTTTAAACCAATTTTGAATTTTTGAGTTTAAAAAAGGATAATTTTACTCCCATTCTTTTTTCTCTTAATGCCTTATTTTAGCAGCAATCAAGCGTTGAAAATGGCAATTTAAAAATTTTCATCAACCGCCATTTTAAAGTTGCAAATGCAATGCATATGAACTTATCAAGAAAGGATTACTCTACTTATGATGAAAGGATATGGAAATAGAGTAAGAAGTTACGAAGAAGTTGCTTCTTTATTAATATAAATACTGGTTGCTATAGCAACCAAACAATAATAAAAATAAGAATTTGGAAAAAATAGCGTTGAACTTTTATTTTTTACCCTAAAATAAGACAAATTTACTCTAGCATTTTTCCCCCTAAAACCTTTACTTTTACCGTAATTAAACGTCAAAAATGTCAAATTTGTAATTTCAACTGGCCGCCATTTTGAAACGGTGAAGGATAAGCTCCGGCTCAGCGGAAAAGCTCTGGTTTGGGGAAAATGTTTTCTTTTTTCAAGGCCTTTTCAAATATGTATCACAGTATAGGGGTTCCAATTTGAAATTTTAAAGTTGAATCCAATATGGCGGCAACCAAGGCGGGAAAATGGATACTTACCAAAATAGTCGTTTTTTATGCATGATGAAGATTGCTACAAACCGCAGTTTGATATATCAAATATTAACGGAGATAATTAGCCGTTGCCGAACTTTTGCCACACCCTGTATATAATCGTTATTTTTAGGCTCAAAAATGGCTGGTAATAGCCGAAACGTTGCCAGAGTAGACATGAAATAGAGTTTTTCTTCTTACACATACCCTTATAAAGGATCCACTTACGATATCAGCAAAAATATGTAGGGTATATCGGTATGTGTATGTAGAACAACATTCTACTAATGTTTAAGAAAAAAATATTTCAATAATATTTATGTAATGATTAATGATTTATAAAATGAATTATTCATAAAAACATGCTAGAGATATAGAGAGAAAAAATTAAGTTAGAATATGAATGCACATAATATTTAGGTATATAGGTACAGCATGATTTTATAAAAAAAAGTATTTTATTTAATATTTATAGTTTAACCAAGTTTTGCAATTGTTTTTTTAGGTTTGGGCATTTTCCTCCTTATAGACTTGACTTTATGTAGCTGTACTGTAATCAATAGAAGCACTTATATACATTTTTTAGTATTGACGATTTTGATGTAATACCGAAAGATTGATATCTTAGCTCATGTAAATGGTAAGAATTTTTCCAAAAATGTTTTCCATTAGTATTATAATTACCAATAAACAATAATGGCTGTAGAAACTATTAATAGAGGAATAAGAGTTTGATTTAATTTGTTATAGGTGATTGAATGACTCAAAGTAGAGAAGAAATATAGCAAGAATGACATAGGAGATGGTTACATCCCAAATGACTCTCACAATGAACAACAATATTATATATTATTCTTAGTTTTATTGAGTTTATCTATCGTCTTCTTTAAAACTTGTTTGTCCTCTTATTTATCGCATAAACAAATCTAAAATATACATCTTATTATATAGTAAAACTAATTAAACTGTCTACAATTTTATGCACAAAAAGTAAATAATGTATAATCTATGAAATTGTATGTAATGGTGATTCTACATGTAAAATTGTTTTATCTACGATTGTTACGAAATATAATCATTGTGTCTCTGTTTAGATGCGTAGAAAGTGGTTCTTTACGTACTTGTATTCATTGCGCATGCGTCTCTTAGTTCTGAAGAATTCCTCTTCTTTACCGCCCTAGGGTGGTAAAGAAGAGGTGGAATTCTTCAGCTTTACGCACGATTAGCAAGTTTGTTTACATTTAACAAAACTAATTTGATGATTGTTTAATAAAAGTAACTGTTTATATCGAGTTTATTGTGAAAATCAATGCGTGATGTAAGTGATTATGACGAATATGAGGAGAATAATACGGCTCCCGAAATAATTAATTCGGCACAAAATACAACTAATGAATTAATGTCATCTTTATCAAAAGAGTAATACGAACTTACATACAGGAAGTTTATTTTTTTCTGTATTTATTATTTAAATCTAACAATCGTAGATAAAGTACGGTACGCAAATCGTGCAAAAACGGCATTTTGCATTGCTCGTGTGGTTTTACTACCCTCGCTGTCACTCGGGTGCAAACTGCACACTCGCATGCAAAATGCTACTTTCCGCACTCGACGCGTAATGTACTATTACCAAACAATTTATTTTAGTATTTAAATAACTCCTTTTAAAAGGTACAATGTGCCCTTTCTTTTGACTCGATCAGCACAAAATTAGGTAATTACAAGATGGGGAATTGCCAATTTACTTGATAGGATCATCGTTTAAATGATCGCGCTGTATAAAAATTGTTAGAGCTTTTTTTGTCTATTTTCTTATTTTGATCCCTCATATTTTCTTTTTCTTATAATTAGTCTTAAGGGATGTGCATGATGTAATCCATAAAGACTAATTATAAGAAAAGGAAAATTCCTAAATAAAACTAGGTGACAGTGTAGAAACGATTCACAAGCCAGTGAGGCAAGTTCTACGTCTACGTAGAAGTCGTCCTAAGTTTAAGTTAGTACTGTTGGGAACGCCGAGAGAGTATTTGTGTGGAAAAATCGATCTTGGTTCGAAGTTTCAAACTTACTGTCGACATAGCTTCGAGTTATATCAGTGTTCCTCTAGGCAGAGTCCCCTCTAGCCTCTAGGAGTTCTGGCCTTTACTACCTAGCAATATTATACTATACACTCAATAAGCCTAGTATTCAACTTAACTCTCTTTCATTTCTTTTATGGTGATATTTTCCCAAATGAAAATGATTAATTAACATTAATTTTAATGTCGCATTTACAGATTCGCACTCGTGACGAGACGAGGCGCGAGGCAAATGTGTAAACGACTCACTCATCAATCGCCTCGTCACTCGTGTCTGGAGCGGTTTCCTGGCACGAGTCAAAGGCTTGCAACGCGAGGCGAGATGAGCTCAGTGTTTACACACTCGCTGTTCAGTTCGCAACGAGCCCTTATCTTCATCACGTGTTTTTTTTTGACATTTTAATGTCTTGGCTATGGCACATAACCTCGAAAAGCGTTACCAAAAACTAGCGTTACACGAGTAGGGAAAATATAGGAACAGGGAGTTAGCAAAATATAGGAGGTGCTTGAGTCTGCCCACTCTTGGTATAGATAGGGTCTCCCTCTACAGCGTTTGGTAGGGCCTACCCACTCCTCCCGATCGGCTACCTGCCCCACGGCTCACTCTCTTCGCTTCTCGCTACATTTCCAATATTCGCTAATTAAGTGAAATACTCACTGGAGTAACTTTTTAAAAAGATTTATTTGGTACAAACATACATATATTTAAATATTACATATGAAAGAGAAGTTAATAATACGAAGTCTGAAATCATAATGCCAATACAAAGTCTAAAATCATAATGTGTAGAGCCTAGGGCGTGGTCGATCTTATATAGACAAGGCGAGTCTGACGTATAGATAAAACAGTGAGTAAGTATGTGTTTGTCGGTGTTTCTATGTATTTACATAGTCAGCAATCTATATTGATATAACTTGATATAACTCGCTCGCTCGTCCTAGCGGCTCATAAACTCGAAAAGCGTTACCAAAAAAACGACACCAAAAAGCGTTACATGAAAATGTCTCACTGTCTTGCAGACTCGTATGCAAGCAATTTTTTGTTTTACTTTTTTTCTCTTTAATTGGAGAATGGAATGGACAAGTTTTTGAATTTTTGGAAATGTACCATGGTAACCAGCTATTTGGGACCCAAAACATCCACTATAGAAAAACAAGAAAAATGTCACCGATTCATGGGTTCCGATTCTTTTAATTTTCAATATACCGATTAAAGAGTTAGTAAAAAAAAAATAATTCTCCAGAATTCATGTTATCATTCATATTTTCCATACTTCATCTGATAAGAACCAAAGCTTACTTTTTTTAATAATATAAGTATAATATGCAAGTACAAAAGTAAAATATAGGTAAATACTTCTGTAATTAATTGGTTGTATTGACCGATATTTTGTGGTAATCAAATATAATGAAATGATATTTAGTACACATAAATAGAAACACACTGTTGAAAAATAAATAAAGTTATATCCAAATTATGTATAAACTTTATAAAAAGTTTATATATAACTAATATAAAACTTTATATAAAGTTTATATATAACTAATATAAAACTTTATATAAATTTTATATATAACTAATATAAAACATATATAAAACTTTATATAAACTTCTATTTTTATTTTCATTTAACTTAATCCACCAGTGTGTTTTTACTGTGTGTACTAATTGCCATTAATTGCGTTAGTAGTTGAATTACTAGCGAGTACCGGCGAACCACGAGGCGAGTAGCGAGCGCGAATGTGTAAACGGCCATTCGCGTTGTGGTGACGAGTGGAAAAATTGGACTACGAGTGCCGGCGAACCACGAGCGCGAATGTGTAAATGCGACATAACATACACAAAAATATGCACGAAAATATGTAGGTTGGGTGTGGTCTGTCAAGGTATTAATGGGGGAGAACCCAAAGGTTCAGGTCAGGGAAGCGGATTAAGGATCTGGTATGGAAAGAGTACCTGAGTACCAAGAACGATGGGTTTAACAAGGAACATAAATGAAGTAAACTAAAACTAAAATCTTAAACAAAGTAACTAATATTTTAAAAATTTAATAGCAGTGGCGTAGCTAGGGCATTGGGGGCCCCCCCGC
Source organism: Gerris lacustris (assembly GCA_951217055.1). Taxonomy (NCBI): domain Eukaryota; kingdom Metazoa; phylum Arthropoda; class Insecta; order Hemiptera; family Gerridae; genus Gerris; species Gerris lacustris. The sequence continues at coordinate 39,231,125 of OX578285.1, read as the reverse complement.
AAACACTTTTTGGGGGCCCCTCGCCAAACAAAATTGATAAGCAAAAAAAAAACCTCTTGAATTTAGAACTGGGGGCCCCCTCGTCGTTGATTTGGGGGCCCCTTGGCACTGGGGAGCCCCCGCAATGCGGGCCCGCTCGGGCCCATAGTTACGCCACTGTTGAATAGTATTTGGAAGAAATAGTAAATTAAACGTAATTTAATAGCTAATCAAAGTAAAATGCAAGTAATAAGACCTGGATCAAAAGAACAAATACATCTATTTTTTTCTATAGAAAATAAGTCCACTCTGGCCTTCAATAATATTATATTAAATTTATACTCGTATATCTCGTTTTTTGTCATCTAAATTATTGTAAATAATCAATTTGGTTGTCAATTCTTCAGTTAATCCCTTTTACTTGTTAAATTTAGTGTAGGTATTTTATAAATTATATACGTTAAATGATAAATGATCTTACAATAAATTGGTAGTTATATGTATGGTATTAACTTGTCCATTATAATGTATTATTGTACTACATTTTGTAAATAAACAATTCTTTGGAAGAGTAAAATATACTGGACAATTAAATTAAAATAATTGAAAATTATATATGCCTATTAAATTTTGTAAATATGCCTAATATATTTATATAGGTACTTATTTCTGCATTAGACTTAATAATAAATAAATGTTACAGTGGCGTACACAGGGGGGGGGCCCAAGGGGCCCTGGCCCCCCCCGAAATGATTACATACCTAAGACCCGCCATACACTTAAAACCAAATAAACACAGTAATGACAGATGCATTAGAATTGGCTGTAAATATTTTCCAATAAAAGGAATTAATTAAGTATTATCTTATAGTATGTATACACTTAATCACCCCAAATAAGCTCAGCCCGGATTTGCCGATAGAATTAAATTCATTCAACACTACACCGGCCCGACTGTCGGCTGGGCCCGGATTTTGCCGATGGAATTAAATTTATTAAACACTATACCGGCCCGACTGTCGGCTGGGCCCGGATTTTGCCGATGGGATTATATTTATTAAACACTATACCGGCCCGCCTGTCGGCTGGGCCCGGATTTTGCCGATGGAATTAAATTTATTAAACACTATACCGGCCCGACTGTCGGCTGGGCCCGGATTTTGCCGATGGAATTAAATTTATTAAACACTATACCGGCCCGAATGTCGGCTGGGCCCGGATTTTGCCGATGGAATTAAATTGATTAAACACTATACCGGCCCGACTGTCGGCTGGGCCCGGATTTTGCCGATGGAATTAAATTTATTAAACACTATACCGGCCCGACTGTCGGCTGGGCCTGGATTTTGCCGATGGGATTATATTTATTAAACACTATACCGGCCCGACTGTCGGCTGGGCCCGGATTTTGCCGATGGAATTAAATTTATTAAACACTATACCGGCCCGACTGTCGGCTGGGCCCGGATTTTGCCGATGGAATTAAATTTATTAAACACTATACCGGCCCGACTGTCGGCTGGGCCCGGATTTTGCCGATGGAATTAAATTTATTAAACACTATACCGGCCCGACTGTCGGCTGGGCCCGGATTTTGCCGATGGAATTAAATTTATTAAACACTATACCGGCCCGACTGTCGGCTGGGCCCGGATTTTGCCGATGGAATTAAATTTATTAAACACTATACCGGCCCGACTGTCGGCTGGGCCCGGATTTTGCCGATGGAATTAAATTTATTAAACACTATACCGGCCCGACTGTCGGCTGGGCCCGGATTTTGCCGATGGAATTAAATTTATTAAACACTATACCGGCCCGACTGTCGGCTGGGCCCGGATTTTGCCGATGGAATTAAATTTATTAAACACTATACCGGCCCGATTTTGGCTGGACCGAGATTTTTGCTGATGGAATTAGATTCATTGAATTAAATTAGGATGCATGAAATAAATCGGCTCATTTGCCGTCTAGGCCTTGATTTTTGCCAGTGGAACTAAAAACATTAAACTTGATCGACGCGATTTCGGCTGGGCCCGATTTTTCGCCAATTGAATTCAATGATTTTTTTTGTGGTTTTAGTCCAGTTCAATAGCATAGGTAGGCATTATAGGTCAGCATCAATTCATTACGAATCCTAATGCAATGAATTGAATTTGGATTCGTAAAAATAGACATGCTCCGATTGACAGCTAGGCCCAGATTTTTTGCTATAGAATTAAGTGCATTGAATTGATTAGGGTGAGTACAATGAAATGAATCAGCCTGATTGCTAGTAGTCCCGATTTTGTCGATGGAAATTAAGCATCAAAATAAATTGGGATGCGTTCAATAATAGACCCGATTGGGCTCGGCCTAGGTGTTAAGCACATTAAATTAAATCAGGCCCGAGTCAACTCGAACTTTTGCCGATGGAATTAAATTAATTGAATTAAAATATGCACACTAGACTGGCTTAAACGGGAAAATGATGGTTGTGGATTTCAGTAGCAAATGTTTGTTTTGGACCAGGATTGTGTGTAGAACGCTACATGGGTCCTCTTGTCTATGCGGCGTTACCCTCTTGCTGACTCAGGTCGGACTAGTGTTCGTCGACATGTAGTGGGAAAACAGAGGCAATATAAATAAATCGGTTTATCATTTTGTGAAAAAACTGATCCATATTACATAGTAATAGTAAATTTAAATCTAAAAACTCAAAAAGCGTTCAGAAAACATTTTATGTTAAATGTCCCATGTAATTACCCAGCGAATGAGCGAATGATTCTTTTGTTTTGCAATAGGTATTTAATTTTCTTAGAGAAGAATTTTCTTCTTGATAAAAATTTGAAATTCGTATGTACTCCAAATCGGCGTTTGCTTTTGCAGTATGGATCACGTTTTGCTTCCGAGCTTACCGAAGGAAATGGAAGATATGTGGCATTTCTGAAGAACGAACAATTTTTATGTCTCCGATTTCAAAAATTCCAAGACAGAAATCTGTTCAACATCAGGGTACAGTTTGGGTCCCGTGTCCGCCTGTCCTTCAATTTTTGCGAACCAACATATCTTAAAAGCTATTCGTCCAATTTTATTGAAATTTTGATGGTAGGTCATAATTAGCCAGGTTATAACATTGCTGATCCCGTATAAGTTTCAATCTTCTGCACCTGCTTATTTCTCTTCCACATTCGCACAGACATACATTTATTTACACCTATATCTTCAAAAGTACTCATCTGATTTTTATGAAATTTTAATGGTTTGTTTAAAGTAGCCCGCAGATAACCCAAGAATAATTTCAACCGTCTGTCTGCGCTCTTAAAATATTGTTATTGATACTTAATTCATGTTAAATTTACTCAATTTTCCCTCCTTTTTTAAATTAGTCAAAATTGGTTTGATTTTTACATGATTTAAAGTATCAATTTACCAAAATTTAAACAGCGCAGACAGTTAAAATTAATCTGTGAGCTTCTATCAGATAAGTTTTATAAAATCAGATGAATATTTTTGAAGATAAGGTGTAAATAAATGTATGTGTGTGCACATGTGGAAGAGAAATGGTGGCAGGTGGAGAAATGTGGTGGAGGGAAATGGGACCAGAAGATTGGACCTTATATAGGACCAACAATGGACTTTTTATATGCTAATTAACTACCATCCGAATTTCATTAAAATCGAAAGAGTAGTTTTTAAGAATTGTTCGCAATGTTTGAGCGAGAGACAGACTAACAGCCAGAAACGGGATCAAAAATGTCTGATAACTGGAACAGATTTCTGTCTTGGAATTATTGGAATCGGAGACATAATCGTTCTTTAGAACGATCACATCACATAGTGAGGTGTAACCTCATAGGATTTTAATTTAATTAAATATGAGGTAAGAAATTGAAATTAGAGTGTTGAAAAGGGGGAGAAATTACAATTATAATAAATTATGGGGTATGCTAAACCCGCATATAAGTTATTAGGTTGGGCCCCCCCCGAAACAATTTTCTGTGTACGCTACTGAAATGTTATATACTTAAGGGTTGATTTAGTTGGGAGTGAATCTAAATTTACAAAGTTCGTTGTATTGACTGAGATTTTGTGGTAATCAAACATTGTGAATCGTGTATATCACTTGTTAAAAAAAAATAAAACACTATAATCATAAAATATAAATTTATTGGTCTATACCACAATTTTTATTTTATTTTGAAATATAAGTAAGTCACCGAAGTCACCGTAGCCGTCATACTTTTATAAATTGTTATATTATTAGTATTTTAAAGGCTGAAACCGGTCTGATTTATTATAAATTAAAAATTTGTGGAATAAACTTATATTTTATAATTACAGTGTAGAGGTGGTTAGAGTGATATAAACGATTTATAATCTAAATGTAAAAGTTATATCTTGCAATGATTGTAATCAGAGTATTATTATTAAGTTTATTTCAAATTCTATTTATTTATGTCATTAGTTCATTATTCTTATTTGATATTTTTCTAATCTATTTTCTGAGAAGATACATTTATTTTGAAGTAAGATATTATTATTTTTTACGTATTTTGATAAATCTTAATTTGAAGTGTTATCTTAAATTTCTTGTGTTTATATGATTAATTTTCCCTCTGTTTGTGATTATTTCTTGGAAAAAGCGGTGGCTGGACCGTAAATGTAATCCATTATTTTTTAAATAAACTATGTCTATTTTTTAACGACTGCGCCAATATTTGAATATATATATTTATATATATATATATATATATATATATATATATATATATATATATATATATTTATGTACCTTTGATTATATTGACCGAGTTTGTGTTGTTGGAGTGATTTATATACATATACATATACATATATATATATATATATATATATATATATATATATATATATATATATATATATATATATATATATATAAATATATATATATATATATATATATATATATATATATATATATATATATATATATATATATATATATATATATATATATATATATATAAAAGTCAACGTATGTGTGTGTGTGTTTGTTCTTTATACAAATCTACAGTTTTAGCCCGATTTTGATGAAAATTTGCACACTTGACTTTCAAAGCAAGGAAAAAATCAAGGTCGACATGAATTTTCGAAATTTAAATTTTGGTACACAGGGGTACGGGGTACAAGTAATGAATACGGGGTCAAAGTAATGAATACCCTTCGTGATGCATATCGTTGAAAAGCTCATTAAGAGTACAGTAATTGTTGTTATGTACACTTTTGTCATATTTTCATTTAGGAGGGGGGTAAAATGGAAGAATATAGCTATATCTTATTTGTTCTTTATACAAATCTACAGTTTTAGTTCGATCTCGATGAAAATTTGCACACTTGATCTTCAAAGCAAGGGGAAAATCAAGGTCTACATGAATTTTCGAAATTTAAATTTTGGTACATAGGGGTACGGGGTACAAATAATGAATACGGGGTCAAAGTAATGAATACCCTTCGTGATGCATATCGCTGAAAAGCTCTTTAAGAGTACAGTAATTGTTGTTATGTGTAGTTTTGTCATATATTTATTTAGGAGGGGGGTAAAATGGAAAATATAACTATATCTATATGTGAAAAGAAGAGTATCTATATGAGATAATGTCTTTTATACAAATCTACAGTTTTATCCCAATTTGATGCATTTTTACACTCTTTTTCTTCCAAACAAGGTGAAGATCAATGCCTACATGATTTTCCGAAATTAAAATTTTGGTTCACAGAGGTACGGGGTACAAATGTCAAAGTAATGGATACCCTTCATGATGCATATCGTTGGAAAGCTCTTTAAGAGTACATTAATTGTTGTTAAGCACGTTTTTGTCATATTTTCATTTAGGAGGGGGGTAAAATGGAAATTTAAATCTATATCTATAAAAGTCAACGTATGTGTGAATGTGTTTATGTTCTTAATACAAATCAACAGCCTTAATTCGACCTCGATGAAAATTTGCTCATTTGACCTTCAAAACAAGGGGAAGATCTCTATCTACATGAATGTTCGAAATTAAATTTTTGGTACAAAAACGGGGGTACGGGGTACAAATGTCAAAGTTGAAACCCCTTCATGATGCATACTGTTGAAAAGCTCTTTAAGAGTACAGTAATTGTTTTTATGTGCATTTAGGGGGGTAAATGGAAAAATATATCTAAAAGTCAACGTATGCGTGCATGTTCTTTATAAAAATCCATAGTTTTAGTCCGATCTCGATCAAAAAATGCACACTTGACCTTCAAAGGAAGAAAAAATCAGTGTCTACATGAATTTTCGAAATTTAAATTTTGGTACACAGGGAACAGGGTACAATAATAAATACGGGGTCAAAGGACTTAATACCCTTTATGATGGATATCGTTGAAAAGCTCTTTAAGATTACATTAATTGTTGTTATGTACAGTTTTGTCATATGTATTTTCATTTAGGAGGGGGTAAAATGGAAAAATATAGCTATATCTTATAAAAAAAGAAGAGTGTCTGTATGAGGGTGTCTTTTATACAAATCTACATGTTTATCCCAATTTGATGAATATTTACTCACTTTCCCTTCAAAGCAAGGGGGAGGTCACTGCCAACATGAATTTTCGAAATTTAAATTTTGGTACAAAGGGGTACGGTGTAAAAATGTCAAAGTAATGGATTCCCTTCATATCATGCATATCGTTGAAAAGCACTTTAAGAGAAAAGTAATTGTTGTTATGTACAATTTTATTTAGGAGGGGGTAAAATGGTAATTTATAGCTATATATATAAAAATCAACCTATGTGGGTGTATGTTCTTTATACAAATCTACAGTTTTAGTTCGATGTCGATAAAAATTTGCCCACTTGAACTTCAAAGCAAGGGGAAAATGACAGCCTAGATGAATTTTGGAAATTTAAGTTTGGTACACAGGGGTATGGTACAAGTAATGAATACGGGGTCAATGTAATGAATACCATTGATGATGCAAAAGCTCATTAAGAGTAGAGTAATAGTTTTTATGTATTGTTATGTCATATTTGTCTTTAGGGGGGGGGGGGGGGAATTTAGGATCTTTAAAATTTGCTTATCAAAGAGGAGGGGTATAGAAATAGGTGGGAGAGATAGAATCTAGATATTCTTGCATAGTAAAATAATTTATGTTTCATTATGGTTGTTTATAAACTTATCTAATTATAATAACACTCTGTAGCGAAGCATGGGTACCCAGCTAGTATATATTATATATATGTGTATATATGCATATACATATATATACTAATAAAATATTAATTATAAAATTATTTATGTATTAGCATTATGTAATTTATTTATTAAATTTGATGAGCTAATAATAAATAAAAACATTTCTGTAAAATAAAAGGTATTCTATTTTATGCATTTAATTGTTTAAATTTAGGTATGATTCTTTTTTTTTTTTTTTTTTATTGATCGGAATAATTATTTTTCTTATTAATTATGAAAATGTTTAGTGTACATGGTACATCAACAATATTAGCACTTTACTAGATAACATATTTACATTTAAACAATTGTCTATCGATAACCCTTGCCTCAAATTGATCAGATTGCCGTACTCGGAAACATTTATTAGGTATAATGTCATGTTTTTATTACTGTAAATAAATAAACACTCATCTAAGGATTAATGTCTGACCACAAGAATACATACACTTATGTAATACCAGTTTCGACTTTAGTTATTACGAAATAACGTCATCATCAGTTATTGGTAAGTATTATTCAGTATGCCTGTGTCTTTTGTACTACCAGGCAGTGGCGATCCTAGGTCAAAAGATCTGGGGGGGGGGGGGCTAAAGCCCCCTATGTTTTGTGGGTTTAGTATACATGTTAATATACCAGGAAGTACTCATTTGTATTTTATATGTTGTTGCAGTCCTTCCCAGAGGCATTTCTATGCAATTTTTTCTTTCAGGCTAAACAATTAATTTCATACAATAATGTTATAATGGCTATTGAACTGGGACTGGGAAGTTCTATTGTAAGTATAATTGGAGGCATATTTAAACAGTTTACTGTGATACTTACCATACCATCACAAAAGAAAGTATTGGTCGGTAAATAATAATAATTTAACAAGAGTGTAACATATACCATGTAAATTTGGGTACTTCTTTAGATTGTTACTCCCCTGTGTGTTTTTAGAATATAAATGACATTAACTAAATTACTATAATGACAAAGTGATGTTTAGCCTATGTGGCATGACATGCATAATTACAAGAAAAAAATTACTTCTAAGTCAAAATCTTTACGACAAAATTAATAATTTAAAATATAATACAAAGTAAAGGGTACTTGTGCAATATTATTTAGGCAAAATTTAGGAAGAAAAATACCTCTAAAAATCTATCCCGGGTTTCGGCACCAAAAATGTAGAGTTGGGGGCTTCGAATCTGAACTGACCGCGAAAATCCTCCAATTCAAATGAAAAGGGAAAAAAAGATAGTGCCCAGTAGAGATATAAAAAATAATAATTATACAAGTAATAATAAAGGAACACAAAGAAAGCCCAAGTACCTTGGATTATAAAAGGGGGTTTATTAACAGTTAGAATAATAATAAAAATAACATTGTAATATTGACCTGGTGTGTGTGGTATTTGAATCTGCATTCGTCAGCAAACTGGCTCGGGCGAACAGATACTGGCTCTGGAGACGAAATAATATGTCCGGGCGGACATACAAGGAAGAACTGGAAATATGCAGTGGCTTGGTGAACTGGATCGGTATACAAGTGTACGGGCGGACATACGAGGAAAGGTTTTAACTGAGATGAAAGAATATTTTATCCGGGCAGATATATATCACTTCTCACTTCCACAAACTCACTTCCACTTCATGTGACTGGCAAAAAGGATGTGTTCTGGCCAGGTTGGCCAATACAAATTAAATATAAAAATAAACTATACAAAGATCTGTTAGAAATATGAAGGTTCTAAACAAAGATTAGCTCACAAACGGGGACACACTCAGTTGTGCCCCGGAACAAATAAAAATATTTTATATAAAATAAAAAAAATATACTTTTCCTTAACATATTATAATAAAATAAAATATAAATAAATAATATATACATATAAATAAATAAAATAAACTGTAGCTTTAACAATACTTAATACAAATAAAAATTAACAAATTTACAAGCATATTTAAAGTAAGATAATGATAACGTGAGATGATGTTGGTTTGATGAAATGTTATTCAGAACATAAGTTCTGAATAACATATTCCTTTAATATCAATTAAAGGAACGCGATAGATAAAAGCCTATATGAAGCTGCTACTATTGTCAAGCGACAATCGCGGCTTCATTTGTCCTTCATCCCTTTCCAGTCTTAATAATACACACAAAATTGTCAGAAATATCAAATATCTAATAAGTCGCGTCAGAGAGGCTACGTAAAAGTGACAAAGGTTGCTGTGACGTCATGCGGCCTCCACGATTTTTCGTCAGGTTATCTTTTCTGGCTCATAACAAACCATTGTTTACTAGAGTTCTGTGAGCATTTTATAGTTTTTTCCTCTTTTCATTCTATTAAAAGCTTTTTTAACTGTTTTTAACCTTATCATATATCAGTAACATCATTAATAAGCCAATAAATGTATACATTTTAGATGATAAAACAAATAATTCTCACAAATAACTCAAAGAAGATGTAAAATAACTTACTCACAGATGTGCTCTTTTTATTCTATTAAAAGCTTTTTTAACTGTTTTTAACCTTATCATGTATCAGTAACATCATTAATAAGCCAATAAATGTATACATTATAGATGATAAAACAATAATTGATTAAAAAATAATAATAAAATAAAATAGCACTGATAAAACTCAGTCGTATATCCAATGTTATGAGCCAGCTGACCTAACAACACACACTTTTTTACGTAAGTGACGTCACACTTCCCCGGCGTATTAATTAGGTTTTGTTTAGTTGATGAGAGAGACCGGTGAGTTAAGGAATGGTCCAGGTTAGTAGTGTCATCTCATCTATCACCTAATTATTATCAGGTTAAACCCAATAAAATAAAGGAATCTTACCAAGGCAGAAACAACTCGTTTTTTTGTAAAATCTCCATCAAAATTAAAGTAAGAAGGAAGCTCTCATCAAGAGAGAGGTCCATCTAGAAACTACCATAGTCATCAAGCTTTGTCACTACTTAATTCATGCACCAATCATTAATCTAATTGACCTAAGACTTAACCTATCTGTCTTAACTGAAAGGAACTCCACAAAATATCAGATCGTTCAAACTACCAAAAATCTAAACCTGAAGAGAGGTGGAACCTTCATTCGACTCTAACGACCTCATTCGACTCTAACGAATCTTCATTCCACTCTAAAGACCTCATTCGACTCTAACGAACCTTCATTCGACTCTAACGACTCTAAACATTTCTAAATCATCTTCCATATCTAATGAAGTAGTCCCGTTTACACCTAAACCTTCTACAAATATTCTAGCAAACATCAACACATCAGCATTATCTGATAACAGCTCAACTGTTGTATTAGGGATAGCCATTGCCCTAATGCAAGATAAAATAGGATTTTATCAACTTATACGTTTAGAGATAGATTCTGGTAGTCAATATTCATTTATCACCGGACAGTGTGCCAGAAGACTTGGTCTTAGAGTATCAACGTTCTCGAGATCTGAAAATAAAAGTTTTTAAAAACTTAAACTTCTGAAGTGTTCATTTAACTGGCAAGTTGTCACAGGGGTAGGTTGTCGCATAGTCTATATAAAGGGGTTAGAGTGATAGGGGAAAGCTCGCGTGGCTACTGAAGATAACCTTCTTTATGTAGACAAAAGTAACGAAAGAAGGTGTCACTGTAGCAAACCGTCTGTCATCTAGGGCATTTTAACTGTTTAGGTAAGTCTCTTAATGTTTTTTTTTTTTATTTAATTACGTTTTCTGTTTTGTATTTTACTACGTTTTTATTAGCTTGCTTTCTTGTTTGTTTGTCCAGTACAAATCTTGCAATCGATTTTTAACTAACTTCCCGAGTAGCTAGACATTTGAAACTATTAGAATAGCTCAGCAGTCGATGACAATGCATTATACTTTTAGCCTTAGCCATCTTTCAGGATAATTTAATTCGTTTTCAGCAAATTTTGCTGTATGAAAAGATAGTTCGGTTATTTATTTGTTTTGACATGACCCATATTTACGATCTTCATTTTGACAGAGGTTTCAAATTTATGATTTATGACAGAAAATTTAAAAACGCAGTGTATAAAAAGTTCTTTTTATCTTGCAATTATTTTATCTAAGATCAGTGGCCTAGCTTTCTTTAGTCGGGCCCCCCCGCGACTAATTTTGGGCCCCCACCATTTTTTGAATGGAAGAAAAAAATCCGTTTGAAAATGGTGAGTGTTGAGTTAAGATTTCTGAATTTTTTTTTTTTTATTTGGATTTATATAATATAGGTACTAAAAAAAGATCATATATAGCTATATTATTATCATAACCATTCATAAATTAATTTAGAAAAATCTGCACAAAAGAGCACAAGAAGTTCAAGGTTTGTTTAGAGTAACTAACATCTCTTTGATGAAAGTAACTAACATTTTCTTTGTAAAAATGGATTACCATGACTTATTTTTATTTGACGTGTTAACTTTATACAAAATAGAAAAATAATAAGAATTTTTTAAACGTTTTCGATAATATATATTAACGATACTTCTACCTCTACCTACACATTTTACAAGTAAGTAAATCTCTCTGCTATATTATTGTGTATAATATATTATTTATAATATCTCTATATTTTTGAGGATCTCAAATATGTTTACTTTTTTGGCTAAGGTAAATTGTATGGTACAATCGAATTTTGTACTTCGATTTGGACCTCTACCTGGGACCTGGACTATATGGAGCAGGGTTGTTTTTCTTTAGAAAATGAGGCAATGGCCGTTGAAAATTCTAGGGGAAAAACATAATTTTGTTCTTCGATTCTGTATACAGCATCGTACAATTCACTTTTACCACTTTTTTTATTATTATTATTTATTGTTCACTTTTACATAATACGTAATTACATAACACACACATATATGTGTGTGTGTGAGTTCATAAGTAACCCCCCCCCCCCCCATGAAAACATCCTGCCTACCAATCTCACTTCACTCACCTAAGTATACAACCAGTTTCTTTACTGATGCTTAAGTTGTTTTAAATTGGTTTCAATCATGTTCTTAAAGTGTTTATAAGCAATAGAGTCTGTAATATCCAAAAACATATTAATTTGGTGAGGTGGATACATGTCATATCAGCAGAGAACCCTGCAGATTGTGGTTCAAGAGATGTCTCACCATGTAACTTAATAAATCACCCTTTTAAGGGCCGATTAGACGAGCCGATCTGGTCTCCCTCTTTTTTTAGGTTTTCCTAACCTTTCCTAGCTTACCTGTTAGTTCAATCTGGCTGTTCTGATCGCTCCTTAGCCACCCTCTTTTGCCGTAGTACTTTCTCTATGAAGGAGACCACACATGTCCAATTTTCCTTGCTAGCCAGCATCTTTTTTCAGTGCAAAGGCACCGCCTCTCCTCGTTCTAGCCAGTTCAGGTAAAGTAAGTATAAAGGGCCGATTATACGAGCCTATCTGGCCTCCCAAAGTTGGGGCCACGCCCCCTCGGCCCGAAAACCCGGTCGTGTAATTCGAGTTCCTTGTCACGTTTTGGGGGTGGAACCAGACAGGGCGATCGGATGGATATTCCATCCAATATAGGGTAGAAAAGTGGGGGAACTATAGGCTCCCCCACTACTTTTCCCTTCAAACTGACAGTTACTTCCCTATCTCCTTAGGAAAAAGTGGCCAGGTCGGGCCGTGTAAATGCAACACTCTGTCAAGTGGTGGGGAGACCGGAGATAGGGTAACTCAGAACGGATCCAGGACCAGGCGGCAGAGAATGGCTCGTCTAATCGGCCCTTTAGACAGTACCACCATGGACCATGGGCAATATTACCAGTTGAAGAATGGCCATCATCTTATTGAAGCTCTCCCAGAACTTAGAATAAAGCCGGTTTCATTAATTGCATGTGAAAGTTTGCTTTCAGATTTTGACTTATGCACAAAAGTATTTTCAAAATATTCTAGATTAATCAGAAGTTTTTCTTAAGCTATCCACTTCATTACAAAACCTACCAAAAGAAATTCTAGATCTATAACTTCTTCTAAATATGACGAGGCTAATTTGAAAATGATCAAGATCTTGCAACAATAAGGCCTTCTCAGAGTGGGCAGATAGCAGTGGGCTTTATAATAAAAAAAACACCAAATTTGATAACCAAAGCGGTCACACTTCACATCTCTCATTATTTCCCACCTTGGCCACCTTCATCAAAAAAATTTCCATATTGGCACAGCATCTTTGCAATCTATTTAAATCAGAAATATTGGATACCTTCAGCACGAAACCTAACCTAGGATTGTGTAAATCAAAATGTCTTACCTTCATCAGCATGACTAAACCAGCCCCTACACGATCAAGCTGCTTGATCAAAACATCGCGTCAAGCTGATTGACACGACCTTCAAGCCACCTTGGGGCGCATCAAGCATCCCATCAATCTTTTCATCAACACTCATTTGTAGCGGAGTCAGGGCCGGCGCGACCGTATAGGTGAACTAGGCGACCGCCTAGGGCGCTAGGGCCTGAGGGACGCCACAAAATACTTGCCCACCAAGAAGTCAATATGTTATAAAGAAAAATAGATGAATAACTTAAATTAGGAGAGATCTCAGGGGTGGATCCATGGGGGCGAAGGGGGAAATCCCAAATCCCCCTCAGAATAAATACAACAAAAACAATTAATTGAAAAGGTTGAACATTTCTTGTTTTATTATTTTTCATACCCATTTAAAACTAATAATGTAATTATTTTGCTAATAAATGATTATTGTTATGGAGCAAGAGTCAAGTCGCTATTAACATTTAAAACTGGGGTTCCCACTTTTATGTTTATGTGGGATACAAACATTTAACTATTTTGTGTTTGTTTATTTGCATACTTAAATGTTTGTTTGTTTATAAACTCAGTTGAGTGTGTATCCCCTAGTTCAGTTGCTGTATAGGACGTTGTGAAGGTATTTCATAATGAATCAGGAAGAATTAATAGCTTATTAAGCGTTAATATTTTGTTAGTCTAAAAACCGATTTAGTTAATAAATGTTATAAAATTCTGCATAAACAATTTTAATCAAACTTTTAGGTGATTGTTTTTTCGCTCAGGGAATAATGGCTTACATTACTCCCTAGATGCATAAATAACTATAATATAGTCGAATTAACTTTTTAAATGGTATAATGAGGAATTTTATACAATAAAAATTGATTAAACAATAAGATATATTATTTTTATTAACTAAAATTTGAACATAATAATTACTTCAGAAAAGAATACAAATTAACAAAAATATTCCTTGTTTAAAATATGCATGGTATGTATTTACTATAATAACTTTCATTCTCTAGGTAAATTTGTGCTAATCAAGTAATATTTCACACAATATCTATCTATATATATATATATATATATATATATATATATATATATATATATATATATATATATATATATATATATATATATATATATATATATATAAAATCTTGATTTAAGGATTTAGATGTTTTTGGTAAGTCAAATTCACCCCTTCTTTTACATTTTTTTTTCTTTTTGTAATATAGACTAAAAAAAAAAACAAAAAAGGGCTGATTTTATTCGTACTTATTGTAATTTACAAAATAAATTACCAAAATTAACATATATATGTACTGTACATATGTAACTTTATAGTATTAATAAAAGGTAAATAAATCAATAATACAAAAAAAAAAGTTAGTATAGGCTTTACCCAACTATTAGGATTAATATAATTGGATTAATAAATGACTGAGTTTAAAATATGCCGACATAATATATAAGCTAAAATAAATGCTATTTAACAGTACAATAAATAAAGGACAATAAATTATATTGATTTTACAAAAATCATAAATTTTATTTCGACCGAGATATAAGAACCAAGTTACATTAAGAACAGGTATGTAACACGGAATTACAATTTTTGAACTATATCATACTTCTTTTTAACATCTAAGGAGCAGTCCTTTTTGGGATCATATTTTTTACGGGCTGCTAACTGAGCACGGAGTTCTCGGGCAGTCATATTTAGGTTTAAGGTATTTTGAGTAGTCTCTATAATTACTTGATTACTTTTAGAGGTCCCCTTAGACGATATAACTTCTTCTTGAGCTTTAACATTATTCAGGTCCTGAAATAATTCAAACAATCTGTTAATTTTATTTTTTAACAATTGAACAAAAACAAAAGCAAGTACAGGAGAACCATGATTATTGGTTTCCAGATTCAGAGTCTTCTCCGCTAACATTCAGGCCACACCAGATAAGTCCCTAGGAGGCGAGAGATTAAACAAACTTGAGAAGGGATTTGACCTTAGTTATAAGAAGTTGATTGAGGATGTTTTTAAAAATAAATGCCAAAGGTGTAATATAAATGACGATGAAGTACTAATCTTTTTTAGGTATGAAGTAACAGTAAAATAAAGGGTAGGTTGTTATTGTAAGGTCAAAGAAAAACCAAAGTATTAGTAGCAAGACCATTGGCACCCATAGTCCAGAATTTAGGAGAGGGGGGGGGGGGGGGGTCAAAATAATACATTATTTTTTGGCATCATCTCTTATTCTTTGTATATTATGTAGATTCTAAAAACGTGCAAATAAAAATACTAATATAATACTATATTATAAATATATAGGTAATTTAATTTTAAATTCTATGCATTAAACATAATTTCAATGCAAATAAATGCATTGACAGTATTAAGTTTAAGTATGATCTTTCACTGTATGATATCTTCAGAACACATGTTTAGAGCAGTTCAGTCCCAGTGAACACACTCGGGTGAATAACTGATATCGCTGAACTCTTACCTAAAACTGTCTGTTTTATCTAATTGTAGAATTTTATTTACATTTTCCTTGATGATTACCAGTTTATCTACTAAATTTATTGATGGTTTGGTTATTACTGTTGGGCGAAATTGTGAAGTTTGTTTTTGATAAACTGGATAATCTTTCTTCTGTTCTATCTTAGACTCATTTCATTAAGGACTTTGGTCATTTTTCTATTGACTTGTTGCAGTTCTGTTTTAGTATTAACTGTTGCATCTCACCGCTGCCACCAACTTCATGAGTGCTGAACTTGTAAGAATCTATAATATGTGTTATGGTGGGGAATTGGAGGCCCGGCGGAGTGTATTGTAAAGGGTAAGCCAAGTCTAGAATATTCTAGGAAAGCAGTGTAGACCTTAAGCTTGCAAAGGTTCGAATTTCTGTCTTGTGGTGCTTCCCCCACCAAGAATCTATCCGACTAAGCCCTAACATAGAGTCACATGAGGAGTCTGATCTTAGCTCCGGAGGTGTACATCATAAATCAATATCACACACATACAATCAAATACCAATATATTATACATTCAACACATAACCAGTTTACTTGATTCACTCATCGAATCCCCATTACATTGGTGGCAGCGGTGGGATACAGCGGTTAATACTGAGACAGAACTGCAAAATGTCAATAGACAAATGACAGAAGTCCTTAATGAGTCTAAGATAGAACAGAAGAAAGATTATCCAGTGTATCCAAAACAAACTTCACAATTTTACCCAACCAATCATCGATAAATTTAGTAGATAAACAGATCATCAAGGCAAATGTAATTCTACAGTTAGATAAAACAGACAGATTTAGATAAAAGTTCAGCGATATCAGTTATTCACCCGAGTGTGTTCACTGGGACTGAAGTCATCAACCCTGAAGCAATCAAAGGTAAAACAGGTCAGATCATGATTGTGCAAGGACAGACAAACATTCAACATACTCATTCATTTTATAACACACATCATTTTAGGTCATACGAGACAGTTTATTTATTCAGTTTTAGTCTCAGAGTTTGACAATAGTAACTTTAGCCTTATTTTAGGAATAGACCTTTTATACAAGTACAATGGCATAATTAAATTTCAGCTATCGGAAATATCAATTGAATTGACAGAAATTAAATTTGTTGACTAAAGGAAAAGTAGGTTAAAGGAACAGCTGATTGAAATCTTACATCACAAACCTCATAACTCATGACATAGGAGAAAAACAAAAAGCTGATACAGAATTACAAATGTTATTAGGGAGCACAGGACAACAAACTTATAGATCAGCAGATTCCTTTACACAGCTGGACTCACTCACTCAAAATAACATGCAAGGAAACAAAAACAAATTTAGAACCAACAAATGACCATAGACCCACTAAATATACACAACTTTATTTCTTTTTTAATCATATGAGTATTTAATTCAACCAGAAATTTCCAGTTTATCAAAGATTTCAAGCACTCATAGTATTTCAATGCTAACACTATTATTTTGTTTTAGATCAATGACACCTTATATAGAGGCACGTGCAGATTGAAGATTTAGTGTTTAAGTCCCTTTCAACAACTTATTAATAGATACACAGGTCAGATCATGATTGTAAGGACAGACAAACATTCAATATACAGTGTTGGATAATATAATATTTTCAGCTTCCATAGTTCTCTCACCAAACCATATTTTCCTTTCATATCCAATTCCTCACCAGACTTGAAATTTTGCTAAATACTTAATCATTACTTGGTGGATCCCCCTCCTCCACCCTTGTCTTATATGTGCAAATAATTTAATTCAATCACATCAGTGAAAAATAATCCTTTTAGATACTGAAGGCATACTATATGCAGTGGCGTAGCTACACCATTGGGGGCCCCTCGCCAAAGAAAATCGGTGAGAAAAAAAACCAAAAAAAAAAACCTCTTGTGCTCAGGATTGGGGGCCCCCCTTGACGTTGGTACAAGGATAGTAATTCCAGTTGTTTCTGGATTTGGGGGCCCCCTGACACTGCCCCCCCCCCCCCCCCCCCGCAATGTGGGCCATAGTTACGCCACTGACTATATGTAAATTTCCTAGTCAGCATTTCTATTGACTCCCAGACGGAGTAAATCTTTAACAAGATTATGCTAACAGCATTCTTTTTTTTTAAAAAAAAAAATTAACTTATAGGAAAATATAATAAAATTCCATAATTGTTGTATATAGGCGAGGAGCCAGGCTAGAGATAAGAAAGACAACAATGATGCAATGGCAAGGAAACAACAGGAAGGAAGACTGCCAGGATTGTCCATAACCTGACTGAGTGGATTGACAAAAGCTAAGGCGAGGTTAACTTCTATCTGTCACAGTTGCTGTCAGGACACGGACTGTTCCACATGAATCTTCACAGAATAGGAAAAGTAGCTAGCCCAAGTTACATGCATTGTAGGGGTGAGAGGTATTAAGGGGCGATTAGACGACCGGTTCTCTGCCGCCTGGTCTTGGTCTGGTCTCCCCTCCACTTGACAGAGTGTTGCATTTACACGGCCCGACCCAGTTTCATCTAGCCACTTTTTCTTAAGGCTCTACCGCTCTTTGAGGTTAGAAAAATCATTAAATTGAAAATTGTATTGGTTCTAAGCAAGATATCAAAAATCTAATCACAGGCTTCATTCCTAATTTTAATTCTGCACAATTTGAGCCCTATTTCAACTTCCTATGATAAATAATACAGGCGCCATTTCAATACAACGATAAAACTCGTATTAAAATGGCGCCTGTACTATTTATCAAAGGAAGTTGAAATAGGGCTCAAATTGTGCAGAATTAAAATTAGGAATGAAGCCTGTGATTAGATTTTTGATACCTTGCTTAGAACCAGTATACTTTTAATTTTACTGTTTTTCCTAACCTCAAAGGGCAGTAGAGCCTTAAGGAGATAGGGAAGTAACTGTCAGTTCGCGGGGTAAAGTAGTGGGGGGCCTATAGTTCCCCCACTTTTCTACCCTACGTCGGATGGAATATCCATCCGACCGCGGGCGACCGCCCTGTCTGGTTTCACCCCCAAAACGTGACCAGCAAGTCAAATTACACGACTGGGTTTTCGGGCCGAGGGGGCGTGGCCCCGACTTTGGGAGGCCAGATCGGCTCGTCTAATCGGCCCTTTATACTTACTTTACCTTCTTTACCTGAACTGGCTAGAACGAGGAGAGGCGGTGCCTTTGCACTGAAAAAAGATGCTGGCTAGCAAGGAAAATTGGACATGTGTGGTCTCCTTCATAGAGAAAGTACTACGGCAAAAGAGGGCGGCTAAGGAGCGATCAGAACAGCCAGATTGAACAAACAGGTAAGCTAGGAAAGGTTAGGAAAACCTAAAAAAAGAAGAAAAAGGTATGTTGCCACATTGGCCACAATAAAGGTAAAGTAATGTGAGAACGGAACCGTGATGGTCTATGCCTAAGAATAGGTTGCTGTCTTCTTTAGTGGGTCGGAGGGCCAACCCGACACTACCTATTGAGAAGCTTCTCTATAGGGAGTCTGTCAAACAGATTTTTTTTGCTCACCCTATATAAAAAAAAATAAAAACACCAAAAGAAACAAGTTGAAGCTTGCAAGAGAACCAAAAAATAAATTTACAATTAATAATTGAGGATATCATCCAAATAACCTCAAACCTAAGCAGACGATTACAAATGAAAAATTAATATACAAAAAACCAAAGAACACTTGATATAAAAAAAATAAATATTAATTAAATTAATTAAAAGCCGAATGAAAAAAGGTAAAATTGAATCAAATGTCTAATATAATGACCAGGAAGAAAAATAATTAATTATTAATTAATTAAAAGCATGTGACAAACCAAAGTTCAATTTAAAATAGCAGATTATACAAAATATTATGAAAGAAAGTTTTTATAAAAAATAATAATAATAATAATAAGGTAAAGAAAGAATAAAGAATAAATTAAATGCCCAGGCGAATCTAATAGAATTCGCTAGATTAAATCTTATAAATGATAGGCAGATCACCTAATTAACAGGGAACAAGGTCAAAGTATCGACCTAATTTGACTCTTAACCCTGGAATGCTAATGGTAGTCAAATCGACGAGCACAGTTTGAACCTTAACCTTTTACGCTCGTATGCGATGGTGATGGGTACCCCATTCTTCTGCAGTGCTTGCACTGGTTGGTAACACACCTGCTAGTGTAGCGGTAGTAGTCCTTTTGAGCATACACTCATTTTCTGGCAAATTCCTGTCAAAGCTACTTCATTGATTCGAAGGGGATTAATGGTCGTTGAATGAGCCTATAGCCTAGGAAAACGGGCCTGGGGTAAGGGGCAATGGACCTAGGGTAATTGGCCTTGGGCCAGAGACCAGTGGCCGATAGCACTCAGCAAAGGGCCTAGGGCTTTTAGCCTGGGGCATGGGACCTGGTGCATTAATGTTCCCTCAATTTCTGATTCTTTTGATGTTCCTACTAAGTTATGTGTCATCAAATGTTTGTATATCTCACTAAAAGATTTAATAATGAGTTCTTAATAGTTTTCTCTTTATAAAAGTGTAGTTTCAACCCAAAAAATGTATTTTTCTACACATGTTAGTAATATTTTACGATTTTGGTAGTATTCATAAACGGAAAGATTAAATTTTAATTTAAATCAAATTATAATTATTATTAACTACGGGAAACAGACAGAGAAAAATACACTCCAGCACTAATGACACACATTCATATAAATTGAAGTTTAGCTTATACAAATTATTTCACACGTCGTTCAGTCAGGTGTCAGGTTATAAACAAAACAAAGCCTTGTTGTTTATCTACTGTCCTGAAAGGATAATTACCGCTGTTAAACGATTTCTTGTGGTTTAACAATAGAATATTTTACTTTTTTTTTTTTTGTTCAATTTACGCTGTTGTTCACAGTTATTCCTTTATTAAATTCTATGTATCAAACACCATTTCAATGCATTGACAGTATTAAGATTAACTTATGATAAACTTTCACTGATTTCTTTGATTCTTTTGATTGATTTATTTAGAAGACATCTTTAAAGCACTTTCGTTTTTCTTTTAATGCGAGGGGTAGAATAATATACTTAAGAATAAAAAAAAAAATGATTTTGCACAAAAATATCGCAATGATTCCCTCCTACAGAGTAAAGTAGTCAACGGACAAAACAGTTTTCATAGTGGTAGAAATATATATTTAAAAATAATATTTAATAATAACTAATGTAATTATTAAAATAAAATAATTACTTTTTGAATTAAAAGAATGGGTTCAAAATAAAAATCATAAAAAAATAGAAGAGGACTTGAAGTAAAGGTTTCATTCAGGTTTTAAAGTGGCTCCGCAAAAAAAAGTTGTTTGGAATTAACTTTTTGCGGAGCCGCTGCAAGATGGCCATAGATGAATTCGCCCGCGTGGAGGCCCGCTAGCTGTGAACCCACCTTTATACAATATTTGTAAACAAATATTGTAGCTAACTTGGTGCGTGTAACTTGGCTTCCGCGGGTAGAATCGTTATAAACTGCTTGGTTTTCCGGTGAAATCCGCTTCACGAAGGGGATGAAGTCCGATGTTTCGCTTCCACTTTTGGAAGCATCTTCAGGGGTGTGGTGCATCGTTATGTTTACTTGAAGCAACAGTATCAGTATGTCTTGTTGTTGCTTCATGTAAACATAACAATGCCCCACACCCTTAAAGATGCTTCCAGTAGTGGAAGCGAAAAGTCGGACTTCATCCCGTTTATGACGCGGATTTCACCGGAAAACCAAGCTGTATAATAAAAATATTGCAGCTGTACATATATTTAAGTTGTTATAATAAAACCATTGTTAACATAAAATAATATAAAATGAAATAAGGTAAAATATAAACTTAAACAGCTAGATTTGATGTATGTTTAGCAATAAGTGGAGTAACTTATATTATTATTATTTTCTGCTAGTACTAAAGGTCTTATAATGAATCGTAGAAGACACCCAGATCCAGAAGAGATTTTCTACATATTAAAGAAATTAATTTCAACGAAGAGTTGAATTTAATTCATCTATGACTCAGATTTTGGGCTGTGTATTGAAGAAGATGTGGATTCAGACACCACGAAGTCAGATTCTGAGAGAGAAGATATGAAGAGTGAAGCATTTTTTAGGATAGAATATGCTTTTACGATGACCAACCCCACAAAAACCGAGTGTGCATGCATAAGGGCCTCGGGCATGAGGGCCCATGGGCTTCCAGTAATTTGCCTTAGTAACTTGGGGCCTGGAGCATTGGGCATGATGCTTGTGAATTGGGTCAATAGCCGGTAACTTGGGATCTGGGGAATTGGTCATAGGACCTGTGGCTTGTGGCATAAACCTGAGGTAAGGGTCCCGGGGACCGAGGGCCTGGAAAAGTAGGTATCTGTACACCACGAACGGAGGTACATAACAACATTAGGAAAAGCATGTTATATATTTTTGGACTTAATCTGTAAATAATACTCTCCCTTTGTTCCTAAAGTAGTTCTAAGTCGAACAATTACCTAATGGCATTAGAAATGAGATGACTACCGAAGTGGTCTTAATGTTTACTTAATTTCAGATATATTTTTATGTTCCTACTAACTTATTTTTCATCATATGTTCGTATATCTCAGATAATAAATTTACAATGAGTTCTTAATAGATTTCTGTTTATGAAAGTGCAGTTTCAACCCAAACAAATTTTTTTGGACATATGTTAGTCGAATCGACGAAGGTAATACCAGCCATGCGATTACTATCAGCATTCCAGGGTTAAGGCAGGCTAAAGGCGATAATTGGACGGATTGTTTGGATAAGGGAAAGATTAGGTTATTTACCTGTTTGTTGTTGGTCAAGGTAGAATCGGTGGAATCGGCGGCGTCTAGGGGTTTCACGTTTTTCTTAGTCTCGGACTTGTCGATACGGTTGTTGGCAGGCGTACGGTTGCGTACCACGAAAGGTAAAGAACTGTTGAGATCGATGTTGTTTGCTTTGAAGTAGGCGTCTCCCGCAGTGTCCACTACCAGCAGTTCGGTGTGGTCCGATACGGCCTTTATTCTGTTCACCACCTCTTTGTGGTTCTCATCCGTGATGTTTTTACCGTTCACTTCGATTATACGGTCGCCCTCCTTGAGGCCGGCTGCTTCGGCCGGTGAATCCTCGTCCACCTTACCTACGAACTGCCCGTGCTTACCTTTCTCGGCGTGCAGGTTAAAGCCGTAGCCGTCGAAGTCGTCCCATTTGGTGATGTGACACAGTCGGAGCGACTGCGAATGTTCCGAGCCGAAGGACATGTTCTTCCGTCGACCTCAGCTTTCCGACGGGCGAGCACGGGAGGCGACGCGCCGAGAAAACATTACGTCATTTTCACCTGTGGCCTGGAGTGAGTCGTGATAATTAGCAAGGACACGTTTATCGACGAAACTAGGTAACGCCGTTTACAGCGATGACTGCCGAACACGACCTAAGTACGTGACTGTATCGGCCAGATAAGATTACAAGCGCACAGTCACACTACGACCGAACTGACTTTGTATCTATCAGCAACAGGTGCTCTGGCTTGGCTCTGGCTCTGGTGCTGGTGCAACTGCAACGTTCAGTTAAAATATAAAAAACCTAGCTCAACCAATCAGAATCAGAGTATCAGAGACCTTATGAGAACGGGTTTAGTTCACTCGCCGATAAACGTTATGTAGGTTTAGTATTATGTAGGTTTAGTATCCACAGTAACCATTTCTCCCAGCTGCTTAACTAAGTGAATAGTTTATAACTACTATACTAGCCCAATAAAACAACAAATAATCTGCCGAAAAAAATATAACTAACCTGGATTTTTTCACACATCATCATTATCTTTCAATTATATATAAAGAAAATGGATACTGCAAACACGACACGGTCTTTTCTATCGTGTTCTACATATTTTTTATTTCGACGACAAATTTGCATTTTTGAAAGTAGGTTTATTATATTACGATTAATACCTTAAATCGTTTATCTGAGTGTTAGTCCTGGTGTTTATAGGCTGCTTCACTTTACCACAAGACTGTCTTATTAGTTCACTTTCAATTAGTGAAAAAACATAATTGAACTGTGAACATATTTGGCACATAATGTTCAAGACACTATGAACACCTTCTCCTGTAACCAGTGAGCCAACCCATTTACAATTTCTAAAGTTTCCAACCAAAACTAAGGTGCCTTCTTGGAATAAGACCCTGGTAACATTTGAGGGGAACCTCTAAGTTTATAGGTCATGGCCTTGGCCCCCTCAGCTCTGGTGGCAAACCTGGATCAACTGGCTACAATGGGAAATTGGAGGGAAAAGAGCTTGCACTAGGAAGATAATATGCTGATGCAGCTCTGTTTGCAGTTGAAAGCCTCATAGTGTGTGGTTCAGTTGGTGGCCATTTTCTTTTTTTAATAAAACATTTTTAGCCATCTGTTAAAATCAAAAGCATCCTGAGTTCCTGAGAGCAGTAATTGTATTAATACTTGCCCTGGTACCCAGGGAAGTACAATTAGTACATTACAGCTGGTACCCAGCTCAAATTTTCACCACAGGACAGCCACCTACCACCTTCATCCACCCACACATCTACATAATCTCTCCTTTAACAGTTACACATATACACGTTCACTTATATGTATTCATGTTGTACCCTCTACCCAAAACACTTACTTAAAACCTACAGTCCGCTCAATAATTTCTTTAATATTTTAGTTACCTTCCTTTTTTTATAATTTAATTCTAGATTTGTGGTCAGGTCAGGCTCCATGCCCCCTGGTACAAACACAAACATTTTCTAAGCACAGAATCATCCTTTAATCATCATCCTTTCTCTGTAAAAGGG
Organism: Gerris lacustris; assembly: GCA_951217055.1. Classification (NCBI taxonomy): domain Eukaryota; kingdom Metazoa; phylum Arthropoda; class Insecta; order Hemiptera; family Gerridae; genus Gerris; species Gerris lacustris. Next base: position 39,206,301 of record OX578285.1, on the reverse strand, counting down.
TGTTTTGAAATCTTTGAAAGCAGACAATTATAATAATTATAGCAGTTCTTCTTCTTCTTCAAGAAGAGACGATGGTACTATCGATGTTTGCTCCATCACATTACCGAAGCTACTAAAAATTGGATTTGATTGAAGTTGCACAAGCAGCTTGGAGTCAAATTAATACGAACCGCGCGGCTTTGAACTCATGCCAATATACTTTGTAAATCTCATAGCTCAGATTTGGATTGGCCAACCTATGTGAGGGAAAAAATAAAACAACTAAGAGGTTATCTAGTGATATTTTTGTTTGCCCAGTTGGCCCGACCTACTACCCGCCAAAATCTCGAGCTCTCATTGGCTCCCCTCCCGTTTATTTTAAATTTTCCCGCGCTATTAGAATAACAAAAGTAGAATGGCAAGAGTATAGAGCCGTACCACTCGATTCGCAGGATTGAAAGTTGAACAAGTGACTCTACACACACAGCCGTACGGCTGTAGACGCACTAGTCTCACATCTGTCGTCGCATTGACACTCCACCTTAAGAGATTCAAGACTTGACCCGAAAATCTACAGTACCTTCCCCTCACTACTTACATCCTCTAAAACTGCCTCACCTCTTTGAAACCATTACCACTTGCACGGGTAAAAACAAATCACACCTGTGCACGGGTTGGGTGTGTTAGACCCAATTTTAAAAAAATCGGTCCGAGATAACTCCAACTCAGACAAACTTTCTCACATACGAGATCATAATTACTTAGCCCAGTGTTTTCCATTTATTAGTTTTCGCAGGTACATTCAATTATTAATAAACATTTTATCAAAATGTATTATAAAAATAACTTCTTCTCGGCTGAGAATCGAACCTGGCCTCTCTCCATCTGCGTTTAAAGCTATTTTCTCAGGAACTATATTTTTACCGGGAAAACGGCTTATATCGATAGATTCGTATTGAAATGGACTACATTTTAGAATTTTTTAATAAAAATCGTCGGAACCGTTTTCCACGAAAAAACGGAAAAATCATTATGTTTCACGGTTTTTCAGAGTTTTAGGGGAGTAGCGCCCCCAAATTTGGAGTTAAAATTCATTTCTCGATTTCGCCTCGGTGTATGACTTTTCTGAAAATATATGCCAAATTTCATCAAAATCGGCCGAGTAGTTTAGTCTCCAGGCGTCTGCACAGACAGACTTTGTTAAAAAAACCCTTTTTAGGGATTCGTTGGTAAAACTATAAAAAGAAACCCTTATAGTTTCGTTCCTGTGCCTATCTGTTACTCTGGACGGTTCCGCAATAACTCTTAAATCAAAAGAGATACAAACATAAAACATTGCAGTATTAAAGATCGTTTTGACGCACACATAGAAATAATATAGCAAACTCAAAATTATCAGCTGTTCAAATCCAAAATGGCGGATAATTCATGTCACGCGAAAAAAATATTTTTTTTAAATTTTGAGTGGGGTATTAAATGAAAAGTATAAAAGAGTAAATTACAAAAATATACAACACTTGTGGATAGTGTTTAATTTTTCACCACCATGCAACTTTCACCAAAAACATTAAAATTTTGCGTGTCCCCCTCCCCCCCAAAAAAACTATATTTTTGCTGTTATTAAAAATATTAAAAAAAAAAAAAAATATACAAAATGTGCGGTCCGCGGGGCCGCATAAATAAATAAGAATAGCAGTTTGATCTGATTAACTGGGAATCCAAAATGGCGGATAATTCATGTTGCGGGGAATTTTTTTTTTAATTTTATGTCGGTTATCAAATTAAAGCTACTAATGAGTAGATTACAAAAATATATTTAGTGATTAATTCGTCCCTCAGGACATATTTTTTCTTCTTTATATACGTCCTAATGCTATTTTTTATTTTTTTACTATGGGCCCTCACTGCGGGGGGGGGGGGGGGGGGGGGCAAACCAATGTCGAAGGGGGCCCCCTTAGAGGATAATAAAATTTACGCTTGGAATATTATATCTATAACATTGTTAAGGGGCCCCCATTCAGTTCTGAAGGCAAATCCTTTTTTTTTTGCTCGTCAATTTTATTTATGTGGTGGCCCCCGAAAAGTTCTTGCGGGGATGGGGGGGGGGGGGGGCAATTTCCACTGGCAACACTGTATTGTTTAAGTTGTACCTATTGATGGTGTTTTTTAAAATGCTAAAAAGCTTACTTTGAACTATCCTATGGGTCTGAGTCAGGCCACTCCCTCACTTGTCGGTACGGTATCGGTAAACTCTCGCTCGGTACAGATTCTTTACCGGGCGGTAAGGAATCGGTATACCGAGAGTCGGTAAGAACAAGCAGTAAAAACAGAAGCGGTAATGTACTCAGGGTGGACTCATTAAGATATAGGCGCTCGGAAAAGAATCTTACCGCATCGGCATACTAGCTTACCGATACCGTATCGACAATTCAGGGAGCGGCCTTAATGTGGACAAATATCCCTGCAGCTTCAAAGGTTATTGATTTCAAAATTTTAGACTTCCTTTACTCTGACCATCGTCGCTTGGGAGTTAACGTTAACACTCAATTTTTACCTAAAATGTTTCTCTCAAATTTCTACAGGCATAACATCTATAAAAGCCAACTTGAAAAAATTAAGTGTCATTAGAAGATATTTTTTCATTTAGTAACTTAAATAATTTTACTAGAATTTATCATTTTAGTCTTAAAATTAAGATCATTTTGCCTAGAAGAATGAAGATTAAATTACTTTACAATTTGTTATCGTGATTTAAGTTTTAATTTTTTTAAATTAAATTTTGTCCAGTGTTTTAAAACAATACTAACTATTTATGGAATTAATTTTAAAAAATTTACTATCTTAGAAATTTAAAATCAAACCCATAATGCCTAGTACATCCAACAGTTAGGTAGCCATACAGCTAGGTGCCCCTGCTAGACCCACAACTCACCAGAGTGCTGAGGGCCAAACATCATCAAATGAAACTACTAGTAATTAATAATTCAACGCAGACTCATTCTGGAGTTTTATCCCAGAGAGATGGAAACAGCGAAATCTTCAAATCTTAGTTCACCTCAACCAAACCAGCTCTAGCCCCCCACCAATTTTCGTAAAAATTGTTACGTTTCTCTTTGTTGTATACCCTGTGATGAGTCTACCTTGTGCAGGCATTACAAACCCTTTTATAATTTACTATATTATTATCTAGACTTTATCCAGCTTTCTCCACCCTTTTTTTAAACACGCTCCTTACGAATTTAAACATGTTCAGGGCAGAAGGAAAGGATGCCGTCTCAAAAAAAGGGTGATATATTTAGTGTGTAAGGTAGAAAAAACCTCAGGCCAGGGTGGAACATGCCTATTTTGGACCCTAGGCCTGACTGGACCATTTTCCAGAATTCAATTTATGGAAAATTTTGGTAAAGTCATAAGGTATGACTCTTCTATAACCTGTTTAGAGCCAGTTTTGACTTATGTGGTGTTTCCCTCTGACCCTAGAACTTCCTCTTTGTAGAGTGATTATCACAAGAGCTCTTTTATCTTGATTGAGCTTTATCCTCTACATCCTGGACCGGATTTCAACGGATTCCAGAGTATTGATTATCCAGTAAAAGTCTTAGAAGGGATCTGAGAGTGGAAAGGGAGGCTTTATCCTCAGCATGAGGAACTATAGATGATGACAGAACTTAATGAAATAGAGAATACAGGGATGAAAAGCCGGTGATGATAAAGCCACCAGGTAAAGGAATCTTGTTGTCGTTTTTCCGTAATTGTCAGCACATGGTTAGAATTAAGATTGTCAGGGTGAAGGGAGAAAAACGTATATTCTTTAACAGTTTTTGGCTACATAATTCTATACGTTCTTATGCTTTAGACAAAATTATTTTTTAAAAGATTTAGGCTAGAATAAATCAATAATTACTTCTTCAAGCTATTAGTGCAGGAGATAGCGTGCAAAAAAGTGTCTGACTAACATCAAGCTAGAATTTTGTGTATAGGTAAATGCTTTGGTGCCTATTAAGAATATATGGTCGGCTAAGTTCGTCTGCGGGACATAGCTTGGCAATAGGCATTGAAAAAAACAAACTGGTGGAGAGCGGCCATGTCCTACCCTTTTCGGTGGACAATGTGATTTTTATGATCCTGAGTACGAACTTAGTTAGTAGACCAATAATCAAGTTGATGGTTGTTTGTCACTTAATAGGTTAGTTAGTAAAATATTAATCGAAAACATAGTGTTCCCCTGCCAGGGGTCAAACTACCATCAACTTGATTATTAGTTTACTAAGTTCGTACTCAGGATCATGAAAATCACATTGTCTACCAAAAAGGGTAGGACATGGCCGCTCTCCACCGGTTTGTTTTTTTCAAATGCCTATTGCCAAGCTATTTCCCGTAAATGAACTTAGCCGACCATATATTCTTAATAGGCACGAAAACATTTACTTATACACAAAATTCTAGCTTGATGTTAGTCAGACAATTTTTTGCACGTTATCTCCTGGACTCTGGACTATATAAAACAGCACTAGTTTGATGGTCACTTCTTTGAGTTAAAAAAGGAAGAAGCAATAGAAGAGTAGGATACTAAATAAATTGTGCTTGACAATAGGTATGTAATGATTCTGCACAGACAGTGAATTTTTATATTGTTTTCTTTTGAAGTGTATTTTTGCGTAGTTTCTGAAAAGAGATCAGTTGCCGATAAAAGTCAGTCGAAAAACAAGGTCATAAGTTTGGCTCAAAAATATAAGAAAGAAAGGAGAATATAAAAAATAAACAACACTTCCACCAAAAAAGTATTTTTATTTTTCGTCTAATGCCTTTTTGAATTTTAAGATATCGTCAGCTTGTATTTTATTAATACAAATGTAAATATGAATTATTATTAATTATTAAATCGAAGGTTTTACAGCCAATAATGAAACGCTTTTAGAAATAACGCCTTTAGAATATGTAGTGCAATCAATATTTTTGTTCTCGTTTACAGGTAATTTGTTCATAAATAATAAGTTTTTTTACAAGAAATATAAAAAAAAAGAGGTACATAAAGGATCCACTTAATGAGGTAATAACAAGACAGATATATACAATAAAAATTTACAACCTTTTAAATGATTTTATAAATATTAAAAAATAACAAAAAAAGTCTATTTTAAATGTAAAATATTTGATCAATCAGCACTGGTTTGAGCAATAACCATGAGCTGCTCTTTCAATGCTCTAAAAGATGGTCTATCCTCAGGTGAATGCGACCAGCACTGCCTCATCACCTAAAACATAATTAAAAAATACATTTATCAATCGTTTTCCTTGAGGATAATTGCATAGCACTCAAAAAAATTTACTTAAAGAACTAATTGAGTCGAGTTGTAGTACTGTTACCAGCTACTTTTTAAACACACATTTCAAAGAAAATATTAAGCAATAACAGTATTAACTACTTACATCGTACACTTCTTTAAAGCAAGCTTTAGGTTTTTCAAGAATAATGCCCCTTTGAACTCGTTCAACAACTTCAGAATTTTTTAATCTTCCATAAGGCATTTTACCACATGAAAATATTTCCCACATAAGAACACCTACAAAATCGAAGAATCAGAATAATAATTTTTAAATACGACAATATTCAAATAAAAAAATAAAATACAACTTTGCTGTGCGTATATGTAAAAATATAGAATGTATGTGAATTTGAAAGTCTCGTAAGTTCATGCTGATAAATTAACAATCAAAATGACAACTAAGCAGTGAAAAAACAACGATAAATATGTTTTTACTAGTAAAATAATTTTTTGGGTCAGTAAAGAAAACACCTGAAGGCGGGCAGGTAAACATTTGCAAGCCAAGCATCTCATGAAGTACTCGCACACAAAATAAATATCCCTCCTCTGAGCACTAGTAGTAGTAGTAGTAGTCTAGTACTTTCTACTAGGACGGGTAGGACGAACCACTTGTTCGAACCTTGCAATTAGGCCATCATTCAGGCCCTTTTTACGCCCCGCGGTAGAGAGTTCCAGCCACTTCACACATCATACATATGTACATTTGTACCGCCGAAGCGAGTATGATGTGATCAATAGTGAGCCATATAAATCAGAGTGTCATGGCGAGGAATCGAACCCCGTCTCGTTCCACTCGAGATTCAGTGATGGCCGAGCAGACGTGGTTTAACTCACACGGCTACGCTAGCTCCCCTCCTCTGAGCACTAAGTGAGCCTTATTGCTTGTGAGCAGGACCTATCCACCCAATTCAGTTTATGAGTTGTTTCCAACAGGAAGAGATGTTTAATGATCAAGAAACTCTGCTTGATTTGATGGTAGCAAGTGGGCGCCCAGCTATGATAATAGCCAATTTAAATCATTTAAATAAGAAAAAAAAACCTGTTGGTTTTGGCTCACTGAGCAGTGCAAAAACAGAGTAGGCTCTGAATTAATGTTGGATGGACATAAAGTTCAAGAGCTTTACAGTTGCATCACAAGTGTTATCCCACATCGCATCGGTGCTCTTAACCCATTCAATGCGTAATCCAATTCATGAACCTACCTTAGTTACCGTATATATCTAAACGATTTTAAAAGTTAATTTAAAAAAAAAAAAAAAAAAAAAAAAAGTTTGGATCCACTGTGGATACAAATGTGAGCGGGCCTGAAGGAGCTTTGCAAGATGGTTCTACTCGTGGCACAGAGAATAGAGCTACAGAGGGCTGAAAAAGAGGGCTTGGATCCACTGTGGATCCACCCGCATTGAATGGGTTAAAGAAAAGAAGCCAGTTAGTTAGATTTCCCTATAATGTCTTCCATCAGCAAAAGTTTCCGTAAAAAGGGCAAGCAGGTCATCATATCATAGCTTCTGACTTTATTTGGTTCACTGAAGCACGTACAGACTATTTGTTGGGTCTTTTGCAGTCCAAACTAAATGTGAGCTTCCCTTGGGCTAGCTAAAAAAAAAAAAAAACAATTCCTGACAGCTCCGATTGAGCAGCTAGAACTTTGCCCACAACCCTTGTCCACACTGCAACACTGGCTGTGTGGCTTATGAGTCGCTCGACTCGCAAGTGTTTACTCTTCTTAATTTCATTAGCAATCTAAGATTTATATTAGTTGTTTATTAATCGGATTATTGTAATTATTTTAATAAAATACAGTAGAACCTCGATAAGAAGTGTCTCAAGGGGATTAGGGAAACAGTCTTGTTATCGAGGTGTTTTTTTTTGTTGAGGGTTGTGTTATCAAGGTTATTTTGGCTATCCGTCGTGTTATCGAGGTTAATGGGCAGGGTTTATAAGACTAGACTTGTTCAAGGTCGACCCATTCCTGAATAGAGTCGCGTTATAGAGGTTGACTTCTCAAAATGACTTGTTATAGAGGTTCTGAGTTATGTTGTGAATTGGAAAAAAATCCGTGTTATTGAGGTTGTTTGGATAAAAATAGTCACGTTATAGAGGTTAATTTAACATTATGTGTTATGGCGATCTCAAGGGAACTTGAAAATTGCACTTGTAATTGGGGTTGTCGTGTTATTGAGGGTCGTGTAAGCAAGGTTATACTGTAGTTTCAATAATTCAATTAAAAATTTAGATTACATTTTGTACACATAGCGCTTCTAGGAGAATAAACAATTCAATCATGACAAAAAATATAAAAAAATACTAATATAATGGAAATTCTAATTATTATTTTATCATAGAATGCCATAAACTTATAAGAAAATTATGATAAATGTGTAAAAGTATGTATATGCATTACCATAAGCCCAAACATCAGACTTTGAAGAAAATCTAGTGTAATTTAATACTTCTGGAGGAGCCCATTTAATTGGGAATTTGGTACCTCCAGAGCTAGTGTATTGATCATCAAGAACATACCTAAAATAAAAAAATAAAATAATGAAATAAAAGCATAATTATATATTAGAGCATGTATTCATTTAAAATTTTACAAGTCTAAATTCACTCACCGAGCCAACCCAAAGTCAGCAACTTTGACAACGTTCTCAGACCCCACGAGGCAATTTCTTGCAGCTAAATCTCTATGAATATAATTATGTCTTTCTAGATATGCCATGCCTTTACACACCTACAATCAAATTAATGTTAAATGAACATATATTAAATAGACTATAATTTCTAGATACATAAAAATAATTACCTATTACCTGACCAGAAAATTTCTAAAGAAATTAGAAATTTTATTAGTAACATAATGAGTAAAAACATACTTGTACGTTTATCTTCATATCAAACTCAGTGCTTAGAATGAAACTTTTTTTTAACCAGATAAGATTGTTCTGTTTAATAACAATATAAGGTTTAAATATTAATAGTTTGAACAATAATACTAATTGATTGGCATGGATGTGACTTTTAAGTTTTTTTGGAATTCTTCTGGAACAAAAGTTTAAGCATACATGGGTTATGATTCCTTGAGAGGTTGGGCATATTCTACACGTAGACAGGTGCATAAAGTAGCTGAAATTTCCATCCTTTATCTTGTGGCTCAGTAAAAATAGTTGCATTTTATTACCTTCTCATATAAAGAGAAAGTATTATAATAGCGAAAACATTCAATTTTGATGGATTGACAAGTTTTGAGGACACCTGAGTCCAAAAATTGGTTTTTAAAAAATGTCTGCCATCTGTGCAGATGCCTGGAGCCTTACTACTGGGCCGATTTTGACGAAATTCGGCACACATGTTAAGAAAAATCATACCCCCAGAGGAGGAAGATTGAGAAAGGCGAGATTGAGAAATTAATTTTAGCTCCAAATTTGGGAGTGCTTCCCTCCCCCAAAAAAATTATTTCTCGAAAACGGTTCCGACAATTTTGATTAAAAAAAATCTACAATATAGTACATTTAAAAACGAATCTAACGATATAAGCTGTTTACCCGGGGAAAATCTAGTTCCTGAGAAAAAAGCTTCTAACGCGGATAGAGAGAGGCAGAGTTCAATTTCCGGCTGGGAAAAAGTTATTTTTATGATATATTTTTATAAAATGATCAATAATAATAAAATGTACCTACGAAAACACGAAAACTACTAAATGGAAAACACTGGGCTAAGTAATTATTAACTCGTGTATGAGGAAGTTTGTCTCAGTTGTCTCAGACTGATTTTTTTTTTTTTTTTTTTAAATTAAAGCTTAATTTCACAATGACAAGTTTTTCTCATGAAGACTCCGATAAAGTTTGCCTAACTTACAACATTATTGTGAAATTAAATTCTTATTTATCATTTTATTCCAAAAGGAAATGAACAAAATTGTCACACCAACAAGTAAAAATGTTTACCTGTATGCACATATCTAAAAGAAGTCCTTGGTTTCCACCCAGTGTATTTTCATGTCTCCTTAAATAATTTAATAGTGAACCATGTTTCATGTACTCAGTTACTATGTATATAGGCCTGTGTTTGCTGCATACACCATAGAGTTGTACCAAGTTTCCATGTTGCAATTTCCTAGGAGAAATAAAACTTAGTCAAACAACTAATTAAAAAAAAAAAAAAAAAAAAAAAAAAAATCAAGAATCCTTGTAGTCACGTCATTGAACATTTTTTAATTTAGTGTGATTAATCGTAGCTACTTATAATTTATTAGTTATAAATATATACTAACGTCATAACTTTAGCTTCTTCAATGAAATCATCTTCAGACATGGTTCCTTCTTTCATCATCTTCACAGCAGTATCTATGCAACCTCTCCATTTTCCTCTGCGAACGACTCCAAATTGACCAGACCCTAGTTCTTCTAATAACATAAGCTCTGCTGGATCTATTTCCCATTTATCTAAAAATAAACAAAAAAAAAAAAAAACAGAAGTATTAAAGCTAAATCTAATGAAACCATTTTAAAGGTTGTTTAACACTATCGATTATGGAACTGTCAGGGTCAAGATTAAGTCACAGTCTTCGGAATTCACACCAAAAGTCTCTCTTCCTAAATATTCTTTCAGCCAACATTCTCATAGTAAAATTTATTTTAAGGGTCAAGCCAATCTGAACCGATTTCATTAATTTCTTCCTTATTGTAAAGCTGAAAAAATAGGTGAACTTGGATATTTTTTCAGAGTTTTTAGGGGGTAGGACCCCCAAAATTTAAAGCTGAAATTAATTTCTCGATTTCATCTCGGAGAAATCGGTCTAGCAGTTTAGGCTTCATGCAACTTCACAGCCGACAGATATTTTTTAAAAAACTACTTTTTGGATAATTTTATTAAAAAGAAAAAACTATATTTAAAATATATTTTTTCTTTTTCGTACTTTTTGGAGTTAAACGACTTTGAAAACGTCAAAATCTCTAAATAAAATTTGTTTGCGCCATCACAATACTTTCTTTCTATGTTTACTTTGTATATTATGAGAAAGAGGAATTATCTTATAACAAAGACAATGTAATAATTAGAAATTAAGTTGGAAATTTTGAATAAGTTACTATCCCTTATTGTAGAAGTATGTGTTTCCAGCACACACAAATGCTAGGCAAGTAGGTACTTCTTTAGATTGTTAGTAGTTACCTAGTACTTCCTACTAGACGGGTAGGCCGAACCACTTGTTCGAACCTCGCAATCAGGCCTTACAGTAGACCCATTCTACTTGCCTTGTGGTGGAGAGTTCCAGCTACTTCACACATCATACATTTGTACATTGTACCGCTGAAGCGAGTATGATGTGGTCATTAGTAAGCTATATAAGCGTGCATCAAAGTGGGGGGGAAGAGCACGCCTCAGGGGGTGCCCTCGCCCTGCTCCGTCCTCGAACCATAGATACAAATCACAACTCATGACACGGATTGAACCCACATCAAAGTGTGGGGGAAGAGAACCCCTCAGGGGGTGCCCTCGCCTGGTCCGTCCGCGATTCATAGATGCAATTCAGAGTATCATGGCCCGGGATCGAACCTACGACCTCGAGTTGCCTTGACTCAGTGATAGCTGTGCGGCGCCTTATCACCTCGGCCACCCTGGCTCCCTCTTTAGATTGTTACTCCCCTATGTTTTTTAGAATATAAATGACTTTGACTAAATAACTATTAAGACAAAGGGATGTTTAGTCTAATTTACTTTGGGACAAAGGAATATCACACTTCTGTTTTAATAAGGGGGGGGGGGGGACAGTCTAAAGAAGTGCTGGCAATTTAACAAACAGGAGGAGTTCTTCAACCTTATAGATGACACCCATTTAAAGTTTGTTTCAGCTATAACTATTGAACCTAACCTTGAATTTATATGCATTTTTATTGTCCGAACGCTATGATACTAGTCCAAAGTGTCTAGCCCAATCCAAACCTAAGATTAAAATTTTTTAAGATTTTGGGGGAAAAACATTTTTTTCTCATGCTACGTACGAAAGATTCCATAATAACCGTTTTTTTTTTGGTTAGTTACAAAGAATAACTATGATATTTTCAGATTTTTTCATTGATTTGCTAACAAAATCGAGAGGGGGGGAGGGGGGGGGGACAAATGAAAAATTCTATTTTTAAGGAGACATGATGCAAAGAGTCATGAAAAAAAAGAAAATATAGTTATTGATAGTAAAGAGCAATTGAGATCTAGGGTAGGCCTAGGTGAGTAGATTGACAGTCGCCCCTATTGAGATAGTGTATTCGTCAAAGGACAGTCGAGACCCGCAGTCAGACCCTGGTCAAAATATCATTAGTGAGGATTTGATCGGGACATGACCATTCCAGTCAAATGGATCGTCCTGTCCCTATAGTGTGAAACAACCTTAATGACAATAATCCAACAAAGACTTCATGCAATTTAATGGATTAAGGAAATGAATAATCGTTACGAAGCTTTAAGATAAAAATCGTACCATGACTAAGTCCAGCAGTTGGTGGAACTGGACGATCACAAGGTGAAGTTTTAAGTCTCGATGCTAATCCTCCACTATTGTGTCTGTGATAATTTATTAATTCTGGAATAGTAGTGCAACAGTGCTTTTCTGACAAGAAAAAATCCCCCCTTGAATTCTGTTTAATGTGGTAATGCTTCACATGAGGGTGTGGCCTGAAAAAAACAAATTAAGAAATAATTTATCTGGTACATAGTATTTTATCTCGTGGTTAGTCATGACAACATTCTTGATTTTTCAGTATAGAGGGATATGAAGTCTGACATGTATCTTTCACTAACTGAAGCGGCTTTAGGTGTGTTGAACATCGTCAACATTCGTCGTTTTTAACTCGAAGAAAAAAACTAAACTTATTACTGAAGAGATAAGAAATTATTTATATCCTACTATTAGGTCCTTAAGTAGTAATCGTCACCCCCAAACTTAAACAAAGAAGATTTTACTGTTGTACTGTTGAGTTATGTTAAGACATCACAATGTTCATCATCCCGAAAATACTTCGTGTCATGAGACAACGAAGGCAAGAACATAATATGGTGGGGATTTTTTAAGGGATCTACATGAAGAATACTTTATTACTTAATTTTTAATTAGTAATATAGTATTCTTCATGTAGATCCCTTAAAAAATCCCCACCATATGTTCTTGCCTTCGTTGTCTCATGTCTTTCATTTCCACTCACTTGTCCACTCCCATCCAAACCGTCCGGACATTATGTGCAAGTTTTTTAGTTTTTGTCATATTTTGTTTATATTTGAACCTCAACCTAAACATTTTTTAATTTTAATTTAATTTATAAATTCTTAGATCTTCACCACTTGTTAAGAGCCTATGTCACACTCTTTTTGTTATTTTCTGTTTGCATATTTGTTGTTTTTCTTAATTTACTAGTCTATCCTTATATTTTTATCCATTATTTGTAGATTATCACTGAAGAAGCTCAGGTTCCCTGGGCAAAAGCTTTGATGTAATTAAAAAATCTATTTAAAAAGGACTTTTATTCCAAATGAATACCCTCTTCTGAGTTATAAGAAATGATTCGATTCAACCAAATTATATGTATATTACATTATTTAATATAAACTTACACTTTAGTATACAATGACAAAGTGTACAAGCCCTTAGTCGAGGAATTGCGCACAACGAAACAGCCTTCTTTTTCTTCTTGTTTTAATAACGACTCCGCTCTTTGTCTTGACATATCACCGACGTACCATCTATAAATTGAATATTACAATTAATTCGATAAATAATAATAACATTCAAATTAAAAACAATATAAATTATTCAAATATGAAATACTAACTCGTATTTTTGGAGCCCAAGAAGTTCTTTTTCTTTGACATAGTTGCTAGGAATATAACCGATTGATCCATTTCTATCTTTAACTTTCCACCAATGTTCCTGAGAATCTTCTAAAACTTCATATTCAGCTCCCTGCAAACAATTTTTAAAATTTATTAATAAAAATCCCTGTTTTCAATTTAAAAGTGGACATGTTATCAGAACTAAAATATCTTCCTTCATTTTGAAAATAGATGCTTGGATACAGTGTTAAAATAAATTTCCGTGGTGGTGTTTGAACCATCCTACAAGCCACAATAGAATAAATAATTCACTTATTTTAGTGCTTCGACTTTTTCTAGTATTCTCATCATAGTCTCAATTCTCATGAATTGTGTCACACTGTAAATTGTGTTAAGCTCAATTCGCTTAGGCAAAAAAAATTTTTATCCACGATTGATACAAAATATAAACATTTTATCTCTGTTTAGATGCGTAGAAAGTAATTCTTTTCGTAGTTGTATTCATTGCGTATGCGCACTAGTGCGGAAATAAAGAATAATTCTTTACCTTATCGCACGATTAGCATGTTACTTTAATTAAACAAACAGCAAATTTGCTGTTTGTTTAATTAAAGTAACTATTTCTTTCTGTATTTATTATTAAAATCCAACAATCGTAGATAAAGTACGGTACGCAACTCGTGCGAAAACTGCATTTTGCTTTGCTTGTGTGGTTTTACAACCCTCGCTATCGCTCGGGTGCAAACTCCACACTCGCATGCATTTGTTTGCTACTTTCCACACCAGACGCGTAATTTACTATTTTTACTTTACCTCTTTTTTCTTTTCTTTTTTTATAAAGTGCAATCAATTTTACATACATTTGTAATACACAAAATAATTAGTTTTTTTTGGAACTTCTTTAAATTGTTACTCCCCTATGTTGTTTTAGAATGAAAACGACTTTGAGTAAATAACTATTAAGACAAAGGGTCCAATGTACTTTGGAACAAAGGAATATCCCGCTTCTGTTTTGATAAGGGGAGTAACAGTTTAATGAAGTGCCAAAAACTTTCATTTATAAAGGACAATATTTATATTTAGTCACTATAATTTACCAATCAATTATTTTTATGTGTTTTTGAGGTAAAAGTTTATGTTTATTCTCTGGAAATTTCTAGTCCAATTTAAAATTGTGGTGACAATATTGTTGGGTTACTATCTATTAATATGCCTAGTCATAATTATGAAGTGGTATCACAAAATCTCAGTCTATATTTCACTAATTAGAAATGTAAAATCCTCCATTACCTTAATATTAATTTAATTGTGGTAATGGACCCATACATATGATCTTTATAGTTTTGAATTAAGTTGTATTTTTTTATCCTGTCAAAAACTTCAACACAAAGAGTACTGACCTCTTAAGCAAACTTACAGGAAAATTTCACCCCTATCATCTTAGTGTAAATAATGCAATGTTCACTTTCCACCCCAATTAATTCCTATAACAGTATTTTCTTTTGTTCTTCTCGAAACTTTCTCAGGGGTAAAACTTCTTATTTTATTAAACATTTGATTTCATTTTATTGTTAGTTGTAATCCTACCAAATATTTTTTTAGTCTTTTTCACCGAAATCAAACAAATTTTAGTCATAATATTAGAACCATCAACTTTGTCAAATATGTCTGATCTATTCAGAAAAATACATACATATTTATATTGGTGAGAGAGAACCTTGGGAATAGATATCTTAAAAAAGTTAATTTATTTTTTATTTTTAAGACAGTCACAAACAAAAGATATTAAATATTCCAATTAAAATCAATCAATAAAGGTATGTAGGCTTCCATGGTCGGAATCAGTTAAGTTCTAGGTCTTCTGACGGTGACCACGTCTCAAAATTCAGTTTGGGAACTCAAACAGACACCATAAACACTCTTAAAGCCTAGTTTTCACGGGTCGAGTATTTTAGTAGAGTAGTTTAGTAATTTAGTACTCGACTCGTTTGGACACTTTGTTACTTACTAAATTTATATACTCGACACTGACTAAATTACTCGACCGTGGCTACTAATACTAAAATACTCGACCTGTGCAAACTAGGCTTAAAGGAGCTTCTTGTATTAGGAGCGAAACATCAGGATACAAAACCTTAGAGACGTGGATAACACCGCAAGACCTAGAACTTAAAAAAATAAAGTTAAAAATTACCTTTTCTAAAGAAAGGTCGCCCCCTTCGATGGCTTTAAAAGGGTATAAAGCTACAACTACTTTTGGACGAGCCATGATTTCCTGAAAAAAAAGAAGAATTTATTAAACAAATTCCAGCAAATACATTTTACTTCACCATACAAATTTTCTCAATGGAACAACAACATATCCATATTTTTTTAATGTGATGTCCCCTTTAATATAATTATAATATTTCCTAAGGTTGTCTTCAGGGGTATTAATAAAATAAAAAAGCTAATCCATATTCTTTGCTAATTTATTTATTTTTCTTAAGGCGATATTTCGTCTCCAAATTGAGACATTTTCAAACCTTCATCAGTCATTTAATTAAATTACTATTCAGTAATAACGTCACTTTGTAAAAATTTAAACAAATAATTAATTTAACAATGAGTCATGATCTTCCTGTGAGGTCAGATTCATGACTAGAGTCATGAATCTGACCTCAATTTGGAGACGAAATATCGCCTTAAGAAAAATAAATAAATTAGCAAAGAATATGGATTAGCTTTTTTATTTTATTAATACCCCTGAAGACAACCTTAGGAAATATTATAACATATCCATATATTCTCTTGAATCATTGATGGCCGACCCTTATCCTTTGGGTATATCAGATAAAAATTAATAAAAACAAAAAACGAGCAACCCTCAGAAATGAGCAACTATCTTCTTCTTTCTTCAAATTATGTCAAATAAAAAACTACTTCAATCATCTATAAGATATGAAGAATGGTAATCTAACAACATATCTTACACTTCCACGTCAGATATGTTTATTTAGCATAATTTCTTAGAGGCATACTTTTCTCTAATATTTCATTCATATTGAAGCATATATGCCATCCCCCGTGGATGGCATATAAGCTTCAATATGAATGAAATATTATTACTACACAACAAATACGAACAAGGTGTAATGAAGCAAAATGTCTAATGAATAAATTAAATAAAGAAGCACACTATAAGACAACACAAAATTTTAAATCAATGAACAAAACAAGGACACACATATGCTATTATTAGTAATAGCCAAAGAGCAACTAGTGATTTCAATAAAATAAAAAGTGAAAATAATTATAGGATATGTAAGCTGTGTGCACTGAAATAGTCATGAAGGATCTATTGCCAAAACATTTGCTCATGGAGTAGTTAAGGTTTATATATTGTCCCTACCATGTCAAACTAACGAATGTGAAAATCGGTACTTTTCAGGAGAGCCAAAAAACTCCTATAACAATGAATCCAAAATCAGCGCATTGCCAAAAGGAGAAACATTTTTAATATATTGTTTAATCCTTTTTAGGATGATATTAAGTTTTAACCATTAACTGTTTTTTTAAACCAAAAATAGGAGTTTTTTGGCTCTCCTGAAAAGTACCGATTTTCACATTTGTTAGTTTGACATGGTAGGGACGATGTGAAAGTTTTACGTTTAAGTTGGAAGTAGGCATGTGTTGTTGGTTATATTTAAGTAAACTTCGATGTCTGAGATATTTTTAACTAATAGTGTAATTAACAGTACCTGATTTCAGGTGAATTGAAGAGAATCAGTAAGCTGTACGTACAGGAACTATATAAAATAACAATAACCATGGCAATGTAATCAGCTAGTCAGTCAGCTTGAGAATGATTCAAGGAGGGATCGAAATATCGCAAATGTGAGGCGTTTAATTTCCTTAAAAGACCCAACTAATTAAGAATTTAAAACTACAAGGAACAATGTACTAATTTATCAAAACATTAGTATTTTTTTTCAGGTTCTTCTAATTCCACTTCAGCACAAATAACTCTAAATAATAAAATTATTCTTCCATATCTTTCCTAGGTAGGATAAAACTGCATCTGGGTTCAGTGGCGTAACTATGCGGGGGGGCCCCCGTGTGCTAGGGGCCCCCAAATCCAGAAATAACTGGAATTACTACCCCTTGTACCCACGTCGAGGGGGCCCCCATCCTGAACGCTAGAGGTTTTTTTTTTTTTTTTTTTTTTTTGCTCATCATTTTCTTTGGCGAGGGGCCCCCAAAGAGTTCTTGCGGGGGGGCCCCCAATGGTCTAGCTACGCCACTGTCTGGGTTTTGAATATATAGGATAAGGGACTATGATAAAGACAAAAACTGGCAAGCAACTTCTCTAAAACATTTTTAGATAAAAGCAAAAAGACAACATTTAGGGATGACAGCATTCCCCTTCCCAAGTTGTCTCACCTGTAAAAGTGTATAAATAATAGTCTTGATGAATATTCGGGTACCTGGATCTCAGCTGTGAAGCAATATTATGCAAAACCGTTTATACAGCCAAGACGAAGCAAGCGTGTGCATGAAAAATAAATAATATGTTATCAGAATCAGTGCAGTAGTAATGAACAATGCTAAAAAGCGCTTAATTTTTCTTGCCATCCTTTGAATGTGGAGTGCAGAAAACTCTAACTGATTTTGAAGTTGTGAGCTTCAATGTTAACCCAAGTAGCACAATGGATCCACAAGACATCCCTGGGACAACTTTTTTTGTCCAGATTTGATCCTGCCATAATCGTTGGTCCATAGGTTACCCAATGGACATCTAGTAAGGGGAACCTATGGATATCCAGTTAAGGGTATCCTATGGATATTCAGTTAAGGCTCTATAGATATCTAGCAGTCAACTCTTGGGCTCGCTGAATGAAACTAATATCTCCCCAGCCCCAGCATATTGTAACATCATATCTATCTGGTTTTTGTATCATTGCAAATACAAAGGAAGAGTTGTTGTACAATGTTGTACAATGGTAGTATTTTGTACACATTTTTAAGTTGAAATTGATTCTGATAGTATTTTACTGTGTGTTAAATTTTTTTGCCTATATTAAAAAAAAGTAAGAGATTTAATCAAAAGTGGACTTATTATGTTGGACTAAGGATGACGTCCAAGTAGAAGCTATGAAATATTCAAAAGATTTGAAAAAGTTAAATACATAATATGGTTTTTGAGGTTCAAATATCCATTTTAAATATTATGGTCCAATAGGAATGTTTCCTAGTCTAGTGGATAAAGTGTCTGACCAACGAGTAAGAGGAGCTGGGTTCAAATCCCGCAGATAACACGTAAGATTTCAAGTACCAATCAAATCAATCATAGCATTTACTTTTAGGGGGTCAAAAGTAAAGTGTAACAGTGATAATAATACCATAGATGATTTAGACATATGAGAACTGTCACGTCTGTTCACTATATTAAAAATTTACATTTTGAGCATCCAGAATAGGTTCTACAACTGTCCCTACTGGATATGTTAAGGGCGTTAAGCTAGGTTTACACGATGCCGATTCAGTTGTCCTCAACTGATTTTGGGACAATCGCTGGCCAGCACAGTATAACAAAATCCATTTACATTGGGATATAAATTGTGGCGGCAGTAGAGGTCGAGAAATAGCAAAAAAAACAAACAAAGACAATGCAACTGTCTTATCTCGTTCACACAGCTCCAATTATCGCTGAAATACTGTGATCCCCACCACCCAGATAACGTAGCTAGGCGCAGTTTAGTTTATTGTCCTCAGTATATTCCTTGAGATAATAGCTTGCAAGCACTATTGTTGGGGCAATTGGACAAAAGGGATTACACGAAGCCAATAATTGAATGCCAATAAACTGTCTTCTGACAATAAATTGTCTCAACAATTGACATCTTGAGCTTTAGAAAGACATACATCAGGTCAGCCATAGGGTGTCAGAATAAAAATGTCTACCATCCACGGGATTTGCCAAGAGACAAAGTGACCTGAGGATATCTTATGGACAAAGTCGTGCTACTTGGGTATAGTCAGTTGCAACTAATATTCTTGCAGCTATAAACATGTATAGAACTAATGTGCTTCTGTGTAGCATTCTTAAATTTACTATTCCTCACGAGAAATTTGTGCCCATACTTAATACTTTTAAAATGCTGGTACTTTGTGATTTCTATTATTTTCATCATGCGGTTATCTTAGATATGAACTATTCAAATTATATTAAGCTATAAAAGCAAGTAATTTCTTCACTATACTTATTTAGTTTATCTATTCACTTTTGTGTGTAACTAAGATTAAATGTTGCCAAATCTATAAATATGTTCTATAAAAAAATATTAATAAAGGAAATGTTTACCTTTTCTTTAGCATTATGAGTTCCGCCAGGCATAACTAGCACTTAGGTTGACCTAAAACAAAATAAATAGACACAAATTAATTCTACAATAAATCGTAAGTCTCTTTTAGCTATCCTATTATGGGCTTTTGCCCCATATTAAGTTAAATAAGTAGTAACAGAAATATTATTTTAAGTAGCTGGATTTAAAAATTTAAAAAATCAAATATAACAATAATAAGGGAAAACCAACTATGCTGAAATATAGAATAACATCTTGAAATTTTAATTAAGTAATAATAATGTTTATTTTATTTTATTTAAAACCAAATTATCACAGAGTTTGAGATGTTCTACATAATCTCGTTTGGGATAATAAAAAAAAGAAAAAAAAAAAAGAAGATATGGATAAGATCAAGATTTGCTTTGGTCAACTGTTGATCAAGTAAATGTTGCAGCTTGCATATAGGTTGCTATGAAGATTAAAAATATTAAGATTGAGTATTAGGCGGATTTCACACCGAAGTAGCAAGTCGCAGGATGCATGCATCCTTGGTGTGTAAGCTCTCGTTCAGTTATAAAGTCCGGTGTTTAAGTGGCATGCATCTTACCACCAGGACGCATGCATCCTGCGACTTGCTACTTCGGTGTGAAAGCCGCCTTAAAGTGAAGTAATACTTATTACTGCTGTTTTAAAATCAGACCAAAAGCATGGTAATGGTATCAAATGAAACCAAATGTAAACTGACCATTTAGTTTCCATGAGTGAACTAATAAGAACCACAATATTTCATATTGTGGTTAGTTTTTGAAAAAAACCTTTCAGTTTTAATCACTGTGAGTAAGCTATAAGCTAGTAACAACGAATTATTTTGTAATCTATGTGGAAATATTCCACATAAGATACATCTTTTCAGCTATTTTAGAAAAAAAAACATCTTTTCAGCTATTTTAGAATAAAAAACATCTTTTCAGCTATTTTAGAATAAAAAACATCTTTTCAGCTATTTTAGAATAAAAAAACATCTTTTCAGCTATTTTAGAATAAAAACAAAAAAAAATCGTTTAAACACCTAAAAAGAACATGGAACACAATAAAAACATATTTCACATAATTATCAAAACATAACATAGTGGGCATAGGTTTATGATTTAATTAAAGGGCTAAAAGGTGAAAGGAATAAATTACTGACATAAGATGCTTTTTTTAAGTTAATAGCAGTATAAGTTTTGGGCACTTCTTTAGACTGTTACTGCCCTTTTAAAAACCATAAGGGAGTAACAATCTAAAGAAGGTGTTTGGAATGTTCTTCTTTAGACTGTTACTCATCTTATAAAAGCAGAAGTGTGATATTCCTTTGTCCCAAAGTACATTGGACGAAACATCGCTTTGTCTTAATAATTATTTAGACAATAAATAATTATATCCACGTATATTCTAAAAAAAAACAGAGGGGAGTAACAATCTAAAGAAGTACCAATATATTATACTTTCTTGTAAATATATTTTACTTTCATGTAAACACATTTTTAAGTAAGTTATAATTTGTTTCTACCGAAATTTCTGATTCTCATAAAAAAAAATAAAAAATTTCGCAAAACTGTAAAGATTTTTTTTTCTTTTTTAAAAAATTACTATACAAATATTTCATTCCTTAATGTTCGATTCAGGATATATTTACGTTATAATTTAAGAGATATTTAGTATATCTATAACTACGGATTATCACGTTATATGGCTGAATGCTTAAATTATCGTAAAACTACGCATCGGTTGGGTTGTAGAAGTAAAAAAAGCTCATAGACTGTACTAAAGATCCGATAACACGTTAGAAGGGACGAAAAGGGTAGGAAGTAGTGATCTAATTAATGTCGGGAGAAAAATTATCTTGGTAGGGCGGCGCCCAACCTAGCTACCTCTCCCTTTTTAGTTACTACGCTTGGCTCCTCAAAGACCTAAGATCGAGTACTACTGGAAGAAATATGAACAAATAAGCACAAACAGATAGCAATTAAGTGCACTTTTTCAAATCCGCAGCTAAAATTGTTCGCGGTTTAATCTTTTTAAAAAAATTAAAATATCCTGTAAGCCAAGGCTAGTAAGTATATAGATGCTTGTAATTCCGCTCTTATCTCAGCCTAGAAAAATATTAGTATTAACAAAATGTATTGATCAGTTTCTAGTACACGGTTGGCAAAGCTGGAAACATTTACATGTTATTGGTGTCTGTCTATCGATATTTTCTGCCATGATTTATTGACCGATATTCAAATATTACTCCTAATCAAAGTTGTCTCCTAGACGAACTTAGCCGACTACATATTTTAAAGGACACCACAAAATATATATATATACAAAATTCTAGCTTGACGTTAGTCAGTGACTTTTATGCACGCTATCTCCTGGACTTTTGGTCATATTAACGAAAGAGAAATTGCGGAATTAAATCGAAAGTATTGATATTTTGCATAGTTGTTTATTGATGTTTGAAAATGAACATATAAAAAGTCCTGAATATTCTGAGGGGAGCTATAGCTATCTTGGAAATTTGGTCCATTTTTCACAAATATCTAAAAAGAAGATTTGCTTTATCTAAAATGTCATTAAAGATATGCTCAACTAAAATGACTAAATTATACATATAAAAATAATAAAATAAATAATATTATTAAATTGCCAACAAAAAAGGTCAATATGATTTTTTGTTTAGATTTTTTAGATACAAATTAAAACTATGTTGAACGTGTTTGTAAATTATTTACTGCAGCTTTGGTTTTTCTTTTTATTAGATCTTGGTTATGTAAAATAAATAATAAACATAGTTTTATAGCGCTTTTTGTCTATCTTTCAAGCAACACTAAAAGTTACGTTAGAAAGTATATTCTAAGTAATTTGCAAAATGTGCAGACGTGCGTAATGCTTAGTGTGGTTGGAAATTTTCTCAACTTTACTTTTCAATTGTAAATATTATATCGAAAACCATTAGAGTTATAATTATATGGACCTTTTTTGTAGACCATTGTATGACCTAAATTATGCATAGAATGACTTTTTTGTTAAGCCTAATCATTTGATAAGTATTTGGAATAAACAGACAAATTGGACCAATTTTCTAAGATGGTCGTCATAGCTTCGCACAGAACTTTCCGGACTTCATCAATTAACATTAACAATGAGCAACTATATAACTATGTCAAATTCAAACATACAAACTTTCCGATATATTTATAAAATATGCGCAAATCTGAGTTTCGCATACTGGACTGTTGATAATGAGACTTAAAAACTGTTTGGTTTTAATGGTCACAGGTCTCAACAAAATTTTTTTTAAAGTTTTAAAATGTCCTCGAAAAATACCTCCCCCCCCCCCCACACTTAAGACCCCATAATATGGCCCCCAATATTTAGTTATATCTAGCTTATTTTAGTACAAGGAGGGGGCCCACACCACATCATCCGCCTAGGGGCCCAAATCCTTTAAATCCGGCCCTGAGCGTAGTAGTCTTTCACTTACTAAGCTAACATTCATAACATTTACAGTGAAGATTATATAAATCTCGAAACGCATATGTTTATTAATGTAAAATTGTGGTGACAATATTGTTGTGTTACTTTTTATTACACTTTACATATATTACATTAGAATACCGCGCTTATTAAATGTAGCAGCGTATGTAAATATAGGTTGAAAATCTTAAGTCGCGAAAATCGGAAATCACCTCTAACTGACAAAATTCCTTTTGAAAAGTAAAGCATATAGCTCGGAATAGTGGAAGTTAACCAAATCCTACGGGGAAGGCATCCTATTTAGAAAATGCGTAAAGGCCCCCTTCTGCCCTTTAACCTTATAGGAAAAAAGGGTCTTTGCCCTTTTTACCTTTGAGGCCTTTTATACAGAAATGATTTATCCGAATGCCTGAAAAAAATACGGATAAAGGGGTGAATAGATTCTTTTGAAAGTTCGATATATTTTTAGCATGAAAAAAAAAAAAACTTCTAGAAATACCCTTAATGCATTTATGAGTCAAGATTTTTTTTTTAAGTCGAGATTAAAGAATATCGGCCTACGACAGAGAGCGATTGGAAAAACGGACCAACACATCCATTAAACTTGTCGAGTTATCGTGCGATTTCGGATTGCATTGGATCTTATGTAAAAGAGGACTAACATACATCGATACATTACGTCTTTACACAATAGTAAAGACGTAATAGTACATTACGCGTCGAGTGCGGAAAGTAGCATTTTGCATGCGAGTGTAGAGTTTGCACCCGAGCGACAGCGAGGGTAGTAAAACCACACGAGCAATGCAAAATGCCGTTTTCGCACGAGTTGCGTACCGTACTTTATCTACGATTGTTAGATTTTAATAATAAATACAGAAAATAATAATAAACTTGCTGTATGTAAGTTCAGATCTCTCTCTTGATAAAGATGGCATTAATTCTTGAGTTGTATTTTTTGCCGAATCAATTATTTCTGGAGGATTATTATTTTTCACATTTTCGTCAAAGCCACTTGATTCGCTCATTCATTTTCACTAAAAACTCGATATACACAGTTACTTTAATAAAAGAACAGCAAATTAGTTTTGTTAAATGTAAACAAACTCGCTAATCGTGCGTAAAGCTAAAGAATTCCTCTTCTTTACCGCCCTAGGGTGGTAAAGAAGAAAAATTCTTCAGAACTATGAGACGCGCATGCGCAATGAATACAAGTTCGTAAAGAATCACTTACTACGCATCTAAACAGAGATACAATGTTTATATTTCGTAACAATCGTAGATAAAGATAATAATTATCACCATTCAAACATTGCAAGATGGTTCTCCTTTAGTTAAAGACAGTATAAGCAGACATATACGTGAACATTTAAAAGAGTAAATATCCCTCATATAGCGTATTATTTAGACTGGAAAATCAAGGAAGCGTATATGTTTTAAGCACAAAAGAGCGTCTTTATGTTAGCCATTATATCCATATCAAAAAACTTTTAAGTTCCTTCAGCCACATAACGTTAATTAACAAGACTTCACGACTTAACTATAACGAATCTTAAGAGATAATTCCATAATATCATTCCAAACAAAATAAGAAAAAACCATGAACATAGTCATTTTTTTTTTTTTTACGGAATCCATCCACCCTTACATATTATAGAGCATAAACACGTTCCTTTTTATTTCTTTCATGAATATTTATATACTTCAAGTATGTTTTATGCTTCGGGCCATATTTTAATATTAATATATACAAGGATTACTCGAAAAAAGGTAAGGAAAAAAACGACGCATGTTTATCAGTTTTTTTTTTTGTTTTTTTTTAAAAAAGTATTTATGAATATGCCTCAACTAAGTCAAACCAGTAAGAGAAAAGAAGTTGGATTTTTTCCCCCTGATATGATTCTATATGCTTTAAACTCTTAGAATATTTAATTAAAGAATATATATCTTAAAATAGAATATAATTCTTTCGCATGTTATTCATGTAGATATTCTAAAAATATGTATATTTTTTATTTGAATGTGGTCTATTGTCTTAAATGTTATTAACTAACGACTCTTCAGTTAAGTGGTATTATAGGAACTTGTACCACATTTATCAGGTTATCTATCACACTGTTCTGCAAAAAAAAATCCTCAGAATGAAAATGTCCTTTTCTGAAGTAATTTGGTGTGCTAAGACCGAATCTGAAGTCAACATTTATACTTACAGTTTTCCCGGAAAATGCGCCCAAAAAGATTTTTAAAAAAATAAACAGGTCAAGTGTGTCTTAGTCAGCACACAGCGAGGGTCCGTAGGCCACACTATATAGTTTAAGTAGTACCCTATTGATGGTGTTTTTTAAGAAAAATTGGGGGATACTAAAAAAAGTACATACAAGTTGTGGTTTTGCCCAAAATTCGATTTTGATGGATTTACACGTTTTGAGGTCCCCTGAGTCCAAAAAAGTGGATTTTAAAAAATGTCTATCTGTCGTCTGAAAAAACACAAAAAAAATTATTTCTCGAAAACGGTTCCGACGATTTTGATTAAAAAAGTCTAAATTGTAGTCCATTTAAATACGAATATAACGATATAAGCCGTTTTCCCAGGAAGAATCTAGTTCCTGAGTAAATAGCTTTAAACGCGGAGGGAGAGAGGCCGGGTTCGATTCCCCGCCGAGAAGTTATTTTTATGATATAATTTGATCAAAAATGTTCAATAATAATTAAATGTACCAACGAAAACTAACAAATGGAAAACACTGGGCCAATTAATTATAAATAAACTCGTATAATGAGAAAGTTTGTCTGAGTTGTCTCTGACCGATTTTTTTTCTTATTTTTCATTTTTCTTAAAAAAGTAAGGTCAACAGATTTTTGTTTACTTTTGATTCGTGTTCTTCATAGTGTAAAGATATTCAAATGCCCAATATTTTTTTTTTTTACGAAATTTTTTTGGGCGAGAAATGGGTCAAAAACACCTTTTTTCCGATCTTTAGGCGCATTTTCCGGGAAAACTGTACGTAAAGGAGAAATGTTGACTTCACATTCGGATTCAGCAACCCCGAAAACATAAAGTTCAGATAAAATTTTCTTGGGACCCGAAAGTTCGTTAAATTATGCAGAACAGTGTTATTATAGTGTTATTCTATCTAACTACCGTAAATATAATATATGTATTAGATACGTGACATAAAATTACTGAAATGAGGACTCTATACATGCACATTATGTTACAGTGAAACTAGACTTTATTTAAATTACGAGTACAGTAGACACTAAAAATGACTGCATGGAGAATTAAATGGTCAAAATATATACAAAATATGTAGAGTTGTCACAAATGCCGAGATGCCTATGTGCCGAATTTCATGTTCCTAGCTATAGTAATTTATTAATTGAAACATGCCAGCGGACAGACAGAGCCGTTATATAAGGTTTATTTTCGTACTTCGTACAGAAACCTAAAATTGTTATTTATTACTATATTACTAAGTTTCGATTGGCTATTTTTTAAATATATATATACTATATATATATTTAAAAAATAGCCAATCTATAGTGAATAAATACATAGTGAACAAATATATAGTGTATAAATAGGCTCCAAACTACAATTAAGGAGAGTATTATATATTCTAAGTAATGGAATGAATGATATGTGATATAGTCCTGATTCTATTCTTAGAAGCCTTTGGAAACAAAACTATTTAGGTATTTCATTTAACTGCTAGGCCTAACATGAGCACCGCGCGGAGAGCAGGGTGAAGGATATAGTAGATTATAAACTAAATCAACTTGCATGAGGGTATTATCATTGGTGTGGCGGCGCCATACTATTGATTTTAGAACATACAATGATTTCATATGCCCGCACCACCTACTCCATATTGCAAAATACTATAGAACGACGTGGGGAAAAAATAGAATAAAGTGAATAGAACACTATTATTGATAATTGTTAAGTGACTTATACTGTTGTTATGAATTAAAATTTACTATGTCTTATCAGTTATCATATAATATTGCTTTGGTAAAGTGTTATTATCACTTATGGTAAATGGTCTAATAAAACCAAAAATACAAATCATAACAACTAACGTCCTCAAAAAGTCGGATATCCATTTTTTTCCAATTGTAATTTCTTTAAGAAATTTTACACTAACTTCAAAACATATTGTATAAATTATTTTATTCTACAGGGTGGGCAAAAAAAAAACCCGCACTTTTTTTGAACACTTATAACTCAGCTTCTGTAATAGGCAGAGATATGGGGTTTGTAGGGTCTGAAAACTACATTCTTCTACTTTAAATTTCATATCTACAACTTTAAAAACTATTGGGTGAAAAGTCGTTGTCCTGGTAGTAATCGTTGTCTGGTATTATAGTTTTGATACTACTACTAAGACCAGTGCCGGAACTAGCCGTGTGCATGGGGTCAGCCGCACACGGGCCTCGGGGTAAGGGGGGCCTCACTTCCGCTCGGCCAGTTATAAAAAAAATAAAAAATAAAAATAAAGAATAATTTTACTAAAAAGGTGAAGTTAGTTTATATTTTATTTATTACCATTGTTAATTAATATTATTTTTATGTGGTAGGCGTCTATATTCTTTTCCACTTAATAATTATAATTATTAGTATCATTTTTTGAGGCAATTGATGTTAAAGGCTTATTAAGATAATATTATTAATATAAAAAATCGGTCCGAGACAACTCAGACAAACTTTCTCATATACGAGTTTATAATTACTTAGCCCAGTGTTTCCATTTATTAGTTTTAAAATTTACATTTAAATATTATTGAACATTTCATAAAAATAACTTCTCCTGGGCGGGGAATCGAACCTGGGCTCTCTCCGTCCGCGTTTTAAGCAAATTTCTCAGGAACTAGATTTTTCCCGGGAAAACGGCTTATATCGTTGGATTCGTATTCAATTGGACTACATTTTAGAATTTTTAATCAAAATCGTCGGAACCGTTTACGAGAAATAATTTTTTTTCATGTTTTTTCAGAGTTTTTGGGGGGTAGCGCCCCCAAATTTAGAGCTAAAATTCATTTCTCGATTAAGCCTCGGGGTATGATTTTTCTGAACATGTATGCCAAATTTCGTCAAAATCGGCCAAGTTGTTTAGGTTCCAGGCGTCTGCACAGACGACAGACGACAGACAGACATTTTTTAAAAACCACTTTTTTGGACTCAGGGGGCCTCAAAACGTGTAAATCCATCAAAATCTCAAAATCGAATTTTCGCGGCATCACAATACTTTCTTTTTATATGAGAAAGTAAAAAGTGAAAAAGTATTACTCGAAAACGGTTCCGACGATTTTGATTAACACATTCTAAAATGTAGTCCATTTAAATACGAATTTAATTTATTTTGTTATTTTATCATAAAATAATGATTTCTGTAGCAATTTATTACAAATCTTTGGTCATCTTGGAGGGGGGGGGGGGGGGGGGGGGCTCAAAAAAAATCTTGCACACGGGCCTCAGCAGGTCTAGTTCCGTCTCTGACTAAGACCCTATTTCACCCAATAGTTTTTAAAGTTATTCATATGAAATTTAAAGTAGAAGAATGTAGTTTTCAGACCCCGCAAACCCCATATCTGTATCTGTTACAGAAGCTGAGCTATAAGTGTTCAAAAAAGTGCGTTTTGTTTTGCCCACCCTGTATATAACAATTTTATTAAGTTAGTCATTATGGCACTTCTTCAGACTGTTACTACCTTTATAAAAAAAACCAGAGGGGAGTAACAATCTAAAGAAGGTGGACGGAATGTTATTTTTTAGACTGTTACTCCCCTTATAAAAATAAGTGTAATCTCCCTTTGCCCCAAAGTACATTGGAATAAACATCCCTTTGTCTTAATAGTTATTTAGTCAAAGTCATTTATATTCTAAAAAAAAAAACAGGGGAGTAATAATCTAAAGAAGTACCGCCATTATAAGAATATGTCATTGAGATAAACACTAACTAATAGAGATAAACACTGTTTACCCAGTACTATTTAAATCTCTAGATAATATTACTCGTAAAGAGTCTCGGGGTCAAAGCTCCCTTCAACCCCCCTTGAGACCCCTCAAAATCATTTCATATTCTACCCTCTACCCTACTTTTAAAATCAACAAATTACAACATGGATATAATTCAATACATTCCCGTTTATCTTGGAATAATATAACACTATTATTATGAATAAATTATATTGTAACTGTAACACGATATAAACTAGTTCCAAAAGTGAAAACACAAAAAGATAAATATGAATTATTTTAACAATTATTCTTACACAAGTGAATTGGGAAGAGGAATTGAAAACCAGGGGTTTTTGTCTATTCAACTCTCCCCCCCCCCCCCCCCCCTGTACACTGTTATATATATATATATATATATATATATATATATATATATATATATATATATATATATATATATATATATGTATAATATTATACATAATATTATATATATATATATGTATATTTATTACTTCACGGTTTAGGCCGATGTAACAGTAGGTAAATTAATCAAGTGTAGGTATAAACATGTATTGTATAATCTATGATTTATATTTATCTATATATAATAATTAAATTGTACTTTTAAAGGATTTACCTTGTTAATCATACTAATATTTTCTAATTTGACAATTTCGCGTCGTTTTATGACGAAGATAGTGGAATTGACTCACATTGCATTCCCTTATGTATGATATACATAAAGTTGATTAAATTTAGAATTATTCCAACCAATATATATATATATATATATATATATATATATATATATATATATATATATATATATATATATATATATATATATATATATATATGTGTGTGTGTGTGTGTGTGTATATTCAGTGGCGCACCCAGGATTTATTTTTGGGAGGGCCACAGATTAAAAAAAATAAGGGGGGGGGGTTGTGATGTAATGAGGGCTTAGTATAATCACAGACAATTGACCAGTCTGGTTTTCTTGGTTCTTAAATTACTTCATATCAAGGGCGGATCCATCCAATTTTAAAGGGGGCTGGGCTCTCTTTTAAGGGGGTCCGGGGGTCCCTCTCCGGGAAAATGTTTATAGTTTACGTTACTTGAAAACGTCTTTTTAGCCTATTCTAAGAGCATCTAAAATATTATTATATACAAATAAATTTATGTTGTTTATGAACGGGACATGAAGACCGGGGTATTTTATTTAAACAAAATTATATAAATATCTAATAATATTTTATTATTAAAAGTTGTACATTATATAATAGATTAATGTTTATTTTAGTAGCCAGAAAAATAAATTGGTACATTTTAAAAATATTTTAGTTATGTGAATTAACGAAAAAAAAAAAAAAAATTACGTACGACAAATGTTTTGTTTAACAGAAATTAGCTGATATATTTGGTTAAAAATAAACATAGTAGGGTATATAATAGTCCAGTCAATAAGTACAAAAAATAGTCTTTCTTGCGAAAATTCGGGTATCTTCAGCGAAAGGGGACGTCTTTTTAAACGACAAACAAATACGTCGGGTTAAACTAGATATATAATTACTTATTTTTTTATTTTTTTCACTATTACTTTAACATGTGCTTCGAAATTGAAAATTAAATTTTACACGTCTTTTTAAACACCAAACAAAAAAAAAAAAAAAATGTCGGGCAAAACTAGGTATATAAGTACTTATTTATTTATATATTTTTTTGACTATCACAACAGTATTACTTTAACACGTGCTGCGGAATTGTATACTTAAATATTAGGTCTTTGGCTTTGGGGGGAGGAGGGGGGGGGGGGGGGCACGTCTTTTTAAACGCCAAAAAAAAGAAATGTCGGGCTAAACTAGGTATATAATTACTTATTTATTTATTTTTTTTTTTTTACTATCACAACAGTATTACTTTAACACGTGCTGCGGAATTGCATACTTAAATTTTAGGTCTGGCTTTGGGGAGGGCACGTGCCCCCCGTGCCCCCCCCCCCCCCCCCCCTGGGTGCACCACTGTGTATATTGGTGTTAAGACATTGGTTGAAGAGCACCCTGTTACCAGACGGATACAGTAATCACAATTGCCCTTTTAAAAGGTTTAGTAAAGGTCGCTGATTCAACCGTGTCTAATCCAAACTTAATCATGTTTAAACATTGTGTTACGTCACACAAATAATCATTTCTAGAAGTCTATAAGAATTCCAATACGTTCTTTATATAATTATTTCATTAAAACCCCTAAAATGATCCAAGAATAAAGATACAAATAATACGTTCTGTTTTGGACTGTACATTATCACATTGATTTGTATACAATTCATTAATTTTAATAATTATGCCAGACTTCTTTTTGATTTTTTAAAAAAAAAAACCATGATATAGTATAGGTAACAGCTAACAGCTAAAAAGTACGCAGGAGTATACGAAATTGGGCACTTTTTTAGATTGTTACTCCCCTTATAAAAAAAAACAGAGGGGAGTAACAAGAAAAGTAAAATTCAGCTAAAGCCTACCATTCTTTTAATTCAAACATTTTCTAGTATTCTATCATAAAATTCTTGGGGTTTTATACCACCTTTACCAGATACATTTGATATTATCTATAATAGATTAGTATTCCTTTTATATTTTTCAAATGAGATATCATTTGCTTCATAGTTCAGCCACGTTACAAGATTCGTACAAGCCACGTTAAGATCGTCAGATGAATCGCAGATGAAATCATTTAACAAAATAATTACGGCGCTTCTTTAGATTGTTACATACAGAGGGGAGTAAAAATCTAAAAAAAGGTGTACAGAATGTTCTTCTTTAGACTGTTACTCCCCTTATAAAAACAGTAGTGTAATATTCCTATGCCCCAAATTACACGACTAAACATCCCTTTGTCTTAATAGTTATTTAGTCGAAGTTATTTATATTCTAAAAAAAATCGGGTAGAGGGTACCTCGGAACCTTTCCACACTTTAAAGGCCACTAAAGTGGCCTCTCCTGCTGCTTCGCAGCAGGAGGAAGGAGCACTGGGCGTGGTCAGTACATGGATGGGTGACCGTTTTGAACTGAGTGATTTCTTTTATTATCATATTTTTATTGAATTATTTGAAGTTTAACGGTATTTTGACAGATGTAAACAAACTTTGACGTCATCAAAATTATCGTATACTAATGAATAATTTATTCGCTTATAACTTTTAAACTAATTAATGGAATTTCAACGGGGTTTTTTATATTTGTTGCTTAATTTTTTCCAGTTCCAACGATATGCTATATATCAAAAACGTATTTTATTTATACTTTTGGTATTATTAACCGTCAAAGTTTCAAAAATTGATATCAAAATGAAATTTGGTGGGCTTGTTTGTCATACAGAGAGGCACATTCGTGCCAAATTTCAACTCGATCAGGATCATTTTCGCTTTTGCTGACTCAGCAAACTGGGTTCAAGATGGCGAAAAAAGTTGATTTTCCGGGCGGCACCACTACAGGTAAGGACTGATTTTTCAGCCAAGTTTCAACTCTCTAGGTTAAATACTTTGGACGCTACGATGATAACATTCACACACACATGCATATACGTACATACATACATACAGTCGTCATGCTGAAAACCACTCAGGAGGTCTTAAAAACACCCAAAACGGTTAATTCCGTTGAAACCCCGAAAACATTTTTTGGGAACAATACTTTTCCTATATACCTTCGGAGAAGATGAGGAAAAGTAAAAACAATCTAAAAGAAGTACCCGAAATCGAATAACGCTAAAACACCTCTTTCAACATTTCTGCATAACTCGTCATTAAATGAAGGAAAAAATAATGAAAATGAAATTGAATGAAGCAAAAAGAAATGAATCTAA
This sequence comes from Gerris lacustris, assembly GCA_951217055.1. Taxonomy (NCBI): domain Eukaryota; kingdom Metazoa; phylum Arthropoda; class Insecta; order Hemiptera; family Gerridae; genus Gerris; species Gerris lacustris. The sequence goes on along the minus strand of OX578285.1, from coordinate 39,173,518 downwards.
AACACTAAACCTGATCAATTTATTGTTTAAAGACCATAATTTCATATATTTATTTGATGCACCAAAAAAAGAACGTATTAGATATACTTGAATAATGAATTGAATGACAGATTCAGATATATTTGAGACAGATTTAGATATATTTTAATTGAAAGACAAAGACATCATAGCAAGATAAAGAATTAGACCCTAAACAAACATGTACTATATTTGATATCTTATTTAGAGGAAGATTTATATATTTGTTCTAAGAATACGTCAAATCAAGAAGACTAAAAAATATATACATAATTAGTATGCAACTTTATTGCTAAAAGAATACTTTATATTGAAATGAAGTGTTATACAACATTGTAATAAAAAGAGGGTACTTATATAGGAAAGTGAGAGAAATACAGAATTTTGTGATAACAAAATAAAAGACAAAACACAAAGAGGAACTGGATTCTTGAAACGGTTCTTGATCAGAAGACAGACACCAATATTATATTTAAAAGTATTTTTAGGAGAGATTATATTCCTTTGTCTAAACAGTTAATTAGATAAGGAAATATAAACACTTCTAAAGAAGGAGAGATGTTCCTTCGACCAAAACATTATGGGACAAAGAGGCATCATTCTTTTGTACTTACGTAGAAATGACAATTTCCCTTAGTCTCAGCAGTTCATTAGACTAGGGAATATAATAACTTTAAAACAAAAGCAATTATGCACCTTCATTTAAAGAACATCTCCTCTGTTTATATAGGTATTAATATCCTTTTGTCTTAAGATAATTAGACTAGGAAATGAAGTAACTATAAAAAAAGGAGAGAGGTTCTTTCGTTCACTGCATTTAGGGACAAAGGGACATTACTGTTTTGTACATAGAAGTGACAATATCCCTTTGTCTAAACAGTTAATTAGACTATAACATACAGAAGGGATGTGCAGTCCTCAAGCTCTTTGGAGGAATGAACATCTTACCTTTTTTTTTATTATATTTCCTAGTATAAATATAATCACTTCTATTAAACACAGGAGAGATGTTCCTTCGTCCAAAGCATTTAGGGACAAAGAGACATCACTCTTTTGTATGTAGAAGTGACAATATCCCTTTGTCTCAACAGTTGATTAGACTAGGAAATATACTACCTTCTAAACAAAGGAGGTATGTTCCTTCTAGTCCAGGAGATAGTGTGCAAAAAAGTGTCTGACTAACATCAAGCTAGAATTTTGTATACAGGTCAATCTTTTTTCTCGCCTTTTAAGAATATGTGGTCGAAGTCAAAAATCAAGTCAATCTTATTTTCACATTTGATAGATTAGTTATTCAAATATTACTAAAACTCAACGTGGTCACCTGTCAAGGGACAAACTAACATCAACTTGATTTTCGGTCTACTGTCTAATTCTGTACTCAGGATCATGAAAATCACATTGTCCACCATAATTGGTGAGACATGTTCTCCGGTCACATACACATCTCCACCGGTTTGATTTTTTCAAACGCCTATTGCCAAGCTATGTCCCGCAGACGAACTTAGCCGACCACATATTCTTAAAAGGCGCTAAAAGATTGACTTGTATACAAAATTTTAGCTTGATGTTAGTCAGACACTTTTTTGCACGCTATCTCCTGGACTATTCCTTTAAAAAACATTGGGAAAAAGGAACATCTCTCCTGTTTATAGAAGCGTTAATATCCTATTGTCTTAATAGTTAATCAGACTAGGAAATTATGTAACTACCAAAAAAAGGAGGGATGTTCCTTCGTCCACAGCATTTAGGGACATTACTGTTTCATATATACAGAAGTAACAATATCCCTTTGTCTTAACAGTTAATTAGACTAGGAAATATAATCACTTCTAAAAAAAAAAAAAAAAAAGGTGAGATGTTCCTTCCTCAAGAGCTTATAGGGACTAAGACACATCCCTTCTATATGTATATATAAGTGTTCTATATACAGAAGTAAAGTCTATCTTCTAAATAAGTCCCCACGAAACTTATTTAAGAAGAAGTCACAACTAGAAGGTATACCAAAAAAAAAAAATTATGATGGAAATATTAGAATGAAAAAAAACATCTTTAATATCAGAAAAATTAGTTTTTCTATGACGTTTTAACGAGAAAAAAAGTTATTTTGAAGCGTCAAACCCAGAAAAATATTGTATTAAGAAGTCATCATATCAGAGAGACATCATATTAAAAGCTCGACTGGCAGATTAACCCTTAATTAAATCACGGATGTCTTAATTTTCACCTCTTCTCTCCCGACTTATCACCACCTGTAGATAGTTCTCGCAAGTTAATTTCTAAAGGAGGCTCAAAATAGAACTTAAGGTAGGCTTAAGCTAACTTAAGGCTAAAATAGAACTCTAAATAAGGATAAAACAAAAAAAAAAAAAAAAGAAGATATATATATATATAAAACTAAATAAGAAATTAAATTAAAAATAAAATTAGACCAATTGGGTTGGGGGGGGGGGGGGGGGAATAAATAATAAAGGTAAAATTAATCAAAACAAAGTAAATATTTAAATATAAATCAAACAAACAAAAAAAAACTTACATTAATAAATATTAATAATGTAAAATTATTTATGGATTTCATTTTAGTCTTTATGGTTTTACTTCTTTATATCGTGCTCCTATCAATTGAAAGGCATCAATAGGGCAGCTGACTAAACCATTGGCTAATGAACCCGCCTTCAATACTGTTCATGAAAAAATTAAAACAGACATTTTTTTTTTTTTTTTCTTATTTCATGCATTTTTCACTTAATAAAATATTAAAATAGAAGCAAAGCAAAGTTTATCAAATGCTTTCAAACGTCAAGCCATCATGCCAAATATATATATATATATATATATATATATATATATATATATATATATATAAATTTAAAAAAAATTACTGCCATTTTGACATATTTTCAACGAATAAATATCATTTAAATGATTGAATATTTACATATATATATATCTATATTTATATATTTAATTAGAAAATTTGGTATAAGGTAAACAGTAAGAAGCAAAAAGCAAAATGAAATAAAAATTGTAGTCATAGAAATAAACACATAGTTCAATATATAAATAAACTTTTAGGATGTTTAGTTTTAAGCGGAATGTCTAGTAATAATTTTTAAAAAAAATAATAATAATAAGTCCAAATGAAAGCTTTCATTTTTCTGTTTTGCCATACATTAAATTAATGAAGATAAAAATCAACAATATTCTAAGATAAAGGGTCGACAAATAGATGTTTCTTCATGACAAGAATAGCAGATATGATCAAAGAGATACAGGAAGCACGAAAATAAAAATATATGCGTAAGTAATACACGATAAGATAACATGCAAGTTTAAAATATGAATCTTTTTTATATTTTTAAGTTTATTTATTTGTCTTGTAATTCAGTCAAGGAACTAACCTCTGACGAAGTCCGAAATCAAAACATGTCCACGATTTCATAAAAGACATTTTGAAATATTTTTTTACTTTAAAGAAAATAAATACTAAGCTAAAGAAATGGTTGAACGGTACTAACACGGAATTATTTTTTTTAAATTAATGATTTAAAAAAAAAAAATAATAATAATAATTAAATGAGAGAGAAAAAAAAAAAAACAACCGGTATTTTTAAATAAAGGGATTAGGCCAAGAAAAACGTAACGAAGATAGTGATTAATTAATTAAATGTAAGAAGTGGATACGAAGGAAGTTTAGTAGTTGGGATTCAGGGTGTTAGTGCAAGGGAGGCCTGGCGGGTGAAACGTCGTTCCTGGATTTAGGGGTGTGGTGTATCTAGTGCGCTTGCTTAGGGGGGGCAATCCCTTGTCGATCGGTTCCTACCGGTAGAGACAGCTTGGCATTCGTCCTTTGTGTCTTCACTTCAGTCTTTAGCTTTCAAGCCACGTTAGGACATGTGTCAACTCACAATATGTATGGATCGGTCAAGCGTGGGTAGTTCTATTGCTGTGCCTAAACCCTTTCAAAAGATATGAAGATAACGCTCGACCACTACCGTGTTAGGTTTGGTTGGAAAATCCAAAAACTACTACAGATACGAACTCAATCGTGAAAAATTAACCTTTTTTCTCCATGTAACACATTGTTAACAAAACATAAATATGTGTAACACTTATAAAGTAAAATTATGTAGTTGTGTTATTCAATAAAGAACAAGAAAAAATAATAAAATAGAATATGCGGGAACTTTCTAAATAATCTCTGAATCAAATAGGATAAATAAACATCGCTAAGAGATCCTTATAGCATCATTAATCATTAGTGATCGTTAGGGTTCAATACTTCAATCGACTAAAAAAAAAAGATGTAGAAATTCACGTTAACTGAACTCTAAATAGAAACTGATGAAGTCGATTATAGGATTTAAAGTATTAAAGAATTAAAAGTATTGCTAAATAATCTCACTAGATTATCAAAGAATATACATTAAGATTCTCGTGTAATTGGTTCCGGAGATATCAACATCTCCAAATTAACTTGGTCCGTAGGCTTCCGCTGGTAGATTCGTCATAAACAGCTTGGGTTTCCAGTGAAATCCGCGTCACGAAAGGGTTGAAATCCGACGTTTCGCTTCCACTACTGGAAGCATCTTCAGGGGTGTGGTGCATCGTGGTGTTGACTCGAAGCAAACACAGGATATACTGACGACTGGAGAGAAGAACGGCGTATTTATACTGGTTATCTAGATCGTAGATTGTACCTGGGTGTTCCAGTATTGGAACTCCCCAGCTGGGATGCTTCCAGTAGTGGAAGCGAAACGTCGGATTTCAACCCCTTCGTGAAGCAGATTTCACCGGAAACCCAAGCTGTTTATGTTCTCCAAATTTGTATTAATATCTGCCATTTTGAATCAAGATAGCGGATCAAAAAAGATTTTATCTCCAGTAGGGAGAAAAAGTTATGATTTTGGATTAGTTTAGAGGGACTAAAGTAAGTCTTTTCTTCCCTGAACTCAAAAATTAGGGAGACAAAATAAACCAGGGAGGAAAAGCAGGATTGCCAACTTAATTATTTTATAAATAGTAGAGAATGAATGGCTGATGTAGTGAAGTTATGGAAATCAGGTTGGCGACACTGCTTTTTCGATCTTATGTGTAATTTGCGCTTATCATTGTTTAAACCTGCATCTACATAACCTTCTATTTGACTTTAATTGCAATTCTTATTTGATTTTAATATCGAATCTCTTATATCAGCTATTAAAAGTGCTAACAATTATTGTTGTTTATTAAAATAATAAATAAAACCAGTGCAATGGATGAAGATGCGTTTTCTCCCTTCTGGAGATAAAATATCGTATGTGCCTCGGGAGTAAAGTGCTATAATTCCCCTCGCGATAATTAGCGTTATCCCCAACGCCTCGGGAATTAAAAAGTCAAATTTCCTCGGCTTCGCCTGGGGATATAGGGGCCATGTTTCCTTCGGCTTCGCCTCAAGAACCAACTTATTCGCTCAGGGAATAATGGCTTACTTTACTCCCTAGGTGCATAAATAACTATTATATCTAGAAGGGATAAAAGTTCACTTTTTTTCGAAATGATTTCATAGGGAGTAAAAAGAGAACTTTTCTTCCTAGTTTACAGGGAGGAAAAGTTACTCAATGCACCCTGTCATGTTGAACAGGTAGTAATGGAGAATAAGGGAATCGTGAACTCTCATGATTTCCTCCAGTGTTGCCCTAGATAAAGCACAAGCAAGTAAAGTTGGCGCTAAATACACAATGCCATTTATTAACTTTTGTTTAATGTCACAGTTACACATGTAACTTCCACAACTGTTGTCATGGTGTCATCAGTAAAACATACAAACAAGTTAAAAGTGAAATCATAACTTCTAAATGTAGATAAACTAATCTATGTCTATTATACATCAATTGTTGTCAATGATATTCAATAAACGACTCAGCTACCAGCTGATTCTCCCTTCTAATATTAGTATTGAAATTCAAATAATTACTATCTATAATTTAATTTTAACGTGATTAAACTTATTTAGTGAATTGTTATAATATATCCGTGGCTATAATTTAATTTAAATAAATAAAATGGCAAAAAAACTTAAATAATTTACACAAATGTTACATATTATTGTAATATACTCTTTAATACCTTTTATTTGAGGCACTTCTTTAGATTGTTACTCCCCTTATAAAGAAAACAGAGGGGAGTAACAATCTAAAGAAGGGGAACGGAATGTTCTTCTTTAGACTGTTACTCCCCATATAAAAACAGAATTATGAGATTCCTTTGTCCCAAGACATAAATTATCCACCATATTGGATTCCCAGTTAATCAGATCAAATTGTTTTTCTTATTATTTAGATGACACATTTTGCATACTTCTAGTAACAGCAGAAAATTTAAATATTTCTACGTGTTACTATAGGAAGGGGTTGCTGGTTTTTTTTATCGATAATAACGAAAAGATAAATTAATTTTTTCCCGGAAATTTTTATCGGCCTCATAAGGTATAAGCGTGAATTTCTTTTTTAGTACATTTCGACTTATGATTACAATAAGAAATTTTTTTTTTTTTAAATGTTTATATAAATATATTTGTAATCTACTCATTTGTAGCTTTAATTTGATACCCCGCATAAAACACATTTAACATTTAAACACGCGTCCCCTTTTTAAACATTTTAATGTTTTTGGAGAAAATTTCATGAAAAATTTAACACTATCCACAAGTGTTATACATTTTTGTAATCTACTTTTCAATACCTTTCATTTGATACCCCACTAAAAATTTAAAAAAAAAAAATGTTTTCGCGTGACATGAATTATCCGCCATTTTGAATTTGAGCAGCTGATAATTTATATTTTTCCTGCGTGCGCGACAAAACGATCTTTAATACTGCAATGTTTTATGTTATTATATCTTTTGATTCAAAAGTTATTTGAACCGTACAGAGTGACAGACAGACAGACAGGAACGAAACTATAAGGGTTTTTTTTGGTTTTACCAACGAAATCCTAAAAACGAGGACTAAATGTACATGAATAATAGTTCGTAGAAAACTGCTATTCGGTTTTTTTTACAAACTATTCTTTTTGAAAGTAGTGATTTTTTTGTCGGTCCTCAGGTCTTTAGAAGATGGTGATTGCAATCCGCCCTTGAAAAAGTTTGCTGACCCCCGATTCAAATCCCCGTGATAATTATTACTCTTATAAGTTCCTTATAAAACATCTAACATTATAAATTATGAGAGGGTACATTTAGATGATAGGTAGAATTATAAGAGGCCGGATGTTTTCGATTGTACAGATCTCTTATACAATCTGGTGCTAAATAGTTAACTACAAGACATCTTAAGACCGTATCGAAACAGCGATATCAAGGCCGAAGACTGCATTTAGATTGGTGTTCAGTTGATGAAAACGGCGCGGCATCAATTCATATTCATTACTCAATTCCCCCTAGGGTCATGTCAGTCCTCGGCAACAATGTCATCTTATCATTCTTCGGTCAACGACTTTTACATCTCGCCTCACCCACAAAATTATGCCCATATACGCCCTAAGGCGTTCCTTGTTCGAACCTCTGTTATTGACCCCTCCCTCTTGATCCGGCTTAGCAATGTAATTAGAATACTATTTTAGAACCACTTGAGAAAAACCTAGTGTTTATCTTTTAAAATATGTTTACCTGAAGAGATTTCAGCAATTTAAACTTATATCATAAATGGTAGAAATATTATGATCTCTTTAAAATATTAGTTTTAAGGCTCCCATACACGATCAAACATTTTGCGCAAATATGGTGTTTGCGCAAACCTGATGTCGGGCAAATTTAGGCCATACACGGTCACAATGTTTGCGCAAACATTTTGACTGTGTATGGGGGCCTTTAAATATTAACTGTACACGACAAAACTACAAATATTTTTTTTTTTAAAAAAAGGAACTAACTGATCAATTTATTGTGAAAAAAGCAAAACAATAACTATTATTCAATACGAGTACATTTATTTGTAATGTATAACACTGCACACTCTAGCTTAGGTTGAAAGAGTGAGCAAAAAAAATCACAGGGAAGAACTTGCGTCCAAGTACATATTAGGGTTTCGTAGATGATTAAGTACACCCGTTAAGTAATTATGATTTTATTTCGTCAACCTGGTTCAATCCCCCGGGGGGTTACAATGTTTTTATCGGTATTAACGACTAGATAAATTTACATCGCACCACCATAAGGTATATCCATGAATTATTTCGAAATTTTAGGACCAGCCGTTATATAGTGGTGACGGAGGGGGGTATATTTTTACTTATAAAACCAATAAAGAATGAAAAATTAAAAAAAAAAAAAAAAAATATATATATATATATATATATATATATATATATATATATATATATATATATATATATATATATATATATATATATTTGTATCCTACTTTTCAGGAGCTTTCATTTTTTAAACAATAAAATTTTGAGCGCACTTCAAATTTTCCCGCACTAAATTGGGGATATACGTTTTGAGGTGCATCGATTCCAAAAAAGTGATTTTAAAAAAAATGTCAGTATGTCGTCTGTGAAGACGGCGCGGCGTGGAGCCTGAACTACTGGGTCGATTTTGACGAAATTTTGTTTACATGTTAAGAAAAATCATACCCCGAGGCGAAAATGAGATATAAATTTTAGCTCCAAATGTGGGGGAACAAATTTGACCGAATTTTTCTAATTGAGTAAATTAAAAAAAAAAAAAAAGGTTGGATGATCTTAGAACCCTTAATAACACAAAGACAACAATAGCCCTATTTATCAGCCATAGAAAGAATCCAATTTGAGATAAAATGCAAAATTGAATTACATTTTTTTAAAAAAAGAAGGTAACACTATAACAGAACATCGCAAAAAAGAAGGTTACACGATAACAGAGCATCGCAAAAAAGAAGGTAACACTATAACAGAGCATCGCAAAAAAGAAGGTTACACGATAACAGAGCATCGCAAAAAAGAAGGTTACTCGATAACAGAGCATCGCAAATAAATTGGTAGTGCGTGGAGACTCAAGTAAAAAGGGTTTCGTTGGTGTTGTAAACATGAAATTAAATTAGTAAGGGGGGGGGGGGGGGGGGGGGGCAACATTTTGATGTTTTATATTTTAAGTAACAGCGGAAATATAGTTTAAGGGGGAGGGGAACCGCAAAATGTTGATGTTTTTTTACAAAATGGAGGGGAGAATTAAACACTTTCCCTAAGTGGTATATATATTTGTAATCTACTCTTCAATACCTTTCATTTGATACCCCACTCAAAATTAAAAAAAAAAAAATTCGCATGACGTGAGTTATCCACCATTTTGGATTTGAACAGCTGATAATTTTGAGTTCACTATATTTTTCCTGTGTACGCGTCAAAACGATCTTTAATATTGGAAAGTTTCTACCTCTTTTTATTCAAAAGTTATTGGAACCGTACAGAGTGACAGACAGATGAACGAAACTATAAGGGTTTCTTTGTTTGGTTTTACCAACGAAACCCTAAAAAGAAGGTAACACGATAACAGAGCATCGCAAAAAAGAAGGTTACACGATAACAGAGCATCGCAAAAAAGAAGGTTACACGATAACAGAGCATCGCAAAAAAAGAGGTAACACGATAACAGAGCATCGCAAAAAAGTTTCAATCCATAAAAACTTCAAGATTATCAAGAAGTTCTAAAAATAGGTATTCCCAAGAGAACAAGTTTATAAACTATTGCTTAAATAAATACACAGAGCTCAATATTAATTTAACTCTCCAAATAAACTTCTTTTATTATAATAATAATAAAATATTACACATAAAAACCCCTTACATATAGCTAGACCCGCAATGCGTAGATGAAATGCGTTATATATATTTTTTTTTATTGACATTCAAGGGCATCAAACGTTTACACAGACTCTTACACTACACACCTAAACTCAACACACATAACAAATTACTCATTTATAACACCATAATTAAGCCCACTTGGTCATATGGTATTGAACTCTGGCGATGCACCAAGTGTTCTAACTCCTACCGCATCCAATCCCTTCAATCCAAAATCCTTAGAAGAATAACTAACGCTCCTTTCTATGTCTCCAACTTTACCCTTCACAAGGACCTCAAAGTTCCCGACCTAGCCACCTCCCGATACAAATCTTTCCATGACTTAATTTCCCATCATCCTAATCCTATAATCCACAACCTAACATCACCATTCCGATTGAGGACTATTACTATTTGGAGAGAAAAAAGTACAGTTGAGTCTCTGTAGACTGGATACGTCCAGTAATCCGGCACTAAGGCTGAGGCCCCCTCCCCTCTTGCCACATTAAGATAAGATAACTAAAAGAGGGAGAAACTGGGAAACACAGGAGCACTAGGGTAAAAAAAACCATCAGTCCTTGTTTTTATACCTTTGAAAACGCAGTTGTTTTATCAATAAATAGGCTGATTCACGTGGATCTATCACTGAAGCAAGTGTAATGCAATAAATATTTAGATATGAAGATAATAGTTAATTATGATGAGTTGATAATTAAAGAGGATGATTTTAATAGATAGGCGTGTAGAGGGGCAGAAGGGTTTTTCTGCTATTCCCTTTTGATTTAAACTGTTATAAAATGTATCACTTCGCTACACAAAAACTTCTGTTTGTATCAAGTTAAAATTTTACATGCCTGTTTCAATTGTACTTCAGACAATGTATACAAAGTTTTATTAAAATCGTTACGTTAGAAAGTAAGTTATCGGTAAAAACGTTGTTTTCTCTATTAAATGTTTAGGTCCACTTTAATAGTTTTAACAATCTTCATCACTTCATAGCAGTGTCGCTTTAGGTTGTAGGTTTTACTAAAAAAATGTATTAAAAAAAAAAATGTTTGTCTCATCGAATAGTCGATGATAGAATCTTTTCCCGTACTGAAATTCCAATTTACATTTGAAGATCACGTTTACGCGAGCGATGCGTGCGAACTCTTAGACGGATGACACTATCCAACTTAGCCGGAGCATTAGTAAAAGGAACATGTATACCAAATGTCAATAAATCGGTCAATTTTTACTCAAGTTATCGTCGGACACATAATCGTTACTGACAAACAGGCAAGATGCATATTTTGTTGAATCTAAGAAGCTCCTTAAATTATTTATTATCAAAATCAGCAATCCGACATGGCATGGGCATAAGTGAAGGATTAGAGAGACTCAACTGTAATGCTGAAACAATCAAATTACCTACTAATATATAATACGGCTCTTCTTTAGATTGTTACTCCCCTTATAAAAAAACAGAGGCGAGTAATAATCTAAAGAAGGTGTACGGAATGATCTTCTGATTGTTACTCCCCTTATCAAAACAGAAGTGGGATGTTCCTTTGTCACAAAGTACATTGGACTAAACATCCCTATTTCTTAATAGTTATTTGGTCAAAGTCATTTTTATTCTAAAACAACATAGGGGAGTAGTAGTAGACGGGGTTTAACCCACACGGCCACGCTGGCTCTCTTCACATAGAGGAGTAACAATCTAGAAGTACCACATATCTTAGAAAAAAAAAAAAAAAATAAATAAATAATAGAAAAATATTTTATATTAGCTCCTTAAGCCATTTAATTTCTGCTTGCAGAATATAATTTGATTAGGAGATAGCTGCGGCCATATAGTTAGGGTACACGCAACTTGCCTGTAACCTATGTCCAAATACATACACATCACGTAACAGTTAAAATGCCAGATAGGTGAATAGGTGGAACATGTTTCCGCCATGTTGTTATGGATGATTACATCAGATAGATACGATGAAATCAAATGTATCATCAGATGTAATCAAATGATTCGTAAAGATATGTAATAATCTTGTGTAGATCAAAACATAAAAGAAGCAGCATAAGAAAAGTTAACTTCAGCTAAAGCCAACCATTCTTTTAATTCATACATTTTCTAGTATTCCTTCATAAAATTATTGGGGTTTTATACCACCTTTAACAGATACATTTGATATTATCTATAATAGATTAGTATCCCTTCCATATTTTCCAAAAGAGTTATCATTTACTTCTTAGTTAAGACACGTTACAAGATCATCAGATAAACCGCAGATGAAATCAGACAAAAAAAAAAAAAAAAAAAAAATTACGGTACTTCTTCAGATTGTTACTCTCCTTATAAAAAAAACAGAGGGGAGTAACAATCTGAAGAAGGTGTACAGAATGTTCTTCTTTATACTGTTACTCCCCCCATAAAAACAGAAGTGTGATATTCCTTTGTCCAAGATTACATTGGGCTAAACATCCCTTTTTCTTTATACATAGTTATTTAGTTAAATAAAAGAATTTTGTGACACTCAGGTTGGCCAACATATCTGAGAGAGACAATAAAACCACTAGAGGGTTCCGGTGACATTTATGTTTACCTAGTTGGTCCAACCAAAACAACCAGCCATCAAAATCTCAAACTTTTATTGACTCCCCAGTCCAATTATTAGAATCTCCTATGCTGTCATCAAGACTCTTGTTTTCTTAACATAAACTGGCCACTTTTTCTTGTAAGTTTCATTCAAGAGAAAAATTCTCTTCATCTAATGAAATTATAGACAAAGAAACAACATGATCTGAATAGAATATAGTCAAAATATTTCTACATTAAAGGGCTAGAACAGCCAAATTTAGTGATAGTCGGTATACACCAATTCTTATTAATCTGTAAAAAATTTGTAATTAAAGTTTTGATTTTTAAATTGGTACATCCCTCTGTTTTGTTTTATTTATTAGAATATAAATGAATGACTAAATAACTATTAAGACAAAGGGATGTTTAGTCCAATGTACTAGACAAAGAAATATTGCACTTCTGTTTTTATAAAGGGAGTAACCGTCTAAAGAAGAACATTCGGTACAACTTACATTACTTTAGCAACCTTCCTGTCTTCACAAGCTTTCATATCAGCAATAGTTGATTTCAGCTGAGCCCAAGGTAAAGAAACCACCTCTACATAATTTCAGTATGTTGGTAAACTGAACAGGGATTTTTTATCATTTATTTATTTTTTTTTTTAAATGCAAGAGATATGACACTTATCTGTACAGTCCCCTTCCTTTTTTAGAATGCATCTCTACCAACGTTTAGTTAATTTTTAATCACTTTTTTATTAAAGAATAAATTATGGAGGGTAAGAAACCAGCTGTACAAGAACAAGAATTCACCGATGCGTGGGTGACGAGGAGTATTTTTTTTTCAGCGTGTTTTGGCCTTACCAAAATTTAATGCACCCAACTTTTATCTAATTCCATGAGAGGGTACCTTCTATGAACTAACACTGAGATCGGTGATGAATTTCAGCTGGTTTTATGTTTTTTAAGGGTGAGAAACTTGACCTAGGCGCCAGTCCCACTGAATTCTTGAGTGATTGGCTTCATACCTGTCCTTGTTCATTCTATGAAAAGAGGATAAAAAAATAACTATGGAAAAAATATTGTCATTACTCTTGTATTTTTAAAAAAATAAATTATAAAAAAATGCCTGTATATATTTGATGAACCCACATATAATTAACTAACTAACTCTGAGGTGCAATAGCCTCTGAAGAGCCTAAGCCTGTCAAAGGGCTTATTCAACTATATACATAATGGATGACACAGGGTTAGAGCTGTATGAACCTTACAATTGACATACTCAACTAGTAATTTTAGTACGTACACTATAAAAGTTTGATGGATAAAAATATGGCGTTTATAGATCTAGAGAACTCAAGTCACAGACAATATTTAAAAATTAGATGAATAATAATTCATATTATAAATTTAATTAATTTTTTATTTTTATTTCTGTAGAAAAATGAAAAAGGATTTATATATTATATTGAGTGGCCAGAAGTGTAGTGTAGCTAAAAGGGTGGATTATATGATTTTGTACACGCTGAAATAATTTCTGTGGTTAGCAAATTTGATACAAGACATAACGATGTGCTTAAGAGCTAATTCATTAATATATCTGTAGTAATCTTGGAAAGGGACCTTATAGCGGATATGTAAAATAATAGATTCATCATCAAAACAACTTAGCTATACCTGAGTGACCTTTCAACCATACAACAGTTTTATCTTGTTTGTTCACAGAGTTCAATAACATTAATACAGTAGAAACTCGCTTACACGACCCTCAATAACACGACAACCTCAATTACAAGTGCAATTTTCAAATCCCCTTGAGATTGCCATAACACATAATATTAAATTAACCTCTATAACGCGACTATTATTATCCAAACAACCTCAATTACACGGATTTTTTCCAATTCACAACGTAACTCAGAACCTCTATAACAAGTCGTTTTGAGAAGTCAACCTCTATAACGCAACTCTATACAGAAATGGGTCGACCTTGAACAAGTCTAGAGTATAAAAACCCTGCCGAAGTGATTCCATTAACCTCGATAACACGACTGATAACCAAAATAACCTTGATAACACGACCCTCAACAAAAAGAGCACTTCAATAACAAGACTGTTTCCCTTATCCCCTTGAGACACTTCTTATCGAGGTTCTACTGTACTTCAGAAAAAAGGTGATTATTTATACAATTATTGTTTTTGTTTTTAATTGCTTCCACCACACTTCTACTATCTGTAAAAATAACAATGTTTTCGTTATTGATATTGAGAGCATATTTTCAGAGCCTCTATTACAGCGATCAACTCAGTTAAATAGCTTGAAAAATATGCAGGTCAGGGTCTTTCATAAGCAGTAGCCCCAAGATTAAATAATCAATCATTACGCAGGGCTGCTACATACCGATTTAATATCCATATTTGGGTAGTTCTTCAAATTTGCACTCATATTGATAAAGAAATAAAAAAGTTGGTAAGAGCGCCTATAACGGATATATAGGAGGCCCGTGGTTCAAGTCCCAGCGCTGGGGTCTTTTTTTCTCTGTATGTCTCCCGTAGTTAAGGATAATTATAATTTAATTTAAATTAAAATTTAATCTTTCCGTAGTTAGAATACTACCTCAAACTTAAAAATTTGAATTTCAAATTGATTGTACTAGGTTCAGGTACTAATTGATTACATTATAATTAAAAGCGTTAATTCTCGGTCTAGTTCTATTGCCGTGAATATTGGCTTGCTAGACTTGTAGAAAAGATTGAAAGCTTGGATTCGGGACTTGGTATCGTTAGGACAGAGAAAATCATTCTCTAGTAAAGCTCAGTTGGTAAGAGCACCTGTAACGGATACATAGGAGGCCCGTGGTTCAAGTCCCAGTACTGGGGTCTATATTTCTCAGTATGTCTCCTGTAATATAGAAACAATACTATAAAAAAAAATATACCTATTTAAATAGAGTTATATTCCAAACTTGGCCATGAAACTTATATTATAGTCTTGTATTTTGTCCTTATATGTTAACCCTGAGGATTTGATAATGTAAATATATTTTACGAAACTAGTTGGTTAACAAGTTTTTTCTTTAGACCATAAAACCGATCAATTTAGGGGGCATTCATAACAAAAAGACAGGTGTCAGAAGAATGGTGAAAAGAGATAACACTGGGGAGGCATAAGTCCGTGTTTCTTTGGTGTGATAATAATATTAATTTTTTAAAATAATGTTACTTAACGGTTCAGAGAAGAAACCTGGGCTGAACTACAGTATATGGGGCCCTTCTGATAACACGTTATCTCACTATCGACCTCTTTCAAGACTTTATATACTTATCGATGTATTTTATCTGATTAACTCCTTTGTACTTTGATTTGGACCTCTATCTGGTCTATATGCAGGAGGGTTGTTTTTCTTCAGAAATGAGCGGAGCACCGCGAAGCAATGCGGAGAGGCGATTGAAAATTATAGGGCTAACAAAATTAAATTCATACACAAAACAAACACATTTTTGTTGAAATGTGTAAAATTACTCAAATCAAGCATTATTTGGATATATCGAAATATGGCGACATTGCAACAATCGATAGTAGCAATCTAGTAGGGGCTCCATATACTGTAGTTCTACCGAAACCTGTCTCTTGTTGCCTGTCTATTCGCTGTGAGAGCCGCCTTAGAGAAAACAACAATCCAGTCTATATTAAAATAATATATTAATTTTAATTGAACCTTTAGACTATTTTAACAACCAATTTAGTTTATAAATCTGTTCTTGTTCAGTTTTACAGAATAAACTTGACAGTATTATCTAGTTTCCAGTAAAAGCATTGCTTAAGTAAAATATTATTTCATATAAAATTTCCTCATACCAGGTACCTTAGTACATACCTACTATAAGCATAAATAAGTAGTACTATTAAATAAGAGTACACTATAACAGAGCTACAAGAAGTTTACACAGTAACAGGTTACATCTTTACTAGTACTAGATATCAATATATTTTCAAATGTGAAATTATTTTATTTTTAGTTAGAAGCTTTATGAAAGAGGCATCTTTTTTTATATTAATCAATAGATTAGGAAAAGTTTAGAATAATACTAATAATTAATCAACGGGTTTAAAAATGTTTGTTTACAATCGTCTACGAGAAACAAACACTATTGTAATAGGTGTAATATAGTAAATAAGATATAAGGGCACATAAATATACACAAACCGCACTCGTCCAAACATTTCGTGGAGTTTGAACCTATAAAAAACCTACGAATAGTAAAAAAAAAGGTCGTGCATATTTTAACCAGTTAGATTCTTTGGACTGGAAATCAATCGACCAAGAAAGAGATCATTGTCCCTCCAGAAACATGTTAAGGACGAAACAAAAATAATATAAACTATACCAAAAATAAATGGACTTACTTAATATATCCTCTGGACAAGAGAAGACGATGAAAAAAAATAGTTCTCCTCGAATAAAATAAATATACATCTAAAACATTCAACTTTTAAACACATAAAAAAAACACGGATTTTTTTTTATATTCGAATATACAAAAAATCCGAGATAATAAATAAGACTACATTGGAAAAATTTCCTTGAACAAAGAAGTTAAACAAATTCGATCGCGCCCTGTTTAACATTCGATCAAACTTATTAAAAAAATAATAAAAACGAAAACATTTTAAAAAAAAAATCTACAAAAGCCAAAAGACGACTGTTATAAAACTAAAACAAAAGCCTTTCGCCTGTTTACGATTACGCTATGGATCTGCAAGTGTGACGTCACAGGTCCTTCATGACGTATATTAAAAGGACCCGTCATTTTTTAAAATAAATCGGAATGGAACGTTTCATAAATGTCCGTCTTTATATTTTATAAATTGTAAATATAAAGGTGACACCTCATTTAACAGTTCTTATAATCTTAAGAATTATTCTTTGTAAATTCAAATATTCATTTCAAATACTAAAAAACTTTCGGAAATGCCGATACATCTGTCAATATCTCTTCATTGAGCTGGCTTCGTTTGGGGGGACAATTCCTCTTCCCGACAGGTGCCTCTCAGGAGGTTTGAGCGTAAGCCCCTGAATTGGACCTTAGTGCACGGTGGTCATTATTTGTTCCTCAACTATTTCTTACACCTCCTCGACCAACGAGGTGAAGCCTGGGTTGGGTAATTCTCAACTATGTTGAGTAGCGAACGTCAGAAATGGGGCCGGTCATGAGGCAGATGATGTTTACGTCTGTTCGGGTTCCGTGACTATACCCCCGGTTTTATTTTTTCTTTCTCCTAGTCCAGTACAATAAAACTGTTTGAGTTTATAATCAACACCAGATTAGTTTGGTTCCAAGAGCGAAATGGCCACCTGAGTTCATACCAGGCAGACTTAGAAGGAGACACTCTGCAATAGACCATCTCGTTCGCCTCGAGGATAGTCCAGACCTCATTTCTAGATCGGAAACATGTCATTGGTGTGTTCTTCGATTTAGCACACGCTTATGATTCAGCCTGACACTACGGCATCCAAAGGATGCCAAGGTCATGGACTATCAAGAATAGGCTACTGCAGACACTGGTAAGTTTTCTGACCAACCGTCATTTCAGAATACGAATAGGCTCGGTAATGTCAGATCCTACTTACGCAGCTAAACGGTATCCCTCAAGGCTCAGTACTAAGTTTAACGTTGTTTGCTGCCGCCATAAACGGAATAGCCGATAATATTCCCCCATCAGTCCACAGACCCCTCTGGCCCTCTTCGTAGATGACCTCAGTATTCAGATCAGAGGCAAGGACCCAATCGTGATGAGTAATATTCTGCAATCAACAATTGGCATCATAGCGGTGGAAGCTGATTTGAGAGACTTCCTATTTTCAGTAAGAAAGACAGCCTGTATTAATTTCTCCCGGCACCGTTTCACAGCCGATATCCCGGCTCTGGTCTTAAATGGACGGGAAATTCCATTTTCCTCTTTTTTTTAAGGGAAGTTCTTCCTCACATTGAGCCAATTTCCTGGCCTCAAGATTTCACTAGAAGGGATACTAGCAAACTACAGCGAATTGCATCCGGGTACACAAGCCTCACATATATGCATATTCTGCTAGGGGACTCGAGGCCTAGGTGTCTTAAATGCGGTGAAGCAGATGTCACAATTTAACACTTAATTACTGAATGTCCTGCACTCCGGTCGGCAAGACGGAAATTTAACATAAATGGGCCGCTTCCAGTTCTGTTCTCATCGACTGAAGGTCTGAGATCGACCCTGTTAAGACATAGGGGAAAGAAATAAAGAATTATACTATCAAAGTGGAAACAAATTATTAGAAAAGTGAAATAACAGAATAATATAATAAATTGTTTATACCGCTAATGACCCATGTACAGTCGAAGCGGGAGAAACAATTCTATTCTCATTGAATTTATAGCAACAGACAGTCGGTAAGATTAGCTAATTTTTTAACTGTTGTTTTCCTTCAATCGAATACAATATTCAATTACTACAATAAAATTGAGGGAAAACCCATTGAAAATACTGAATACACCTGTTTTTGGTTTGAAGTAGGCGGGAAAGGAAGATTTTAGTGAGGATAAATGGGGCTATGAACGATCAGGGGCCAAAGACAGCTAGAAATTATTAGGAATTAATTATGTTTATCAAAAGACTATGATTTATAAAACAAAAAGTGATAAAGTCAAAATGAAGGCACAAATAATTAGTACACGTACAAATAAACAAACTTTGGAGTTTCAAAGCTTTTTGAAATTTATCCTAGAGGAAGGAAATGTAGGGACGCCCTCGTTCAGAGTGATTGAATCTTGAAGAAAGATAATAAAGTGACTTTTTGCACAAAGATGGAATAAATGAAGTCACTAACTTCGGACTTAAACAAATAAATGGAATAAAAAAACTTTTTGAGATGGACTCAAAAATTACTGAAAAAAATCATTTTTCGATACGGTTTTTAATTTAACTTTTATCTCTTAATAATACTGTCATTTATTTTAATAATTTGAATACTCCATATTATTTAATAATTACATTGCAGTTAACACTTAATACAAAATGAATATTTTAATTTGTTTATCTACGTTTAGGCAAGAATACGAAGCGTTTGTTATCAGTAATTTTTTGGCTAGGGAATCTCTTATCAATTTATTATCAGCTCATGCACGTATCTCTTCTTTTCTCGCTAGCCGTAACGGAGGAACGGTTTAAGCCAAATCTATCTCCGATTTATATTTATAATTTTTATTTCGGTGGTTTTTAATCGTATTTTAAAATGGCTCGTGTTCTAGTAGGAGTCAAGAGAGTTATCGACTATGCTGTTAAGGTAATGTAGAAAAATACTCAATTTATTCCTGCAAATCTTTAAAATTGATAAACATTTCACTGTGTGGAATTTAATTTGTAAGATGTATACTTATTAAATATTCTATATTTGTTTAACCTTTAATTTAACATTCGTTTATATATTCTTCTACTAATAGACATCTCTTACTTCTTCTTAACTAGAATTGTTTAGATATATTTTTTTTTTATAAGAGGTTTATCTTGACCTTAGCAGAAAGAATGTCATAACCAACCTATAAGAGTGATAAAAAGTTTATTTTATTTGATTAAAATAGATTGTGTGGGCTTTGCACTCCCATTATGATCTTTATATTACCTTTTTTTGTCCTGAATGATAACTCAAGAACAGATCAGATTCCTTCCTTTACTGATCAGTTTTCGAGAAAAAAAAGAACTAAACAACTATTGTGGCTTTTTTTTTTTTTTTTTTTTTTTTAAAAAAAAGAACAATTAGGACCACTTTAGATGGCTATCAGTGACTGATAATCTTCAAATCATTAGGTTTGTTCCAACTACCAGTTCCGAATTAGTTTCGGATTAGTCTGTGATTGACGTAATGCGCATGCGCGATCACTGACCGTTGGGAATTGATTTGTGATTTCGTTTTTGTTGGAACGCTCCTTTCTCGAACCAAACTGTTTGCCGTGGTAGGTTTTAGCACTGTTATCAGAACAACTTTTTGAGTTGATCGTTTATGTGATTTTGCGTTCCTGTGCTATCGAAAATACCTGAACTTATTAATATTAAAGATATGGATGATGGATAAGTCAATAGTTGATGAAGATAAGTGCCAGTCGCTTAAATCAGGACCTGATTTAGCCCGCCTAGGGGCTCGCACAACAAGGGGGCGCCACACCACAAACGTTTCATTTTCTAATGCTAATTAAGCTCGAAAGTTGGAAGTAAAACCTACATACTCATAGAGGATATGACGAAAATACATGCACACATTTTAGAAATGTTTATTTAATACATAAATTCACGATTTCATTTCGATTTACGCAATTCACAATTTTCGGGCTTACTGAGGTGAGCCAGTTTTAGTAGACTCACGGCACACTCGTATTCGTATTTTTATTGATATAATCCTAAATTTTTATTTTTTTCAGAAATATCTAGAAAATGCCAATTATATGCACAAAAATTCATCGTCGCATTCGTACAAAAACATTTTAAAAAGAACAGTTGATTCGCAAGAAAGGAAAATAATTATAATAGGCAAGCGAAATCAAAACAAAAACTATGAAGCGGAGCGGAAGGTTACGTTTCTGTTCACCCAAATTCAATCCCAAACTACTAGTCCCTGCCGCCGATCGCTGACTGCTCTGACTGGTTCCAAACTAATCCGTGATTCAATCAGAGCGTGGTTGGAACAGCCGATTAACAGTCGGAGTCAGTCAGAGTTTGAGTTTGGGCTCGTTGGAACTCTTTTTTTCAAATGCGCATGCGTCGTACAGTTCCAAACCAGTTTGAAGAGTGGTTGGAACAAACCTATTATTTTATTTGTTGTTGCCTTTGGTTTTATCATCTATTCTATTTATTATTTTAACAATATGTCTTTCTTGATATGAAACACTAGTATGCATAATAGGATTTACATATATTAAAGGTTTATTACATTCGGTGAAATAATATTTTACTTATAATTTAAAAACAATAAAACTATCTTGAGTTATAACTTTGGTAACATGTAATTTAATTAATATAATAAATTCAACTCTTTTCTGTTTATACCAAATCATTAATTAGGAATCATTAATTCATCAAAATCGTCATTAAGTAGGAAATACAAATTATTAGACTAACGTTAACAAATGCCTGCCGAGATAGGAGTTGTTCGTCCAATTTCAATTTAAGTTATGCTACAATTTTTGTTGTAGAGTCGTTGGTAATTATAATAGGTGTACTAAAATTACTTAAATACTTATGCTAGTTAACGCTTATTTTCTGAGCGCCCTACCTGTGGCTATTTTGCTGTTTAGGGGCTCATAAAAAATTATAAATAAATAAATAAATAAAACAATGTTTAGTCACCCACCATATTGGCCGCTATCTTGAAAATTTTAATAATTGCATATTCTTTTTCTACACTTCAAGACCCTTAAGTTGATGTATAACATGTCATAGTAACTAAGAACTTTTTTTTTTTAGTTGCCCGCCATATTGGCCGCTATCTTGAAAATATTACGTGTGAAATTTGAATAGTTGCATATTCTTTTTCTGCATTTCAAGACCTTTAAATTGATATATAACATGTCATGGTGACTAAATACTTTTTTTTGTCCCCCGCCATATTGGCCATCATCTTAAAAAAATATTAAGTGTGAAAAATCCAAAATGTGTCCAGTTGTCTAAAATGCCGAGATGCACCTGTGTGCCGAATTTCATGTTCCTAGCTATAGTAGTTTATGAATTGAAAGTACGTAAGTGATTAAGTAATCATAACCCGGCGACAATTATATTTAGTTACATTGTGATTAAAAGCTGAGGAGCAGCCCTTTTACCTGTTTGAATTGCATTTTTACAGCATATAAATATATATCTATATATTATTTATTATTATTATTATTATTATTATTTTTTTTTTTTTTTGGTTCTTGGAGGGATATAAAATTGACTGTTATTACAGTTTTTACTTATTCAGTTTTAAAATGGGCGAAGAGTATCAATTAGAAAATGAGGAAGAACAATGAATGAAGAATTCTTGTAATGTACCTGGAAAAAGGAAATAAATTGTTTCCAAAAGTCTCTAAATTCAAAACATGACTCATCGTTGCCATCCTAAATGTTTATATGATAAAGCCAGCAATTAATTACTCTCATAAGGTATTGCGACCATTATTTTGGCCCCTTAATCTCCTTCTATTAATTGTGGTCAATGAATATTGAAAACGTCTCGCCAAGTTTATTAATAAACCATTTGTTTTTTTGGAGACATGCCCATTATCTAATACTTTTTTCAAATTAATTTGCATTTGATGCAACTATTAGATTTTCAATTTAATTTCTACTAATGAAAAATAAAATGTATGCTACAATGTGGTGAATTTAAGAACCATACAAATTTTAATACTGTTTCACCAAAATAGGAATAACTGAGGTGTTTGTTGAAATATTTTATTGAGTCAAATCAATGATTTGAATGTTGAATATTGTCCAATACCTATTATTTTATTAATAGGTGATAGTCATTTGTCACGGAAAGCTACCTGCTACGTTCCTCTAAGGATCTGTGACCAGACCAGTGACAGTGAGAAGATTTAATAGTTTTTAACACTTGAACCTGAATCTCGAATATATACCTTGTAATATTGAGCTCTCATCGGCTCACCATTTTTTTTATATTTTCTATTTTCCCGTGCTGATTTAACTCTTCTCTCAACTAAACTTGTCGGTTTTTTTTTGTTTTTTTTCCGGGGGGCTTTTACACCCGAAGACTCAGGCTAATTAGGTGGGCCCATCGAACAAACCCGGGTTAGGGACCGAAATCTTCACACTTTTTTGTGAAGAAGTGGTCAGTAACCATGACTCCCCTCCTGGTTGTAATACAACCAGGAGTGTCATCATCATGGTTTCCAGGCCGAAACCTGGTGGCGCCACTCTTTCGAGGAGCTTCCCATTTATTTAAACAATGCTGGATTGACATTGAGCGGTCCAGGAATCGAACCCAGAGCTGTGGTCAGAAGTGTTTACCCATTCATCCACTGACCATGCTCGGGGCTGCTTAACTTGCGTTATCACATGGCAAGCACGCTAGCCTCTGAGCCACCCAGGCCCCCCAACTTGTCGGTTACTTATACCTATCTCTATTACTTAATTTTATCATTTAAACCTCAATATAATTCACTCTACATTGAAATGGTTAATTGGTTAATAATACATGAATATGACAAACGTGTGTATTACATAAAAACTGAATATATAAAATTTCAAATATATAACTTCTTGCCTCTATATTATGGTTATGTCAAATGTTATGTTTTATTCAAACTTTTTTTTAAATGATAATTGCGGAAGTACATATGTAGCCATTTTAACTCTTCTATACAATCGTTAAAGCATTTTGCTAAAATCAATTGTTTTTTTTTTATTTTTATTTTTTTATTTTTTATTTATAAAATGGCTGTAAATAAACTTTTCTTTCTGTTGTTTTTAAATTTTAGATCCGTGTGAAGCCTG
The DNA here is from genome assembly GCA_951217055.1 of Gerris lacustris. Classification (NCBI taxonomy): domain Eukaryota; kingdom Metazoa; phylum Arthropoda; class Insecta; order Hemiptera; family Gerridae; genus Gerris; species Gerris lacustris. The sequence goes on along the minus strand of OX578285.1, from coordinate 39,149,607 downwards.
ATAAGAGGGGAGTGCTGACAGATGGTGTCAAACATTCCATGAACCCCTTCGATGAAATTGCTGTCGAAGAAGCTGTCAGGATGAAAGAAAAGAAATTGGCTTCTGAATTGGTTGCTGTTACATGTGGTCCAGCTCAGGCACAGGTTACCCTTTTGTTAATTAAATGTTTTTTTTTAGTTTAAGGCACATTGAAGTCTGATATTTATTTATCAGTAATTAGGATGAGTTTATTATCAACCAAAAAGTAGTACTACAATATGGTATGCTGTTGAGGTAGAAGGAGGAATTTGTACCCTTACTGATAAGTTGAAAGAACTAGGGTTAGCTTGGAGCTCTATCTGCAGCTTGTCAGGCAGGATATCAAAGAAAAGCTAAGGCTACTAGGGATGGGCGGAACGGAACGTAACTATAAAAATAACTAGTTCCAGTGTTGGAACGGTTCCAATCGTTTTCATGGAACTACGTTATTTTTGGAACGACTGAAGTTTTTATTTTATTATATTTTACTGTCGAGTTTTATTTAGTTAATACATTTTTATTGTTTGAATTCGATACAAATTTGTTGCCACTTATTCAAAAAAAAAAATTTTTTTAAGTATGATTGAGCAAAATAATTACGAAACGTAACTGATTAAAGAGGAAACGGAAACGAGAAAACAGTAACGAAACTAAACAACTAACTTAAAGGGAACGTTAAAAACTCGTTTCTCTTGGAACGAAACCGATGATTTTCGTTCCGTGCCAATACGTAATGCGTAACGTAACTGATTAAAGAGGAAACGGGAACGAGAAAACGTAACGAAACTGTAACTCAGAGGAAACGTAAAAAGACGTTTCGCGTGAAACGAAAACTATGGTTTTCGTTCCAAGTTCCAGTACCAGCCAAGCCGGAACGTAATGTGTATGTCTTATGTCTTGTATAGTAGAGTAGAGTAATGGAGTGAGGATGAGAGCTCGAGTCTCAGAATGACTCCCGTTATAGCGAAGCATTATCTTTTTCTCTTTCAGAGACATAGATGCCTCTTTGCCGCTTTTTTCTTTTAGGTCCATAGTCAACTTCCTCTTTTCGCTTTCGCCCTTCGCCACTCGTTTCGTTTTTTTTTTAGTTTGGTTTTCCGCTTTAGTAAATAATAGGAAATAAACAGGTGATTTTTTTTTTTTTTTTTTTTTTTTTAGTTTTAGGATCTCGTTATGAAAAGAACATATTCTAGTATTTACAAATATGATTTATACTGGTATAAAGTAAAATTTTTAAGTGGTTACCATAATGTATCATAAGCATTTTTATTATACTGTTTACTTAATTGTAATTAAAATATCAATATAAAAAATATAAGATAAAATGATCTTAATATTATTATAAATGTTTGTCTTTTCATCATCAGCGTCAGTGAAGAGTGGAACTATTTAGTAAAGAAACGGAACTTATTGTGGAACGAACCTGGACTAGACTCAGGAAGACGTGAAGTATAAGAGAAACTGTTTCTTTGAAACATAAACTGATACGTTCCCAAAATAACTAGTTCCTGGAACTAGTTATTGATTTGGAACGAAACGTTGTAACTTGTTCCACTCATGGAACCGTTCCTTCCATCCCTAAAGGCTACACTGCAAGAGACAAGAGGTGGAGGCTGGTGGGACGATAAAGTGCGACCACCTCCATCTCTCTAAAGATGATTAAGTGTAGGCACCTCCATACATGATAATGTGTGGCCCCTCCATACATTATAAAGTGCGGCCACGTCCATCTTTCAAAAGATGATAAAGTGCAGGCACCTCCATACACGATAAAGTGTGGCCACGTCCATCTCTTTAAAGATGATAAAGTGCAGGCACCTCCATACATAATTAAGTGCGGCCACCTCCATCTCTCTAAAGATGATAAAGTGCAGGCACCTCCTTACATGATAAAGTGCGGCCACCTCGACCTCTCTAAAGCTTAGGTTACCTCTGAAGACTAGGCTGCCTGAAAACTTTACAAACTCTTCTGATAATGTTGCTACCCATGAGAAGGCCCTCTTCGGAGAGAGGAGTAAGCTGGGGGGTCAGTGAGACTGTAGGTCAAGACTTGAGGGAGAGAAAAAGTACTTTAACCCCCTATGCCTGGTCTCAAGTCCTGGTCCAGACATTCAGGTGTATCTTTTGGGTTAATCCGCCCAAAATAGTTTTGATGCTTTTGCGTTTTCCTTTTCTTGACGTTGCTACTCTGATCTCTTAGGCCTGGCATTTACTGCGTACTACTAACCACTCATGCTAGACATTCATTTTCGCTCACCGGTCGGTCTTTCAGTTGATTAGAAACTCTCGTCAAGTAAAAATAGCAGGAAACTGATGGAAAATACCTCCCAGCCTGTTATTTTCATTCTTATCGTAGCCATCGCCGCTCACCATTCTGCCTCTTTGACACTCGTATCGTACCCGAGGCCTTAGTCCTTATTGGTCCAGATAATTAGAAAGTGATATAGAATATCTTATATTCTTCATTTTAATATGGCTTTTATTTATTTATTTTTCTTTCTCTTTTTCTTTTCATTATTCTAGGAAACTTTGAGAACCGCCTTGGCTATGGGTGTTGATCGTGCTATTCATGTGGAAATTTCTGGAGCTGAGTATGAAACCTTACAACCCATCCATGTTTCAAAAATTCTTGCTAAAATCGCTCAAGATGAAAAAATTGACCTTGTGATTGTTGGAAAACAGGTAATGTGCAAAAAAACAAAAAATAGTTAATATTAATTTATTATTTTAATTTATTATATTTTTAATGCATAGAAAACTTGGTACTTCTTTAGATTGTTACTCCCTCATGATTTGTTTTAGAATATAAATGGATATAATTATTTATACATTCCTTTGTCTAAATAACTATTAAGACAAAGGGATATTTAGACCAATGTACTTTGGGACAAAGGAATATCACACTTCTGTTTATATAAGGGAGTAACAGTTTAAAGAAGTGCCGAAAGATTTACTTTATAAAGGACAATATTTATATCTAGTTATAATCACTATAATTTACCTATCAGTTATTTTTATGTGTTTTTGAGGTAGAAGTTTATGTTTATTCTCTTGGAATTTCTAGTCCAGAAATGTTCTTTCTGTTACCATTTCTAGAAATATTCTGATTAGTAGAGTAGATTTTATATTTTTATGGCATCAGAGCTTTTGCTTGGGGATTCTAGTCATCATCAATAATAATACACTGACTTATATGTAGTTGAATATTTTACTGATATTCTTTGATTAGAGAGGATTGTCATATTCTTTTCAATGACGTTCTGAGCTTTGCCAAACTTAAGAGTCGATAGTTGTGGCAATATTTTACATCCTATCTTCCTTGTTGTGTTCTAGCTTCCTCTTGAACATTATAAATATTTTTTTAATAAGATATATATTGTTTGACGCAATATTAAGTAAAGGCCCCTCTACACTCTCGCGGAATATCCTCACTGATTATACTCGGCGAGGATACCCGAGGGGAAGTACTTGCATCAACACTCTCCCCCTTCGTGGTGAGCACCTCATTGTTATGACTCAATGTTCCTCGCGTCCCTTTTAACTCGGGCCAAAAAACCCCCTCTGAAGCAAAGTCGGGCGAGGCAAGGATCCCTGAGGAACAACGAGCAACCTCTTCACATTTTCGTTCCTCTCTGACTTCGGGCAACTTCGCGAGAGTCTGGAGGGGCCTTCAAATTTTGATGTTTTTTTTGACAAAAAGGCATGGCAAATTAAACACTTTACAAAAGTGTTATATATTTTTGTAATCTACTCTTCAATACCTTTCATTTGATACCCCACTCAAAATTGAGTGAGTGAATTATCTGCCATTTTGGATTTGAACATCTGATAATTTTGAGTTCACTATATTTTTCAAAACAATCTTTAATACTGGAAAATTTCATGTTTTTATCTCTTTTGATTCAAAAGTTATTGGAACTGTACAGAGTGACAGACAGACACAGGTACAAAACTATAAGGGTTTCTTTTTTCGGTTTTACCAACGAAACTCTAAAAATACTAGGGATTGCTACTAGTGTTCAGAGATGTTCCTGACACTCACAATGGTATTCCATGACAATAAGAATAACATGACGAGATATCTCATCCAAAGCATTAAAGGCACTTTATGGACATATTTTGGCTCTGGGGTACAGAAGAAATTTCCGACAGTTTTAATTATCATGCCAGGAAGTTAGAATATAATAGGAGGTAGATTGGTTTTCACTTATATTCATAGTATTACCATATTTCGCCGATAGAAGTTCTAAATTTTATTTAACAATATATCAGTGCTCCTAGCGGACCAAAGGTAATCAAAATGGATTGTTTCATAATTTTGCACCTTAAGACCCATCTACTATATCAATTACGACAATTTTTGTGTTGATGGATATTGTAGGTGTGAGTAATAATATAATTTCGATATATTGTTATATCGTATAATTCGATTATTACACACACCTACTATATCCATCAACACAAGAACCGTCATAAAATATAAGATGATGCTCATAAACTTAATTTTTATATCAATAAGACAAATGTATACTGGTTTTCTCTCCTTCATGGAAAACCATTGACATTTTGATATGTGGATTCAATGCCCAAAATTGAATGATCAATCATGATTGATAAAATCATATTTTATCCTTGATTGAATCATGGATATAATTATATCCATGATTCAATGTTTCTCCTTGAAATGGAGAAAATCAGTATTAATTTTGAATGACAAATTATCTCCATTATTAGCAATAGTGGCACTAATTTCATATGCCAAAATAATTTGTATGCAAAAGTTTTAACATCATAAAGCTCTTAGGATTACTAGATTTAGTCTAATGTTAATGCGTTTCAATTTTTCTTGTATGTTAAAACTAATAACTTATTTGCTCTAGGGACATTACTTAATTAATATACTTAATATTAAATTTAATTAAATGCTCAAATGTTGTTTTTAACTTTTTTTTGCAGGCTATTGATGATGACTCAAATCAGACTGCTCAGATGACCGCTGCATATCTTGATTGGCCTCAGGCAACGTTTGCATCTAAGGTGTGTTTATTAGTATTTGCTTACTTATCATACTCTTAGTTTATAACTTTTAAATTAGGAAAGGCTATTGAGTTAGATTCGAAATTGCTGACTGCTTTTGTAAATATGTTTTTTCCATTTATTTAAAAAAAAAAAAAAAAATATTACCATAGTATAATCTTGCTGAACTTAGGGTTTTTTTTATTGCTTAAACTATGTTGAAGGATGAATTTAAACTTGGTGTTGGGCTGGATAGCTAGAATCAGTGAATATAGTAAAAAAAATACTGAAATAAAAAAATAAAAAATAATAATAATTTGTTTTATTTGTCAGGGTAAATAACCTTGTAAATAATTACTTACTTACTTTTCCTAAGTCATCCCCTTATACCTCTAAGGGTGTTGGATCGTAGATAATTACAATGATGAATAAATCTCAATAAGCAAAATTGGTCTGTTTAAATCTAACTGGTTTCAACTAGGGATGTACAAAATAATTGTAATTATCGATTAGAATCATGCTTTAATTCAATTAATCAATTAAACTTAAATCAATTTAGCTTTAAACAAAAAAAAAAAAAAAAAAAAAAAAAGTATGTTTTATACTGTAATTTTGACTTCATAATTAATCCATTGGTGATAAACAACATAAAAAAATATCAAAGTTTAATTATTAAATTATTTTTTTAAAAAAAGGATATATACGTAATACAAATGTGGTTATTGCTTATAGAATGTACCATATATACATTATAAGATTAGAAGTTTATAAGATAAGATATAAATATAAGGGTAGGTGTCAGGTCAGTGAGAGGTGTACTCAAAGGACGGGCTTCTATAATTTGTTAATCAGGTGGCAGGGTTAGAATAGAAGAGATAAGAAGAGAGTAATATTGGTATTAGTAACTTTATCATCTTTTTTTCAACTCATATGTTGTTTTGCCGATGCCGACATTAGTGACACCTGTTTGCCATTTATCATCTCCCTCACAGTGTCAAAATAGTTTACTTATATGCTGTCAACATCAAACATGAAACCTGGCTTAATCTTCACTGAGATAAAAAATATCATGATGCTATAGAGAAAATATTTTTTTTTAAAAAAAGAAGGAAGTATAGTAGACTCTTGCTAATCCGGGTTTAACGGTACCGGACCCAGTCTAGATTAAACTGAATCAGTTTTAAAAGTCTGTGAAACAAGTTTTAGTTGGGTAAAGCTATTAAAATCAATGTTTTTATCGTAATATTTACTGCTATTAGTCTCAAAAACATGCTTGTACAACGTAGGTCCACTATTTACAACTAAAAATTGATTTAGGATAAAAAATATATAATCTTATTGATAAATATTCAAAGTTTATTTATTCAATAAACTTCAATTTCTTTCCGATTTTTCTTCCAGTCTGAAACAGTCCACTCCCAACTCTTGCGCGATTTTAGTTAGTGATTCACCAGCATCACTACGAAACAAAGCTTGGAGTTTATTGTTATATTGATACAGTCACTTTATTACGTTTAGTTATCATTTTATATTAATCTTGTGTAATAAGCGTACACGAAACACAATCACTGAATAAAAACTACTGAATAATTAAGGACTGTTTTGTCACCAGTCCGAATGTCAATAGAATTAAAATAAAATGGCAATCTATTACGCAGGTGCAGGTATAGAAGGGACTTCCAGGGAACCAAGCTGTGTTCCAATATGAAATTCGAGCAACAGCTTATCATTTCACAAAAAGTTAAGACATTGTACACTGGCGGCTTGGCGAAATTTCACAGAACTGCGTTGAGCCACTGCTGCGTGTTTCTTAAAACCCTCTCCCCATCTCAGTCACATATAATTGTAATACCTGGAATACCCTTCCTTTATATCTTCTGCCCTATATTTCAATGGAACCGAAAAAGATTTGTCGTTCAATGTTCTAACTTATTCATAATTATTCTGAATCTGTTTATTTAAAAAAAAAAAAAAAAAAATACTGGGTATTTCTCGTGTAGGAAAATAGGAATGTACACCTGTAAATTAAACTAGGAACTATTATAAATGTTAATAGACAATAAAAGCGGAAACCCTGATAATCTTAACAATTCATAAACCTGAGCAGACCCTGATTCCAATTTATACATAGTTTTTGGCCCGTCCGGATTATACGGATGTCCAGACTAGCGGAGCCGAGAATGGGAATAATCAAATTGAAAGAATTGATTCAATAGATTAATCAGGTTAATCCTAATCGAATAGAATAATCGATTCAAGAACATCGAGTAATCAAATCTATTTTGGCCATCCCTAGTTTCTACCACTTAAGTGTTTTAGCAGTTTGTGAGGGTGTTCACAATTTTCTATTAAATTAATCAAAAGAATTTCCTTGTGGATGTTACAGTGCACATGTAACATTAACATTAAGAAATAATAAATAAGGATGGATTACCCATCTTGATGAACAAAGATAAGAGCTTATTTAAAATAGTAGGAAACACTTCATATGATAAGACGGAAAAAGTGAGAGTTCAGTATGAAAAGATGCAAGCAGGTGAATTCAAATTATTAATAATATTATGTGTACTAAGTTTTTTAGTATGTATTTAATATATTATGTATAATGTTAGTTTTGCTATTAATATTATTTCTAAGGCATTATTATTATTTTTTATTTTTTTTATTAATTTGGTGCAGAAGAGATGAAGACTTATTATTATTTTTTTTTTTTTTCAGATTGAGAAAAAGGATAAGGAACTAAATGTTACAAGGGAAATTGATGGTGGACTGGAAACTATTAGTGTGACAATGCCGGCTGTAATTAGTGCTGACTTGAGGTTGAATGAACCACGATATGCTACACTTCCAAATATTATGGTAGGTCACCACTCATTAATCCTTTTAGAACTACTAGTGCCAGAGACATTGACCATATTGTGGGCCCTTTGAGCAAACCAGGACCTTGCAAGATGTGGTAAAGAAAGGAAGGTTGCGTAATTGCAAAGCCCGATCTTTCCATTACCTAAATAATAAAAAAAAGATAGGAGCTGATAACTATAAAAAATTATATTAATATTAAACTAATAGTGCACTGTATTTGAAGAGAAAGGGATTGAAGACATAGAAAGAATGAAAGGTTTTCACAAAATATCATATAATAAAAATAATTAATAAAGTTGGTTTAAAACAATGACAAGAATTTAGAAGGCCGTGTGGATTAAATTACTTACCTCGTCTGCTTAAGGGAGGGGATGGGGGGAATCAAGGGTGGTACGAGGTCATGGGTTTGATTCCTCGCCATGATACTCTGATTTATATGGCTCACTGATGATCATATCATACTCGCTCTGGCGGTACAATGTACAGAGGTATGATGTGTGAAGTGGCTGGAGCTCTCTACCACGGGGATAGTAAAATGGGCCTAAAAGATGGCCTAATTGCTAGGTTTAAACAAGTGCTTTGTTCTACCCCTCTCGTACTAGTACTAGGACCTTACTACTACTAATGAAGGAGTAAAAGGGTAAGGTGAGAATTCGGTTGAAGGTACCTGTAGTAGAAAAGATGTGTGGAAGTAGAATGTGTTGCATGTGTGTTACCAAGAATCTCTGCTGAAGGTCCAGGAGACAGCAAATCAGCAGAAAGATCAGGCTAATCGACAGAAGTCTTGATATGAGTCATATAACTGATTGCCCGGTAGGCAGATCAGTGAGGTGGTCAAACTATCACCAAACTTGGTGGTCCGGCAGACCGATTCAAGAAAAGATTTTTCCTACAGTTGACCGATAAAGTAGTTGTTATCGCACTCAAAATAGTACGCAAAACAGCAGATTCCTGTACTTTCTACTCTTTTGCACTAGTTTTACTTTACCGCACTCCAGTGTTCCAACTTACGAACATGAAGAACTTAAATCTAAACAAAGATTAAATAATCCAAATTATAATGATAATAACAATGACAACTAATGATTATTTTTTAACTAACTCATGCTTTAAACACTATCTATCAAATATAAAAATGTTAAAATATAAAAAAGTAAAGATAGACAATCTAAAAAAATAGAATCAAATGTGATGAGTAAGTGTTATGATGAAAACTAATAACAGAGCTTGGTCAGGTTTGCTGAATCGGGCAAAAAAAGGGCAACACTGGCTGTAAAAAGAACAGCTGGTTTAGTTGATATTGTTAAACCTTTTACATCTTGATGAACACTCTATTATTTTATATTTTAATTACAGATTAAAAACTAACTGTAGGAAAAATTTAATGTGCAACTCAAGCTTAAAGTGTCTTTGCTGCACTCGAGAAACTTTTCCGCCATCGCCTGTGGCTTGTGCGTAAATATTTCTCTCAAGTGCAGCAAAGTGCCACTTTGCGCACTAGTTGCACAAATAACTATTAAGTTTTACTGTGTTCAGAGTGAACGATGAACAGACTGCAGTAAGTAAAGGAAGTTGAGGAAGGGGGAGGAAGGAGGAAGCAAAGGAAGGTGGAGGAGTCCAGGTGTTAACATAGTTAGGTTAAATCGTAGAATTAAAAAGCTACCTGGGACTCAATGCAACCAAGATGATTCCCTCTTAAAGTTTTATTTCGTGGCAGAATGCCATCAGCATGTTAGTGGGTATTCTTTTTAGTTTTCTTGGTGGAGTGGTTGGGTCGCTGAAGATCAGCCATCTATAATAATTTAGCAGCTAAATCAAATGGCATGGCATTGACTAATAAAATGTAATGGAGTTTTTTTCATCCTCGCCACGCAGGCTACAGATTAACTTTTTGACCAGTCCTAGTAGTGGCAGATGCCTAAAGGGCAGTGGCCAGATAAGAAGCCTGTCACTGATCCTTAAATAATTTAGATTGTCTCATCCTGGGAGACTCTTCCTAGGTTTTTTGAAATTTTCTTAAAGAGGAAGGTCAAAAAACTGGTGCATGTTGAAGTCTGGTTTAAGGTCTTCAAATAGTAGTGGTGGGTCGAAAATAACAGAACAGTTCACAATAACATGTTATTGGAGAATAACACTTCGTCCGATAACATGTGATTGAAAAAGACCTGTTATCGAATAACAGTTCACATTATAACAACTCAGATAACAGAACAGATTTTATAACAATAACATATTTTCTGTTATTGTTATTTTATAACAGAACGGAATCAATGACACTTCAAGTAACTAGAACAAGATGCAATGAACTGTTATTGTTATATGATAACACTTCGCTACTGTTATTGTTGTCGTTTCGTTAATGTCATACTGATTCTTTCTGTTCTCTGCTCTGTTTCTGTTATCAAAGTTTAAATAATTGTATTATAAACGGCAAAGATTTTGCTGTTGAGGGTAGAGCTCTGTTCTAACTTGCATGGAACCCTTGTCCTGTTCCAATTCCTAATGTCCTTTACTCCTTACCTTATGGCTAGGGCTATTTATTACCTATATCTATCTGCCTTGTGTTAGTGTTAACTCAAACACCTCTTTGCCTTACCTATCCAGAGAGTCTCGCCTCTCTTTGAGGCGGTCTGCCATTCCGGGTATACACTCTATCTCCAGTTCTACTCAACTGATTTTCCTCGAACAACTTACATTATGACTATATTACACCTCTCTAAGACGTCGCATTATGCAACTATTTTTGACGTATCATAATTTATTATTGTCATAGACTCTTATCGGTTTGCCTGATAACTGAACAGCAATAACATGTTACCGCCAAATAACTGTAACTACCCACCTCTAGTAAATAGATGTCAGCACCCGACAACTTGTCTACCAAACGTCCTTTCCTGTGAATTATTGCTCCCCTGCTCCTTCCTCCTTTATAACTTTAGTTTACCTGTTATTTGATCCTCATGCTACAGTAAAAATCTTCTTAAAAATTTATTTGTCCAAGCAAACCATCTAGATGGTGAGTTTACTAAGTGCTGTAAGCTTAGTTGTATAACTGATAAATAACTATGAATACTTGAGATGAATAAGCTAGAGAAGATAATTGCTTAAGAGTTGAGGCATTTACTTAATAATGTTATCATTTTATCCACACTTTTAGCCCTGTAATAATAATTAATGATTATTATTACCTCCAATAATGATATCATTTTATCCACACTTTTAGCCCTGTAATAATAATATTAATGATTATTACTACCTCCCACTGATGCTAAAATGGCTTGTAATCTCATTCATAGAATTAATGTAGTTGCTTAAAGATTATGTTCTTTAATATTCTATTTTGACTGGAGTGTTCACTAATATTATTTTCTCTGTTTTTGTTTTAGAAAGCTAAGAAGAAGCCTTTGAAGAAGGTTACACCTAAAGATTTAGGAGTTGACATCTCACCAAGGATTGAAATTGTTAGTGTAAACGATCCTCCTACTAGGCAAGCCGGTTCTGTATTGCCTGATGTCGATACCTTGATCGGCAAACTTAAAGATGGAGGACACATATAATTGTAAGTGGATGTTATGCAAAGTGTATGAAGATACACTTCCTGATTATTATTTAAGAACAATTTGTGTTTACTTAGTTTTAACCCTTTATAGTGCAAGTCAAAAATTTAATTTTTTTCGTTGACGGTCAGTGTCCACTTAAGGGGGCACCCAGAAAACCCCTTGGTTTAGTTTGTACCAGCTGTTTTATTGTCTGATTTTGTAATGGTGGATTTAAAAAGCATTATTTCGTCGATATAAAGACATATCGATAGTGTTTTTGTTTGAAACCATTTCGTAGTTTTATATGTTTCACTTCTAGAACTATATTGACAGGGTGCTCCAACTAATATGGAACAGCGAAATATCTCCGGAACCATGATAGATAGAAAGATGCGGTTTTCAGGGTTCGATAATGGCTATAAATGCACTTCTAGAAAAAATGCTGAACATTTTCTGTATTCAGCAAAAGGGTGTGCATTTTACATAATTAAAAAAAAAATTGAATAGGAAGCCATATTTTTTTAGACTAGATTTGGATTCTATGGCTAAAAATAAGAATTTTTTACTCTTGGACAATTTTCGCTCCGACCATTAGTTTGCTGACTGAAGAGCCCTGTTACTGAACCTGCTAAAATTGAAACTTTTAGTCCATTTTACAGCTAAACTAATGGATTTGGGGAAAAAATCAAGATACAAAAAGTTCTTATTTTTTGCTGTAATATCCAAATCCTCTCTTAAAAATATGCATTATTGGTCATTGTTTTCACGTTTTGAGCCCTGCTTAACACCTTTTTTTTTTTTTTTTTTTTGACAAAAAACAGTTACAAATAAGGTATGTATTTCAGAATGGATTTGGATTCTATGACTGAAAATAAGAATTTTTACCTAAATCCATTAGTTAAGCTGTAAAATGGAAGTTTCAATTTTTGCAGGTTCAGGGCTCTCCAGACAGCAAACTAATGGTCAGAGCGAAAAATGTCCAAGAGTAGAAAATTCTTATTTTTAGCCATAGAATTCCAATCTAATATAAAAAATTAGGCTTCCGATTCACTTTTTTTAATTATGTAAAATGCACACAATTTTGCTGAACACAGAAAATGTTCAGAATTTTTTGGAAGCGCATTTATACCCATTATTAAACCCCGAAAACCACATCTTTTTATCTATCATGGTTCCGGAGATATTTTGCTGTTCCATATTAGCTGGGACACCCTGTATATAGTAGCTATATATGACTTGCCCATTCAGGGTACCTCAAGGGTGGCTAATATTAGTACATTTAAATTACCCAACTAGCCTAGCTTTTCCTTGAAGAAACATTTTTCAACTATTTTAGGGTATGCAGGCTACCTTGATATCAAAATCATGTTTCTTAAATTCTTCTTACATTTGTGTTTTCTAAACTTATTTGTCTTAAATATTCAAGTTTGTTCTTCAATTCACATGTTCAGAAGACTACAGACTAGTTAAACCAGTGTTTTATTGAATTCTCATTTCATTATAATAGTTGTCGCGGCCTTTCGCGCAGACTTAAAGAAATCATGTTTTTTACGAACACCTTAGAAAATATACTTTATTGTGTTGTAAAAAGACAAAACGACATTTAAACCCAACTGGGTCTAGATAAAAGAAACCAATAAATTAAAGACAAAACAAATCATTTAAAATGACAGTTCACTTGCTGTCACAATAGTTGTATTGTTAATACATTATAAGGCAATCAGAATAGCTTTGTATGAGATTGCCTAGTGCCTTTTTGAATATACATTTGAAAATTAAGTGAGAATTTCTTTAGGTAGAGAAGCAAAGAAACTTGTGAGCTAGTAAAAGTAAAATCTTCCACTCCATGTGTAATTTCATTATTTTGTTTACCTCAAAACCTTTTAATGTTTTTCAAGGATTTATTTACAATCTGATGTCCCTAATGTTCCTTTTAATCATTGTAATATACAGAGTTTGAAACTCCCATATAAATATCTTTGGATTTTCTAATCAGGATTGGGCCTTCCGGACGAATCTACATAATATGTTTAAATGCAAATAATTATGATATTGTGTTCCTACTTTCCTTTTAATCATTGGGTTTGGGCTCGGGCTCTTATGTTCCTTTTAGTCATTTGCAATGCACATCTGTAGTTCGAAACTCCCTAATAGAGCTCTTTGGATTTTCTAATCAGGATTGGCTCTTTCTGACAAATCTTCATAATATGTTTAAATGTAAATAATTAAGATATTGTCTTTTATATTCTATTTCATACTTTACTGTTCGTTTGCTATCTATAAATTATCATTCTTCTCTCTCTTATAAATGGAATTATACCTTGAATTATTAAGAGTATAATATGATCTTTATTTTTAATGTTAAATAGAAAATTCCATTTATGTTGCTATTTTCTTTATAAGGGTGTCCTTAACTTTATGTTACTTAACTGGTGAGGTTGGGTTACAGATACCCAGAACTTTTCCCCCCTCTCAGCAAATTTACTAGTTGGGATAAATAATAAATAGCTGCATATAGTATTAAAAGTAACTTTTATTTATAATCTAAAACAATTCTTTGGACATAAAAACTAAATGGGGCCAACAAATAAGAAAATTAAAAAAAAAAAAAAAAAAATAAAAATAAAAGTACAATACAAATTTTGTGTATTGTTTAATTTAAATAATTTGAATATTTTAATTAAAATTTTGAGAAAATATTATTATACAGGGTGGCCACTATAAACTGGCTCACCCAGTTATCTCTTTAATTTTTGAAGATAGAGAAAAAATGTAGATGGTAACTCACCTTGGATTTTCGCGTAGTTTTATAATATGATTTCCAAAAATATGTTTATCTTACAGTTTCGGCGGTATCTCTTTCAACTTTGTAATTTTAAATGGTAACCTATATTTTTTATATTTTTTTCTTAAAATAGATTGCCGTAGAAGAAAACTGAGCCTTGAACCAACAAAATCGGTTGAGAATTGACAGAGATATTCAGTTTTCAATATAGCAAAAATGCTATCTAAGTATGTAAAATACTAAATCTAAAAAAAAAAAATCTTAATTCAGTTTATTTCACTTTCTTTTTCACTTATTTAGGTTAGATGAATGCATTTACTGATCAAAAGTAAAACCTTTATTCCAATTTCATTCAGGAACATCGTTAGTATGACCTCTTTTGATCAGTGTGTCGACAATCTTCCTTTTCTCTAAAGTTTTGGAATGGAATGGAAAAAAGCTTTGACTTTTGATCAATAAATGCATTCGACTAACATAAATAAGTGAAATAAACAGAATTAAGATAATTTCGTTTAATTTGAGTTTTTCTTTATTACAGTATTTTACATACTTAGATGGCATTTTTGTTACATTGAAAACTCAATATCTCTGTCAATTCTCAACCGATTTTGTTGGTTCAAGGTTAATTTTTCTTCTAAAGCAATCTATTTTAAGAAAAAAATATAGGTTACCATTTAAAATTACAAAGTTGAGAGAGATACCGCCGAAACTATAAGATACAAATATTTTTGGAAATCATATTATAAAACTACGCGAAAATCCAAGGTGAGTTACCATTTACATTTTTTCTCTATCTTCAAAAATAAAAGAGATAACAGGGTGAGCCAGTTTATCGTGGCCACCCTGTATTTATGAAATTTAATGTTAATACTAGTAAAAAAATTAAAAATTAAATTGTTATTTTATAAAAACTGTTTTTATACAAATTACATAGTAAAAAAAGAGTAACTTAACTAGTGAGGTTGGGTTAGGAATAACCTGAATTTCTGGAAATAGCCCAAAAAACAAAACAACTCACGTTTAGCGCAACCTATGATCTTCAAACCAACAGACAATAAACTAATTTGAAGGTACATGAGAGGACAGGCCCCACCCTAACCCTCTAGTGATAATTTATCATCAAAGTATTCCATGGGTATCTGACACCCAACCTCACCAGTTACTGTAGAACTTATGAATGAGATATTGATGTTATTTACTTGATAATTCTCACTCTAATGCCTTGTTCAAAACTTTGGTGTTCCTTTGTCTACTGTATATGTATTAGATGCCCATTTTGCCTTTAGTTTGGGGATAGGGAATTCAGGTTGGTAAAATGGAAAATAAAATTTAATGGTTAGAAACAAAGGATTTGATTAAACCAAGTGTAATAGATTGATTCACAAATGTCATTTGTATGGCTTTTTGAAACCTGTATGCCTAACATTTGTTTTTAAAATTAACACGTTCACGGCGTGCGACTAATTGTGTGGCTCTGGCTCAGGGCGGTGCCTGTGAGGTATATATATATAAGTATCAATAATTAAAGAACGGAAAAAGCTAGGCGAGAGCGAAAAAGTGGGGTAGAACCGTAAAAATGTGCTCTAGAGGGCTAGCGGGTTAAAAGAATCTGAACCGTGAGGCTAGGTATTAGAATTAAGTTCCCAAATTAATCTGTTTCCCGTAGTTAATAATAATTATAATTTGATTTAAATTAGAATTAAGGTAGAAGTGTAGGGAGAGCACGTTCCAGGAACGTGGTCCGCCCCATTGACCCGACCAGCAAAACGTTCCGGGAACGTGGTCCGCCGTGAACGTGTTAATACATTAAAAATTATAATACTTATGAAATTATTTTTATTATTCTGTTAATTTAATTTAATTTTTTTCAGGGTTCTATCCACCTGGAACATAGGAAATGAGATTATCCTTAAATATGGAAATTTCTATATTTTTTACCTTTTTATGATTTTATTTTTACAAGTTATGTTACAAGTATTTGTTAAATTGTTAATGTATTAAATATATTTTTGTAATCAGCTTGTATTCTTTTGTTAGATGTATATTTGAGTTTTCTTTTCTTATGATTCAAAATTGCCGAAGAATATTAATGATGAACACATTGATAGTTTATAAAATTAAATTAATAACAAAATAAATTATTATTAATCTGTGGGGTACACCCTTCTAAATTTACTGAGAGAGAGAGTAAAGATGGTTGATGAGGTGTAAGAAATGAAAACTCCTATTTCATAGTGTGAGACGTTTCGACCCTTAAAATAAGGTCAACTGTGGTAGTTGCTGAAGTTGTTATGGTTAATTAGTAATGTTATCTGACTAATTTAATAAAGAAAAAAAAATTAATTTGACCCTCTCCTATGGAGATAGATATGTTTTACAACAACCATTACCAACGTTCCATGATTTTTGTAAGTATGTTTCACATCTTTTATGAACATTTTGTAATATGTTATACAATTTAAGAGATAAATATTAAATGAAGTAAGAATTTCTTAATTATGTTAAACATTTTAAAGGAAGGTTGTTTTAAGTATAATTATTGTTTTAATTTTAGAAGAAAAAAAATAAAAAAAACGACTGAAGATGACCTTATTTTAAGGGTCGAAACGTCTCACACTATGAAATAGGAGTTTTCATTTCTTACACCTCATCAACCATCTTTCTCTCTCTCTCTTGATAATTTAGTTTTCAATTTAACATGGTGTGACCCCAAATACCATTCAGTTACACTAACCACTCAGAATTTAGTATGCTCACGACTCAGAATTTTATCTGAGTGATTAGCATACTTGCAACTCCTCCTGAAACCGAGGTCTAAACACCAACAAATCCCAGAGAGTTCAAATCCCAGAGAGAAAAGACATTTTTTACACATGATCATACTGAATAATGAGTAAATACTAATAATATAGTGTTACTCCTTTATCATCTTAGTAGGTTTATGCATTTATACTAATAATAGTGGTCTTCAAAACTTCTAAGTATAAATGTATACTTATGTTAATAAGTCAGCTATTAAATTTATAGAGGTTGTTTTAAAATTATTTATAAATTTAAAATCATTGTACAGACTATACTATTAATAATGAGGACCACTACTTATCGTAAAATCTTACATATAATATGCACTTGCGTATAATAGCCAATTTACACAGGCGGAATTTAGGGCTGAAATATCAGGAAAATTAATTTCATTGTACACAAGATTCCATTTATTTTAAGAGGAAGTAAAAAAGAGAGAAAAAAAGGTATTTTAAAGAGGAAATAAACATAATTTTATTTATGTTTAGTTGGTATTTATTAGTTTTTCAGATGAACACCTTCTTGGACAAATTTTACTCTTGGTAACGAAAGCACTATTCAAATAGTGCAGGTAGAAACACAAAAACAAATTGATAACCATTATTATCTAAAACACAGAACTGATAAATAAACAGTAACTTGATATTATTATTTTTCTTCTTGGACTCTAGGGATGATCAATGTAATAAAATATTTCAATTTTTTTTTTGTAAACAGTTAATTTTGTGCAAATTTTCACCCGTACCTGGGCATCATCAGGCCTTATATCTGAGTAATAAGAGTGGTATTGATTTAGAACTCCTAAAACTACTACTGCAATCTACTGATACTGTTTAGTAACAGTTGATTGCTAGTAGTAGTATGAGTTTTAAATGAATACCACTCTTATTTCTCAGATATAAGGCCTGATGATGCCCAGGCATGGGTGAAAATTTGCACAAAATATACTGTTTAAAAAATAAATTGAAATAGTTATTTACGCACCAAGGGATGAAACAAAGTCATTACACCCTGACTGTCTCAATCGGGGAGTTATTTAGTTTGTTCCTGAGGCGCAGCCGAGGGAACCATGAAGTTTAATCCCGAGGCATAGCCAAGGGAGTTAATTATAGCGAGGGTACTATGACTTTTTGCTCCCGTGGTACATACAAGATTTTTCCTCTTGAAGGGAGAAAAACAACACAAATAAAACCTGATATTTCGATTTATCTACTGATTTAGGTATTAATAACTAATTTACAAATTTGTATACCTTTAATTTTAACATAAACTTTTTAAAACAAAAATAATTATTTTTTTATCTCTAAAATACGAGAAATCAAAAACATAAATATAACCTGATTAGATGTAACCTACCTCTTTTCTGTAAGTCTTGTTTAAACTCAGTTATGATGTCATATAATATTTTAAAATGACGATAAAAATTAAAGTATCATGGCAATCAAAAGTACGTTTTATTTAAACTCTAATATTTTGTTTAAAAAAAGCTGTTAACCTGTCGAGTCATTCAGTTAAGAAAGAACTGCTTCGTGTTACAAAACAGGCAACACTGATTTTTTTTAAAGAATAATATGTTGCCTCTACTGTTACTTTCCACCACAATTTTTACTTTCCGCCACAATTTTTACTTTCCGCCAAGATCTTCACAACTAGGCTTTAATGGGATGCTTTCCTCCCTATAAACTAGGGTGGAAAGTTAATGTTTTCTCCCTTCTTGAGGAAAAGTTTTTTTACATTGATCATCCCTAGAGCCCAAGAAGAAAAAGAATAATTTGAAAATTAAGGGATTAACTGATGAACAATTAGTAACTCGATAGTTAATTCTGGAAACGGTAGCAGTAAATAATTGAGCAACTCACAACTAACTAACGTTCTCCATAAAAATATTCCTATCCTTAAGAGAAATATAGTAATGCATGTGATTACAATAATTCGTAGAAGTCTGTCGGGCCTTGGAGGGAAATATTAAAATAAATAGTTCTTGCTAATCAGGCTGTGGTATTTTAAAATGTTAAGATCACTAAAGACTAAAGTTTTTAGTGAATTTCTGAAAAAAAAAAGAATATTTTTAGTTCTGTTTAATTTACATACAATAAAATGAGTTGAACTCTATAACTATAAAGATTTTATAATTCAACGCAAATAAGTTTTTTAAAATAAACACAAAATAATTATTTAAGCAGCTTACTTAAATGTAAAATAAAATAGAAATAATAATATGAATCAGGTGTGAAGAGGAATTTCTTTTGATAAAAGAAACATTTAGGTTCATATTTTCATTTATGTAGACATATAGTGCAATAAATTGTATTATACTGTCGCATACTCCTCTCCATATTTCTCTGAGCTACTCTTAGTTTCTGAATATATTTTTTATTTAGAATCCAGGTTTCGGAAGCATAAATCATTATCGGCAAAACACACATATTCCATAGCTTCCTTTTTGAGCATCTCGATGTCAGCCTTGAATAGATGTCTGTACTTATTAAAGCATATCCACCCTATCTCTATCCTCCTTCTTACCTCCTTTTCCTTCCCTTCGAACGATATCAATTGTCCAAAAAAGATAAAACCACTGACATGTTCTAAAGTTTCTTTCTCTATGTCTATGGTTAGCTTACCTTCGAAATTCAACAACATGATACAGATTCTCGAGCCAGACTGACAGGACTCTCTTCCTAGGTGGAAGGAAAATGAGTAATTTAAAGAAGAAGTTAAATTAAAATTAGAATTAGAGCTCTATAAAGAAAATGAAATAATAAAAGGGAAAAAACAAATCTAATTATACAAAAATAAGATATAAGGAGTGTTGGAATCTATAAACTAATGCAATTAGCCCCGTTGACAACATAATTCAATTAGCTAAAAGAAAATAAAACTTGCACAAATCTAAATTAAAAAATAAACCTAATCTCTGCCCGACCAAACACTTTACCCTTTAATAAAATGCCTTGGCTTAGGGTGCCAAATATTCGGGGGGGGGGGGGGCTAGTATGGATAGTGGTGGTCTCTAGTCCCTTATCCATTTATACTTATCGCTGTACCTGTCATCTGGTCTCTACCATGTTAATAAGGTAAATAACATCATACTTCAATATGGATACTCGTATAATATAACTAGCAGTGGCGCACCCTATAATATAACTAACTAGCAGTGGCGCACATACCCCCTCCCCACCCCAGAGCTTTTAAGGATATATACAGACTTAGGAAAATACTTTTATCTACTCACGGCAGCAAAATTAGGCATTGTTGTACTGTTTTCAATCTGCAAAATGTCATTTTTCTTGATTCTTTTGTAATATGTCAAAAAAACACGCAGCAAAATATCAAGGTGTCAGCAAAATAACAAACAGGCTGCCAAATTATAAGATAAAGTTACTACAGCTCAGGTTATGAACTCTCCCACATTGTTCATTTTTGTATATTTGAGCGTAATATTCTGCTAAATATTTATATGTTTTTTGAAAATGCCTTTAAAAATTATAATATAAAAACTAATATTATTATTTTACAGTTATTATTTTTTAAAAAATCGCTAAAAATTGAGATAAAAAACAGCTGTTAATAAAAAAAGTGGCAACACTGATTGTTTTGTCTTGGGTTTGTTTTAACTTTCGAGTCATTTCACTTACTCAAACTTTCAAGTCATCAATTCGATTTTTACAACTTTCATTGCTTTAAATCTTTTATCTATCAAAAAAGATAATTAAATAGTTTTTTATTTTGATAAATTTGTTAATTAGGTTTTTAAAGTTTAAATAAAAATATGGATGATAATGTTGTGCAAGACGTTGAAGACTTGTTTGATAACACGCCACCCGAAGGATCATTCAAGGAAAGTTTATTGCCCTCTAAATCAGGTACTAAAATCTTTAGTGTAATTTTTCTGCCGTTAGCGGATAAAATATTGTATGTAACTATGCAGCAAAGGAAACATTGAACATTCCTGACTCGTTTGAAGATTACCTGCTTCGGTTACACATTAGCAGGTAATCAACGTTTTCCTGCCTCGGCTTCGCCTCAGTGTAAATTTGTTTAGCCTATCCTCGCCTTCGGCTCGGAACTAAAACTTAAAAAACTTGTCAGCAAAATTCCATTTTGCTGCCTAGTGACATAAATAACTATTTACTTACAGGAAATAATCGAGAGGAACACGATGCAATTGTATTTTTTAATGCTTGCTGCTCATCAAACACGTAATTAGTTACATTTATCTTACATGAACTATACATCCCCCCCTCCCCCAATTCTCACCCCTGCTCCCCCCCGGTTCCGAAACTGTTTGGGTTCAAGCTTCTCCCCAGAAAAAAATCCTGGGCGCTCCACTAATAACGAGGCATCATTTGGCTCTATTATTGAAGCTGAATCAAGCGTATTGCAATAAATATTGAATATTACGAAAATAGATGATTATGTTGAATGATGAATGTCATCAAATCCTTGGGTTGACATTGGAATTACCTTTTAATAAGAGCCCGTTAGGCCCGAGGCAGCGAGCTTAATTTTATATTTAGAAAAAAAGTAAAATTAAGTCATTTAATTTAGATCAGTTATTGTATCTATTAGAAGACCAACAAATCAAAACAAACATTAATTTTTATTGGAATAAAACTGTGGTTGCCTTAGCAATAAATCATTTTGAGGTGCGTCGTCGTCGGGACACTACTCGATTATATAAATGATAGGCTTACATCCTAAAGGGAAGCTTAATTTTTACCTTTCTAACTTTAGAAACTTTACATCCTAAATGAAAGCTTTATTTTTACCTTTCTAACTTAAGAAAATCAGTCTGAGCTGAATTTCCTTTCTTTTTTACTCTTTGTCCCTATTTTCCTGCTTAAGAAACAAATTTCTAAAAAATTCTGTCTCGGTAGACATTAATATTATTCTAGCGTTTTAAAAAAGTGGTGATAATTATAGTGAGCATGGTATCAAATATGTATGAATGTATGTGACCGCTATCATGAATAAAAAAAATTGAAAAGCCTTTAACGAAAGTTGTTAATCTTATAAAAAGAAAAAAAAATCTTAAACAAAGGAATCACGTTATAAAAAGAAGCTAAATTCTAAATTACAAGGTTCTAGAAATCGATTATTATTTTCACCGGAGGGGAGCGCAAACATGTTGCGCATGTTGTACGCTTGGTTTCATCGCAAAATATTAAGTAGAACCAAAGTAATTAACAATTTTATTTTCATAACCATGTCGATTATTGATTTTTTACATCAGAACAATAGTACATTACGCGTCTAGTGCGAAAAGTAGCATTTTGCATGCGAGTGTGGAGTTTGCACCCGAGCGACAGCGAGGGTAGTAAAACTACACGAGCAAAGCAAAATGCAGTTTTCTCACGAGATGCGTATCGTACTTTATCTACGATTGTGGATTTTAGTAATAAATACAGAACAGTTACTTTAATTAAACAAACAGAAAATTAGTTTTGTCAAATGTAAACAAACATGCTAATCGTGCGATAAGGTGAAAATTCTTTACCCTATTGAAACGCGCATGATCAATGAATACAACTACGAAGAATCACTTTCTACGCATTTCTAGAATCACTTTATTTCCGCACTAGTGCGTAAATAAAGAAGTATTCTTCACCTTATCGCACAATTAGCGTGTTTGTTTTCATTTAACAAAACTAAAAGTAACTGTTTTTTCTGTATTTTTGATTAAAATCCAACAATCGTATATAAAGTACGGTCTCAGCGCTGGTGCTACACTTTTGGCCGCCACAGGCAAGACGGTTTTTGGCCGCCCCTTTGAAATAGGAAATGTTTTGATTGGGGGGGGGGGGGGGGGGTGAAAGAAGGGTGATTTTTTGGGGCTTTCTTGACATTTGTTTGGGTTATTACTCAAAAAATAACTAGAAAGTTTCAAATTTTTGTGTTGGGTTCTTTCGGGAATAAAGAACCTTTAACGACCTCCAGGCAAAGTCAAAGAAATTATAATAATTGTTCTCGGTTTGGTTTCGCCTATACGGACCCTAAAAATGGATATAAATAGTTGGCCTATAAGATTGTAAGCCTTAATATTTTACTATTTAATCTAAAATATTCCTATTTTATGTTAGTAAAAATAGTATTGATGTTATAAAAAATAAGTAGGCCTAAACTGTCACTGGGACATGGCTATGTAACTGAATTTTGGGATGTCTAAAATTTTATAATAATAATATCATTTGAGGAAAAAAATATAATATTTAAATATAAAATCATACATAAATAATTATTTTTTTCTGGGGCCCTGAAATTTTCTATGGCCATATTTTTTATATTATCCTTAGTGGACATTATACCTATTGTGAATTATAAATGGAACATGCCTCCTCTGATACTTTATTTTAGATTATATTCTTCACCTTATCGCACAATTAGCGTGTTAGTTTTCATTTAACAAAACTAAAAGTAACTGTTTTTTCTGTATTTTTTATTAAAATCCAACAATCGTATATAAAGTACGGTGTACGGTACGCAACTCGTGCGAAAACTGCATTTTGCTTTGCTCGTGTGGTTTTACTACCCTCGCTGTCGCTCGGGTGCAAACTCTACACTCCACACTCGCATGCAAAATGCTACTTTCCGCAGTAGACGCGTATTTTATTCTTAGTAATGGAATGAATTATGCATAATATACCTAGTCCTGATTCTTTTCATAGAAGGCTTTGGAAACTAAACTATTTAGGCATTTCATTTAATTGCTAGGCCTACATCATAATAGGAAACTAATACCTAGCACTAGTACACTAATACACTAGCCACTAATACCCAGCATGAGCCCAGCGTAGAACACGGGTTATACAAACAAAATACACATTCATTTTATTTTAGCGTTTCAAAGAAATGGTGATAATTACAGTAAGGGGAAAATGGTTCCAAATACCAAATACGTATTTGGCCGCCATCTTTTATCAAAATGACATATTATAAATCCTTTTACGAAAGTTGTTAATCTCATAAAAGGAAGCTAACTTCCAAATGTAAATGTTCTTGTTAATTCTAGTTCTAGTACAATTGGTTCAGGAGATATCGAATTTTGAATTTTTTATATAAATGGCCGCCATATTGAATAAAGATGGCAGATTTTAAAAATATTTCTTAGCAAGCACCTAGGGGGTAAGAGGAACCTACCTGCAAAATTTCATGGTCATAGGTCTAGTTGTTCCAGAGATATCGTGATATTTCAGTGAGTGAGTGAGTGGATTTTATATACATATATTATTATATTATAGATATAGGCATAGATATATTAAATATGTATAAATGTTCTTTTTTAAGTTTTATTATTATTAAAGAAATAAAATAGAATGGTTTAAGTGATTCATCTCTATAAATAGTTTTCGTTCTATTGATTAAAAAAGTAGGTAAGCAAGGTGAAGAGAGAGGGAAGGGAGGTTACGTGGGGAAAGAGTAGAGCTACCTCCTACACGTTCCTAACTCCTTGATACAGAGTTGTGCCTCTGACACCAAATTTCTGCTTGGTAATACAAAGGAGGTCAAACCTTAAAAGGTTAGATTCCTACGTAATACGCCTGTTAACTTGTAGAACACATCACTGCTGACAATTTAAATACATTTACATTGTAAAACGTTGAGATTAAAACCTTTATCTTAAATGCAATAAAAAAATCATTTTTTTCTTTTTTTTTACATGAGACGTTTCGACCCTCTATAGTCTATAGGGTCATCTTCTATCACAGATCTTTATTTATATTAGCGGTGAAATTAATTATCTATCTCCATGAGAGAGGGTCTTGATTAAGTTAATTTTAATAAAAGTACATAATATTAATTACAATAACATTAATTGAACGTCACAGAAACATTTTAATAAAATAGCAATATAATTGCAATTAAAACAAAAATTTTGGTTTAGACTAGTGACGTAAAAACATAAACAGATTTCTGTAACGTTCAATTAATGTTAATGTAATTAATATTATGGACTTTTATTAAAATTAACTTAATCAAGACCCTCTCTCATGGAGATAGATAATTTAATTCACCGCTAATATAAATAAAGAACTGTGACAGAAGATGACCCTATAGGGAGGGTCGAAACGTCTCATGTGTAAGAAAAAAGAGAAATAATTAATATCTAATGTAATTCATAATGTATCCTAATAACTGTTTCCTCGACACTCAGGCGGTGTGGGCGTGGGTTTTGGTGTAATTAAGGCGCCAGATCATTTTTGTTAGTACTAAAATTAATTAGTAGTTTATAATTAAATATAGGGTCAGCAGGGAATGACCAAACCCTGAAGCCCCTTGGTAAGGAGAAGGATGAAGCCTAACCCTTAAAATAAAAGAAAACACAATGAACTTGTTGGTTAAATATAATTAAAAGGTATGATTCCTCAAATAATAAATGAAATAATTAAAAATAAACTGTTAATAAAAGTAATCTGAGGTCATAAGCTAATAAACTATCTACTATAATTAAAATATAGAGGCCTCGCCTAACTCATTCTAAAATGATAAATTGCTTATGCCTTCTTGGCAACAAGTAAGTGAGAAATAAAAAGAAAATTACATAAATTCTAAATAATAATAATAATAACATATAAAAAAAAGGTATGCGCCATTAGGCATAACCTTACTCAATGTGGCGGATCTGGTCCTTTTTTTTTGTATAATTATGCACATTAAAATTCTAAATGAAAATTTTAATCTGTGACAGGCTTATCTGGGCAGGTTGGTGGTAGGCGTCGGGGTGCAGTTGAAATTCAACAGGAATAGGGGAAGTATAGGTGGATGTTCTCTCTCTCTCTCGTTCTTTTCTCGGAACCCAGAACCATGAAGTCAAGAAAGATAAAAGATTTAAATACTTCTTGAACCACTTCAACACCAACTAAGAAACTCGGAAAACCTTATAGTATGTGGCCTATGTGGGTACTCCTAAAAATCCTCTGAAGAGGTGTTTCTATATAAAACTCCAAAACATGGAAAAAGAATGACGGGTTCTCAAAAAAAAAAAACTCACAAAAGTCTCGGCTCTCTTGCCGGGACGCGAAATCGCGAGACCAGACGAGAGGATCGATTAGAGTCGATATCACCTATCGATACCAACGCCGCTAAATTTAAAAAGTAAAGTTACAAAACATTGAAGAAGGGTGACGACGAAACCTAGAACCAATGTTTATTACTAAGTTTTGTTAACATCCTCCACTACGATTGTAATGATGATTTATCAGTAAAACAATAAACAAACTGGTGAAATCATAATTTCTAAATGTAGATAAACTAACGCACATGTATATACATACATCAGTTGACTATGCTGTTCAATATTATGACTCAGCTGATTATTATTACAATTAGCTGACATTTAATTATTAGTATTGGGTTTCAAATAATTAATAATTACTACCTATAATTCAATTTTAACGTGATTAAACATATTTAATGAATCGTTAATATAATATTTAACTATTTTTTACTTTCTTATATAAAGAGAAAGTATTGCAATGGCGCGCACATTCGATTTTGAGATTGTGATGGATTTACACGTTTTGAGGTCCCCTGAGTCCAAAAAAGTGGTTTTTAACAAATGTCTGTCTGTGCAAAAGCCTGGAGCCTAAACAACAACAGAGAGAGGCTGGGTTCGATGGGAATCGGTGATAAAATGTTCAATAATAGTTAAATGTACCTACGAAAACTCGAAAATTAATAAATGGAAAACACTTGGCTAAGTAATTATGAACTCGTATACTATATGAAAAAGTTTGTCTGAGTTGCCTCAGACCGATTTTTTTTTATTTTCTTTGTTTAAAATAGATATAAAATACTCGTATTTACTTTGTTTAATAAAATCTTTTTAAATTGAATTATTTTTGTGTTCCTTCTGTAGATAAATTATAACAAATTAGATAAAACTAAAATCGTGTATGTACTCCGGAAGTAAAAATCGATTGTACCCGAGCGATATTATTAACTCCCTCGGCTCCACCTCGGGAGTTAATATTAGGTTTGTTCCAACCACACTTCAAACTAGCTTGAAACTATCCGACGCATGCGCATTAGGAACAGGACGTTCCAACGAGCCCAAACTCAAACTCTGACTGACTCTGACTGCTAGTCGGTTGTTTCAACCACGCTCTGATTGAATCACGGATTGGTTTGGAACCAGGCAGAGCAGTCAGCGATCGGCGGCAGGGACTAGTAGTTTGAGTTTGAGTTTGGGTGAACAGAAACGTAACCTTCCGCTTTATTGTTTTTGTTTTGATTTCGCTCGCCTATTATTCTCCTTTCTTGCGAATCAACTCTTCTTTTTAAAATGTTTTTGTACGAATGCGACGATGAATTTTTGTGCATATAATGGCATTTTCTAGATATTTCTGAAAAAAATAAAAATTGGACCTATTTTCCAAGATGGGCTTTTGATACTTATTCCATTTTCAAACAAATATCGAAAGAATCCGATTTATTTCCCCAATATTTCTTTCGGGTAAATCTCGGCAATAGCGCACCCCTTCTCACTCTAACTTATTTTTTGACAAAGGGATATCAACTCTCCTATGAACAAACCATACATATATAATTATTATATACATACGAATGGAAGGGATGAATTGATATATCGAAGCCAACTGTACGACTTCGAAAGACATCGATTGCCGAGTTTAGCCTTTCTTTCGTTAACTGGACTAAGATTAATATTTGTTTTTTAAAACAAAAGAGCATTTAGGATTATATCAATAAAAATACGTGTGTGCCGTGAGTCTACTAAAACTGGCTCACCACAGTAAGCCCGAAAATTGTGAATTGCGTAAATCGAAATGAATCAACTTCATGAACCAACTTCATCACTCAGGGTACAATCACTTACTTTACTCTCTTGGTGCGTAATTAAATAAAAAATGTAAATAACAAGTGGATATACACCTTTTATTTATTATGAAAAGTACATAATTGTTTATTTTTTCTTATACTTAAATAATATATTGTTCAGATACACTAATGAAATTTCTTTTCTATCGTGTAATGTGGCCGGATAGGTGTTTATAATAAATATACAAATGTTCTTACTTCATTCTAATCAAATGCTTCATTTATATAATTGTTATTTATCATTTATTATTTATATAAATGCTATTTATTCAGATATACAACAAATGAATCAAGCGCAGAATTCTACTGGCATTGTGCACTTAATAATTTTTGAAAGTATTGGACACGGCTTGCCTCCGTATTTTGGCTCGACCTAGAAAAGTAAAAATAAAATTAATAATTCTAATTTTTATCAATTGTTTATGCATTTATTTGAAGCTTAAAAAAGCTCCTGAGAATTTAAAAAAAAATCTTCTTATACGAGGGTCTGTCAGGAAAGTATCCAGCCAAGCGATATCTTTATGAAAATAGCCTAAGCAGAACAATGAAACCCTTAGGCTTTAGTCCGCTTCATTTGGTTTGCCTCAGTCATCAGTCACCTCGTCGCATTCTCCTTTATGTCGTCAATCGACTGAAATCTGAGCCTTTTCAGCGGCGAGTTTAGCTTCGGAAAAGCCAGAAATCGCCAAGAGCCATATCAGGAATGTAAGGTGGCTGAGAGACCTTTGTGATACTATGTTTTTCGGAAATCCTACCATGTGCTATGAATAGGCTGGGCAGGTGAATTGTCATTGGTCTCTGCTCTTGTGACAAGAGCCGTGGACCGTGGGACAAATTTTGCAGCCACAGGTTCCATGCCGATATGATATCTTCTGTTAAAATCTCAAAGAGAATTGTTTTTGGAATCCTTGAATCTTCTTCCAATTCTCGTAACATCCAATCGTCAATTTTCGTTGATTTGCAGCTCGCACGCGATGGACATTTTCAAGGGCTAAGCTGGTTGATTGTTTACCAGAACATGGATCGCTTCCTACGGATTTGCGACCATTTTAAAGCTTCGATACCTCGTTTTAATTTGAGTTTCACTCATAGAGTCCTCCCCGAAGGGCGTGTAAATCATACGAATGGTTTCTGCGGAGGAATGTCCAAGTTTAGAGCAAAACTTGATGCAAATTCGCTGATCTAGTTTCTCAGTCAGTCATTGTGTATGCGATAGTAAGACAATTGCTCATATGACATGAGATTGTATTATCGACCACTTAGTTTTGACGAAGGTATTGAAAATAATTAAATAATCTAGAAGATATTATGGAAAGAGCAATTACCCAGCAAAACCTGAACCACTTCGATTTAAGTAGGGACTTTGAATGCCAATGATCCAGAATCTAAAAGATAGAAAAAGAGTATTTGCCCTTGTTCATATCAGAGGTATATGCCCTTCCTTTACATTCTTAATTCTAGACCTTATAAAGCAATGCCTCAAAACGATAGTAAGGAAATTGTCAAAAAATATCGAAAACCTTTATCCAAATTACACACACACACACACACACATATATATATATATATATATATATATATATATATATATATATAAAATTTATAAATAAATAATATAATATAACACTAAATTTGGAACTTGTATTGAGGTTATACATTATACATACCAAGACAGTACGGTTCTTAGTTCTAATTCCAACTGGACAAGGCTTACATGAAGACCAATCTGACCATTTTGATACAACACAATCCACCGCTCTGCCACTTTCAGTAACATGATTTTCTCTTACTTTAACTGTAAAAATACATTAATGATTAATTATAAGTAAAGAATAGACATTTAAAAACAAAATAGATTCTTAAAATAATAATAAAATAATTATATAGATAAAGAACGTGATCTTCACCGGAAAACCTACAATGTATATTCTTTGCATTGGTGGGTTCACAGCTAGCGGATAGCGGATCACCATGCCTATTCGTTTGTTTATATCTACAGTTCTGCAGGGATAATAATATATACTCTTCTGATTGGTTTTCTTATGATTTAACAATAAAATTTGATGCTGCTGTTTTCATGATTATTCAGTAATAAAATTCTATCTATCAAACACACTTTCACTTTGCAAGTAAATGAATTGACAGTATTAGGTTATGATCTTCATTAATTTCTTTGATTTTTGTATATTAATCTTCTTCATTGATGTCTTTAAAGCCCCCCCCCCCCCTCCTGGAATACTGATCTGTTTCTGTTAAGTTTTCCCAAAACAATTGTAAGACATTTCAAGTTCAATTTATAAAAATTAAACCATTAGGGTTATTATTATAATAATTCTGTTTATATATAGGGGAAGGCGGGGCAAAGTGGCCAGGGGGGGTAAAGTGGCCATCCTCAGTTTTATAGTTGTAAAGAGCTGCTGTTAATCGGAGATTAGAGCAACCTTTCATAGACAACTATATCAGTCTTCAAACATCGTTTAAACTTTTAACCACGTGTTTTTTGTGAAGTTATTATCCGTTTTCAACTTTCACACCTCTCTGATGTATGCTAAGTGTTTATTTATATTATTTATTATTGTTATAGTAATAAACTTTATGATTTTTAAAAAAAGTGTTAAAATGTAGTGATAACTTGTCTACAAAACCATGTTTAAATGGTCACATAGTTCCGTCTGGTTAATGAGTTATGACAACTTATGTATCATGGCGTCAAACGGGGCAAAGTGGCCAGGCATGGCAACTTTGCCCCATAGCTACTATTTTTTTTCTTCACACCTAAAGTATGCTAATTTATTATTTTTATAGATATTTACTGTGGTTGAAGTTAAATAACTACATATTACGAACATGATGTGGCCACTTTGCCCCCTTGTGTGGGGCAAAGTGGCTTTTTGAAAATTAATCAATTTGGTTTCTTTAAATAATTTTAAATTAAATGAAAAAAATACATGATATGAGAGAATGGTTGAAGTATACAATCACAAAGTTTTAAAGCTCTAGGCCGATTATAAGTTCGCTTAAAAAATCAGCAAACCTTAGCATGGCCACTTTGCCCCACCTTCCTCTAGTTACTATAATACATAAAAAAGTACGGAAATTTATAAGTAATATTAATATTAAATAAAGGTTTAGAGGAGGTGCAAGTTATTATTGTATAAAACCGGATGAAACAATTCATTCTCTAAGTATTATTCTTATCTAAGTCTATCAAATTTTATCGTCTCACCTCTCTCCCTTGATACCCTAAGGACATCCTATTACCCTATATTTTCATTATATTAACACTCTCTTATCAATTCTATCACTACCTACTAATCTTCTCTATGTTTAAATGTTATGCAAAATTTCGCATTTAATTCTAGGAGTTTTCCTTAAGAGAGAGGGAAGATGAAACATATGCACGAATATTAAATTAAAGCTAAAGTTAGATCAGTCCTTTCTGTTCCGCTTCCATCGGGGGGGGGGGGGGATATATTTTTTGTTAAAATTATAAATTTAACAATAATAGGTAGAATAAAATCATTAAAGTATTCGAAATAGGACGCGAGGAAGCTGTGTGCCACACTTAATGGCAGATTAATGGAATATAAAAATGTTTAAGAACAAATTTTTAAATTTAAAATATTATAATTAAATTAAAAATTTGATAAATCAAATTTAATTACCTATATGTTATAATATAGTACTTTCATTTACACGTTTTTAGAAGATACAATAATATACAAAGAATAAGAGACGATGCCAAAAAAATATATATATATATATATATATTATTTTGACCCTCCGTAAATTCTGGACCATGGGGGGAGGGGGTTTATACCTTTCAAATAAACTTTTAAAAAATCACAAAACCAGAATAAAAAAATAATTTTGCACAAAAAATCGCGTGGCTCTATCATTGAAGTGAGCGTAATGGAATAAATATTAGATAGTTAATCATGATGAGTTGATATTTAAATAACATGCTAGCAATAGAGAGCCGTGTAGAGGGGGAGAAGGGTTATTCTACTATTCCTAACTCTTCTACACGTCCCGGCCATTCCACTTCAATTATAATAAAAATCTAGCTTTCACCCCGCGCTCCGCGCGGGGCTCATGCTAGGTGTTAGTGGCTATGTTTCCTATAATCATGTAGGCCTAGCAATTAAATTAAATTCCTAAATAGTTTTGTTTCCAGAGCCTTTAGGAATAAAATCAGGACAATATATTACACATCATTAATTCCATTACTAAGAATATAATAATCTCCAAATCGTAGTTTGGAGTCTATCTATATATTTAAAAAATAGCTAATAGAAACTAAGTAATATAGTAATAACTAACAATGCAGTTTTAATTTTAGCATTGTTAGTTATTACTACTACGTACTACGTTTAGGCCCGCTTTAATAGTTTTAACGATCTTTATTAATTCATAGTGGTGTCGCTGTTGGATTTACTACAAAATGTTATTTGAATAAAATATTTGTCTCGTCGAATAGATAGCGAGTCTGTGGGGTTTGTTTACGGTGGGTCAACCTAATTTTTTTAGGTTAAGTTTTATATACTTTTTTTATAAAATGTTAAATAACTTTGGTTCTACTCAATATTTTTGGATGAAACCAAACCTACAAATTGTGCAACATGTTTGCGCTCACTCTAAAAAAATGAATCGATTTCATTTAGCCTATAAAGTCTGACTGGGGCGACAGACACACATACATACACGAAAAAAGTTAAGGCCGGATTCGGATTTTGGAATGTATAAAATGAAAAAGTATCCAAAAAATTTTCAATTCTGCCTAATGTAGACAAAACTTTAATTTTATATATTATATTATATAGATTTTCATGTTATTTGTTTGCTTCTGGAGTAAAGTGATTCTCAGGTCTTAGTTTAGATTTATTAGTTGAACAAGAAGGGTTAGAATGCGACGAGTCAGGTAGTGTCATTCTCCTTTCTATCGACTTAGCATTTCACTTGTCATTTTAGCAATATCATCCCTTTTTTTCTCTTTATTATTATGTTAATTTCTTTCTTTATACCTTATTATCAATTCAGCTACCCTGTTCTCCGTACCATTGCTGCACACAATAATTTTTCCTACCATTGTGTTCAGCTTGCCTAGCTCTTTAATTAGAAACGTCATTCGAATATATAAGTTACATATTTCTTTTCTATTCTCGATTAAACATGACTTTAAGTGAATTAGTTGTCAGCTAGTCTATGCTTTAATAAACGCAAATAAAGTAAAACTTATTGGAATTTTTGTTGGAGACTAATTAATAATTTTTATTTTATGGCCTTCAATTAGCATAATTTAATCTTCTTACCACTCTCAATAACGAATTTGGCCGATAAATATTTCGTACTCGAACTCGATGCGCAACTGAAAAAACTTCACTACCTGATTGTGTTGATTCCCACTGTTATTGACACCATTTTTGTTTTCATTTTCGTTTTCGTATGAAGTAACTTTTATTGAACTTTATTTTCGGACTTGGTTTGTGGAAGGAGTTTTATTGCTTAGTATTTTCTATTTTGACTATTTGATTGTGTTTTGATGTTCTTTTTGTATTATTCTAATACTCGTTATGTATACAATATTCTAATACAGAGTAACACCTGTATTGTTTTCCAATAAAAATTATTATTTACATGACATATTTCATTCCTTAGTAATAAGTGCCCAGTTAAGAATTTATCTAAGTACATTCCTCGACTTACGGTAGACTTCGCGATCCCACTTATTTTACCTATTACGTAAGTTCGAAGTATTATTGAGGGGTTGCCTCGACTCAGTAATAGCTGTGCGGCGCCTTTAGCACCTCGGCCACCCTGGCTCCCTCATCCAGCAATATACTCAGACTTCTTCTATCGTTTTATCGGACTCCATTCTCTTCAGTGTTGATGGTTATATTACTTTAATACCTTATTTGACACCTTAATAAGGTATGTAATGACTTTCTTATTTTATTTACCCCACTTCAAATTCACTATGTATGTCGGTACTTTTTCATTTTACTTCACCTAAAGCCGACCATACAAGTTGCCTTATTTTTGTCTGGTAAACCTTTAGCGTGTGTGCTATCTGGTCATAGCCTGATATCATAGTATTTATCTTTTCAAAAATAACCTGTTAAATAACCATGTTGTAATATTTCGCGGCTCCCCTCTGAAAAGCCAGGCGCCACTAAGGTAATCACTGTATCGAAAATTCCTTTGGCCGGCTCAGTTCCTCCATAGGCTGTTGCGCCTATGGAGGAACTGTGAAGGATATAACTGGAAGAAAATATGTCTGTCTTTTAATTTGTCTGCCTGTTAGTCTGTAGCAGTTTTTCTAAAACTTCAAATACATCGTCTAAAGTACTATTGAAACAGGTATGTAGAATATCGATTTGAAACTAGCTAAAGTGTTAGTGCAGATAATGAAAAATGTACTGCGGACATTCATCATGATTAACCTATTTCCATAATATTCAATAAATTATTGCCATGCGCTAGCTTCAATGAAAGAACTACGCTTTGCCAAGTTTTAATTATATATGAATGAAAAATAAAATACTAGTAATTATCACCTGGCACATGAGTTACTTTGCTTGTCTGAGTGCAAGTCTTGAGGCATTCATGCTCCGTCTCAAAATTATTTTCGTTTCCTCTGCAACCTCCATAGTTAAATGGAATACACATGTTTTTCAACGGTACAAAAGCCCATCTTTTAAACTCGCCTCTACATGGCCCTGTCATGGGCTCTAAACTGCAAATCTCTGAAACATAGTTATTTTATTTATGTTTTAAGAAACGTGATGACGGTGATAGGATGTTAATTAGAAGCAGTTTTGAAAACATTAAATTTGAAACAGAAAAATATTTAAGCATGCAACATTTCCTTATAGCATGTGTTCGCAGTATGCATGATGCATTACTTATCTACAGGTAGGATCAAAAAGTAGCAGGACTGAATTTCTGTAGCGCGAACGGAGCGGTGGAGGGCTTTCGGACCACCTGGGCGTGGTAGTGGGGAGAGAGTAAATCCGGAGTTTCTCTCTTCTTGGATCGTGACGACACTTCTTAACAGAGATTCACGGAAATCGAAGTGCTTACTCTCCGCTTGCCCGCAAGCGACTGGAAAAAATATCGGTTTCTTCGGAAGGCTTCCCACTACCACGCCCAGGTGGTCCGACCCACCTCCACCGCTCTGTTCGCGCTACAGAAATTCAGTCATACTACTTTTTGATCCTGCCTTGTATACATAAAAATATAGAATTGAAAGCTGATTTAGAAAATGGGATTTGTTAAAAATTTATAAAAGCTTTCACTTTCAATAAATAAAAAATACTTGTTTTCTACAGTGAATTAAGATTATTGTGAAAGTTCTGATACCTAAATCCTAACTCTGAAAACTTAATTTTTAATTTCCAATCTATCTATTTCCAGTAGATTAACCCTGTTAATCTATCTTCACCATCTATATTTTGTTCAATCACATTTGAATGAACTATATTACTTATTTGACTCACCTTTCGCATGCGATGAGTCTATAGAACAGCTTTTGGGTACATTACACGGATTTGATTGTTTCAAATTAGTTGATGTAACACAGAAGCTCGACGGATTGCTTGAAACGAAATTTCGAATCCTTGTTCGAACACCTGATCCACATGTAACACTGCAAGGGCTCCATTCGCTCCATTCGCTTACTTTACACGCTGCTGGTACCTAAAACATCACAACTTTCATTTATCATGGAGGTTAAACATGATAAAATGTTAATTACACCTATTATTTCAGCTACATAAAATAAATTCTTTTAAAAATGAATCAAGGGACAGTTTTATAGGTATTAAATCCTAAATACGCCACTTTCGGTTTGATCGAAATATAGTGCAAGAGTTGTAATTTTTTCTTCCGCAAATTAGATATTATTTGTTATATTTTAGATATGCCAAATAATTATACTCAAGGTATAACTACAAAAATATTGTTAGTCTAAGATTATTTTATTGTATATTGTTTGATCTTTGAGTTGATCTTCTATTCTTCAACAGAAACAGCATTTAATGTCCTCGTGGATGAGGTTAAGGTGGTAGTTTTAGGGTAATGTATAAAAGCACCAGGCACTTCCACTCCACTATACGCTATTCCACCTATCATCCTCAACTATGACACTCTATTTGTAAATAGCAACTCTAGATTAGGTTTTTGCTATTTTATTGTATTTTTTTTAATTAGAATCACACTCTATATTTTACTTAATAACTTGTAGTATAAAACAATATTTTTGGAACAATATTAGTTTGTTCTTTGGTTAGCTAGGTATAGCAATATATAATATTAATTTAGAATTTTTACATTAATTTTGAGTAGAATTAGACGTTTCCTTGTCTTCTAAGCTATTTCTTTGGATATATATATATTATATATATATATATATATATATATATATATATATATATATATATATATATATATATATATATATATATATATATATATATTACAGTAAAATTACAGTATACTATACGAGTGTATAATATATATATATATATATATATATTATACACTCGTATAGTATACTGTAATTTTGTTTTGTTTTTACTCCTTGTATACCATGCACTTATTATTATTATTATAATTATTAAGTATCATACCCTAGAATCCTGAGGTCGACATGGTGGTAACATACATTTCTCTTTCTCCATGGTGCTAATATGCATACACTTCTTAAACACCATAACACTGCTATTGGTAAATGTTCTTGTCCTTACAATGAAACCAATGTCACAAGTCACACTGCAGTCGGACCAATCTGACCACGGTGTCACATCACATTCTCCAGGCTCAGCAAGTCTTCGAATTTCTTCTTCTTCGTCTTCCTCACCTCTGCAAAGCATATGTGTCAGAAGATAAATTACAAAAATATACAGTGGGTTATTGGTAACTGAACATTTAAAAAAAAAAAAATTACAAGATTGGTTTAGTATACTTATCTACGTGTCAACAATAGCAATAATAAACATGTTTCTTTTTAGGTTTCTGTACAAAGAAAAAAAGAAACCTTATCTTATATAACGGCTCTGTCTGTCCGTTGCTTGTTTCAATTCATAAACTACTATTGCTAGGACCATGAAATTCGGCACACAGGTGCATCTCGGTATTTGAGACAACTGGACACATTTTGATTTTTCACACTTAATATTTTCAAGATGGCGGCCAATATGGCGGGCGACTAAAAAATGTTTTTTGTCACCATGTCATGTTATATATCAATTTAAAGGTTTTGAAATGAAGAAAAAGAATATGCAACTATTAAAATTTCACACGTAATATTTTCAAGATGGCGGCCAATATGGCGGGCGACTAAAAAAGTTCTTAGTAACTATGACATGTTATACATCAATTTAAAAGTCTTGAAGTGCAGAAAAAGAATATGCAATTATTAAAATTTTACACTTAAAAGTTTTTAGAACTATGACATGTTATATATCAATTTAAAGGTCTTGAAGAGTAGAAAAAGAATATTACTATTAAAATTAGTGTAATTATATTCCACTGAATAATTTTAACTTTAATGTACAGAAACCGGCGATTATCGCCCCACGAACTTACGTGAAGCGCGCCTTACTTGTTTACTTTCTGTGAAGTTTACTGAAAATTCCGTCTAATGAATGGGTAATAATATTAGTATTGATCGAAACAATAGTAAATAAGAAAGGTTTTCCTGAAGTCCGACAAATTTAAGCTCGGTTCTTTTCCAAGTTATGGAACCACAAATAAATTGATTTTTTCAAAAAAATTTAAAAATAAAATTTGTATAATTTTTTTATCATGTAATTTGGGGGCAATTAATATTGCACTTCTCTTGTTAGACATTTTGCCAGCTTTGCAAAGCTACCAAAAATTGTTTGTTATAGCTTTTATACTTTTGGAGTAGTAAGTGTTTTTATGAGCAAAGGTATGCGATATTAAAAAAAAATCGTAAAATTTTATTTTGTGGGAGAACGGTTAAGATTTGACCCATGGTTAATATAGCGTTTTTTGTAGCCACTAAGGCGTAGGATAACTTACTCCATTTTTTCACATATATCGCCAGTCACCCGGTATATATAGATATATTACTTAATTTTAAATATTTATTGCATTTGCATTTCGCTAGTTTAGCTTAGAACTACTGCTCCTGAAAATTCCACCACTGCCTAGAACCTACTAATGCTGTAGTTCAATATGTATAAAAACCTTAGTAAATGAACTAGTTAAAGAAAAAAATCATTTCAATTAAAGAATATAATTTACTTACGGACAAAGTGGTTCGTCGGCTACACACATTTCTTTTGAAATAAGCTGCCTATCGCATTTGAACTTCATCGCTTTCATCGGATCTGTATAGCTACGTGATCTCATTCTTAAGCCTTTACCACAAGAAACACTGCACTGAGACCAGTCAGAATAACTTGTCACTGAACATTCAGCTGTAAATAATAGAAACCAATAATTATTATATCAATCGAAGTATAACAATATTTGAGGATAACGAGGATCAGTCAAAAATAAAAAAACAAGAAACACGATTTAGATTCCCCGGTATTTCGATTTTTTTTTTTTTTTTTGGAACGAAGTTCCTTATCACGTTCTGGAACCCGGGAGTGAATACGAAAAAAACGACTAAAAAAAAAGAAAAAAAAAGAAATCTACCGATGACGATACCTATACATGTTCATTTTACCAATGACCAGGCTGAGTTCGTTAGACAACGTCATCCACCCAAGCGTTCACGCGCAACGCTCGCGTAAACGTAAGCTTCAAATTTAAAATTGGAGTTTTAGGACGGGAAAAAATTCTAACTTCATCTATTTAATGAGACAAACAACTTTTATAAATATTTTTTTTAGTAAAACCAACACCGACACTGCTATATGAAGTGATAAAGATCACTAAATTTATTAATGCGGACCTAAACGTTTAAAATAAAGAAAAAAACGTGTTTACCGATATCTTACGTTCTAACGTAACGATTTTAATAAAACTTCTTACACAAGGTCTAAAGTCTGAAGTACAATAATTGAAACAGGCATGTAAAATATCAACCTGATAACAAGCAGACGTTTTTGAGTAGGGAAGATATATAT
This sequence comes from Gerris lacustris, assembly GCA_951217055.1. Taxonomy (NCBI): domain Eukaryota; kingdom Metazoa; phylum Arthropoda; class Insecta; order Hemiptera; family Gerridae; genus Gerris; species Gerris lacustris. The sequence continues at coordinate 39,110,644 of OX578285.1, read as the reverse complement.
ATTTTATAATATTTTAAATTAGAAGTACGGGTAGGTAGAAAACATTCCTATTTCCTACCAACTACAAACATACTCTTTAACTATAAACTCATCATGATTAACTTTTTTCTCAATATTCAATACATATTTATTTTGCCTTAACTCCGCTAAGAACAAGCAGTTAGTTACTTTTAATTTTGTCAAAAACAACGTATACGTACTTAACAGTGTGATTTTATAATTTATATTTAATGAAAAATGTAAGGAACTTTATTCCTACCGGGTGCCCGGGACACCACACGTATTTTTTTATCAGTGTTAAATGTGTGAGTCCCACACATCAGTGTACCTGCACCTGCAAGGTAGAAGTGAGAATAAAAAAATGTTTAGTTGCTACAGTAAAGATGTTTTTGTCTTACTGGATAATAGTTAAAAAAAAATTGGTTGTGCGTGAAGTCTCACGTAAAAAGGGGTTCGTTGGTATTGTGAACAAGAAAGCAGTATAGAGGGGGGGGGGGGGGGGGGGGGGGGGGGCAAGAGGTTTTTTTTTTTATTTAAGATATATTGGTCAGTTCAAGAATGGTTAGTAATTGAAGCCAGCGTAGTGGAGATTCTTATATTCAACCAAATGGGTAATTGATAGGGTATGTTCGTACTTAGGAACATACTTACGGGGGGGGGGGGGGATTTTGAGGGATCCGCAATCATCAATAATTTTTTTTTAAATTATCAAATAAAAGGTATTGAAGAGTAGATTAAAAAAATATATAACACTTGGGTAAAGTGTTTAAGTTTTAACACCATTTTGTCTAAAAACATCAAAATGTTGCGTCCCCCCCCCCTCCCCATAAACTTTATTTCTGCTATTTCTAAAAATATAGAATATATGCAAAATGTGCGGTCTGCTGGGCCATAGAAAAAATAAGAATTGCAATTTGATCTGATTAACTGGGAATCCAAAATGGCGGATAATTCCTGTCACGGGAAAATATATATTTTTTTTAATTTGAGTGGGGTATCAAATGAAATGTATTGAAGAGTTTATTACAAAAATATATAACACTTGTGGATAGTGTTAAATTTTTCTCGCCATTTTGTAAAAAAAAACATTTACTAGATACTAATTAATTTTTATCTTGAATAAAAAAATATCAGTCATATGTTCTTAACAAACTCTAATCGTTATTAATATCGATTCATATACTTTAGACCTTTAGCCTTTCAGATGAAGAGACTCAGTTCTCTCGCCTTTCAGTTTCAAACATTGAAATAAAAAATAAAAAAATATAATTACGTCTAAATTCTTCCTCGGTATTTTCAGTTAAAGAAGCCTGTTCCATGAGGTCCATGTCTGTTAAATCAGAACATTTCTTAGGAATGAGTTTTTCTCTCAGTATGTATAATCTAGCTAATGGTGGCATCTCCTCGGAAGATGGGTTGTAAAACGGAGATCTAGGATCTTCTGGGTACATGGTTGTTATCCGACGTATCTTCTCTTGTGGATCGTTAGGCGCGTTCACACTCTGTAATTAAATATAAAATATACCGTATGTAAATGCAGAATAATCTATATATAAAATCCAAATACCACTCACTCACTGACACATCACGATATCTAGAGAGCATCTAGATATTCTCGCATAGTAAAATTATTTAAATGTTTCTTGATGGTAGTTTATAAACTTATCAAATTAATATAACACTCCGTAGCGAAGCACGGGTATCCAGCTAAAGGTCGACCAAGAAGTCATGGAAATCTGAGGAGTGCGCTAGTGTCGTTGTTTAGGTGTCATGTATAGTCAGTTTTTAATAAAATAAACCACTGTCAAAAAACACAGTGTTGTTCATTTGTTATTAATAATTTTAATTTGGATAACTTCTATATTTTTATTTTTATTTTTTGCAACAGGCACTGTACCTGATAAGAAATCACTAATAATATGCGATAATATCTTTATATTATTATTTATTGGTTATTCATAATAATATTCTTTAAATTTAAACCGACTTTCTTCTTTTTTAATCTATTTTTTTCTTCCTCTATATTTCTGAGTTTGATTTGTTACTTTTTTATTTCTGTTTTATTTATTACTTTTCTTATTTCTGAATTTTTGTTGTTACTTCTTTGTGAATTATTTTTGTACTATTACCTCTCTCGAGTTGTTTTTGGCAATTTTCTCTTTGGTAAATTAAATTTCCAGGTATTAATAAAAACATGGATAATAACATGAATTAAAAATTAGGATGATTACTCTTCACAGTCAAGGTCATGAAATTGTTTACAATGTGTATTTGTATTTTAAACACTACAACATTGGCGGGAGTGGCAGTTCAACAACAGAAGTACCTATCCGTACAGATATTAATTGTCATGGAGAGCAATCATTTTTATAATAACAAATACATATTAGGATTGTTCCAGCCCCGTTATTTGTAGCATCCTTTGCATTTGCATCATCCCGTGGATTTGTGGATCGTACAAAAATCGTTTAGGATAGTTGAGACTATGATTCGTTCTGTATAAAAACAAACAAAACAGGAAACCTAACAGATTGGAAACCTTCCTGTTGCTATTCGTGAGATTTGACATAACTGCGCATTTCATACAAACTAGAAATGAGTATTGTCTTAGCACCCGACTACACTAACTTCGGCAATACTCGGAAGTTCCGTCTTTAAACGAAGCTAAGCTTTCAGTTTCTCCCGTGTTCATGACTTCTTGGTCGACCTTTAGTAGAAGTATAAATTGAAGAATCTAGTCCTCACATAGTATACCATTGCCCGAAAAACAACGCTTTAAAAATACTAACAAAAAAATGACATCTATTTTTTTTTTTTTTTTTTTTTTTTTTTTTTTTTTTTTTTTTTTTCTTTAGGGTTTTAGTCCCGATCAACTGCCAGGGTTATTACAGGACGGGGGTTATCCGGCCACTTTACTCATCTAATCGATGAGATCATCAGTGTGAAACATTATTATTATTGACATCTATTATTGATCAATATAATAATAAGATGAAGACGATACAAAATATTATTAGATGTAGGGTTAAAGAAAGACGTCTCTCCACTAAAAGTAACTTGTACATCGCCGGCTTTCACTCACTAGTGGTCATCAGTATCGATGAGTGAGAAATGTTTAAAAGAAATCATTGTAGCAGTTAAGACAGAGGTTGGAATGTGAGTCAGCACTGAAGATGACCACTAGTGATTGAAAGCCGGCTTTGTACAATAAACTTACTTTTAGTGGGGAGACGTCTTTCTTTATATAGTTATAAAGAAAGACTAACTAAACTGCCTATATAAAGTTATGGTAAATTCGTATTGCACGTGCCAGGCCAAGATTTAGAGCCACCTCTAACCACCACTAACCACCTCTAACCACCACTAACCACCTCTAACCACCACTAACCACCTCTAACCACTACTAACCACCTCTAACCACCCTTTAGGAAATTTCTCTGGCACGTACAATACGAATTAGCCAAAGTTATTATTATAAAAATGGAGGAAGACGGTTGAAATGCGCACAATTGTGTCGTTGGGAATCTTATCCATAAATTCCTTGCTTTCCGGAGAAGATCACTTATTGCTGAGGGATATCAGAGTAAAGAGCATTTTCTGACCAAATATAAATATAAATATACCAAATCCAAATATAAATATATCATTCTAATAATCAGCCAAACTATCACACAATAGCCTAATAGGTTGAAGATTGCGAATACTGCTAGATAAGAATTTAACAATTATACACAGAAAATAGCAAAAGAATAGGGGACTGGCATTAAAACAATTAAAATATACATGCAGAACAATGTCAATTTATTGTTTTTCCATTTATTTAAAGTAACTTTGGTATTTATTTTTAGTAGCATGGCCTAAATGCTTAAGTTAAGTATAACATTTGTTATATCAAATTAAAGCTAATGAAATAGGGAAGTTTTTAAGCTTATCGGATACGTAAGTTGATTATAAAAATAAGGAAGTTATGGAGGACTTCGTTCTGACCATGTTTTTTAATTTTCCAAAGTTAATAGCTCCTGGTTAAATATAGCAACAGGAACAAGTCTGTAGGCAAGTTTAAAGGGAATTTTCTGCCTTTTAAAATGGTGTTTGCATTATTTTTCTAGCTTAAATAGAAAAAATATATGGACATTTTTCTTAAAAAAGTCGTCATGTTTTTGAAAAATTTAAAAGTGGCCATAGTGGCCGAACGAATAAAAATCGAGATATGGTCTATACTATAAAAACCTTTGTGTTCTATTTAGGATGCTAAAGATTTAAAAGCTAGATCTAAATTTTAATTTTTTTTACATTAAAAATGAATCACCTTGTATATACATATATAATATATATATTAAAAAATAGCTAAAGTTGTATACAATTGCCTCTGTTTAATAGAGACCTGTTTCGACCACTTTAGTAGTTAGTCATTAGTGAACTAATATTATGTGAGTTCAATGATGATGAACAACTAATGTGGTCAAAATCGGTCAGTAATTTTATTAGCTATTGTGGTCTTTTATCCATGAGTTTTATGGTCCGTCAGAATAAGTTCAATAAAATGTGATTAGCAACAACTAACTTAGTCTACGTACCATATAAGTTATACCGTTATCAGTTCCAGCGTCGTACGGGTACAAATCTATAACTTTTTCTTCAAGCCAAGTACAGTCTGGAAGGCAAAGATCTAAATTCGAAACACCTACGACCCAGTCCGGAGAAGGACCTAAAAGAAAGACAAATAAATAACAAGAAAGTGCGACAAATCTAATGCGCCCAAATTATATCTGCATAGTTTAGGCGTTTACTAACCACGTAGGCGGTTAGAGGAGGTTTAAAGATATATCTTAAAAAAAAATTAGAAAAAAAAGTATTCATAATTTCAGTTTCAATAACGGATAAGATAAAGGGAGGTTAAGATATCAGCGGATAAGGGCGGTCAAATCTCATCTTTGAGTGTCTACACTGTCTACCATGCTGCCATATTAGGGTTTAAAATTTGAAATAAAAATGTAAACAGGGCTCTTAAAGAGCTTTCCAAGGATTAATAATAATAATATTTGGATCCTCTACAACTCATCTAAAATAAAGATTTGTTTTCAAATAATTAACTATCCTATCTTGGATGAATCTGAAAGGAATCATATAAGGAATGATTCAGTTGACCCTGAAAGTTGTTTGAAAAAGACATCTTACTTGAATATTTTCATTTAAAAGTTTATAAATTATCACACACACACACACAAATATATATATATATATATATATATATATATATATATATATATATATATATATATATATATATATATATATATATATATATATATATAATATAATTTAGTTTATTCAAGTTGTTTATTTATTAAGAGCCGTTAAGCCCGTGGAAATAGGGCTTGATTTTAAATTTAGGTAAAAAAAGTAATAAAATTAAGTAAATTAATTTAGATGTTATTATATCTATTTTAAGATCATCAAATCAAAACAAACTTTTGTTTTTATTGGAATAAATGAAGTTGCCTTAGCATAGCAATAATAAATAATTTTGAGGTGAGTCGTCGTGGTCGGGACACTACTCGATTATATAAATGAAAAAAAATTTAATATTTTAATTAATAAAATAAATTGTTTGCCTTTTTATATTTTAAAGATTACATTTATTCATGCTTTTTTATTAGGTCTTGTCTCTTCTTTTTTTATTACTCGATTACATAAATGATAGGGAAATTATGTTTATTTTATCATAATGTATATTCAATAATACGAGTAAATAAAAATAACGAGAAATGTCTATCAAGAGAACATTGAAAAGAATTAAGCACAGAGTGAAACAAAATTAGGGCTTTTTCTTTAGAATGCTTTTCTTATTTTTGACGGCACCATATCCTCCAAATCCCCTTCTAAAGTGCTCTAGACTTAGGTACTCTTAATGAAAGGAAAGAGGCAATCGAAAACGTTTTCCTAGTAAGAGCTAATTGAATTTATTGAAAGCTTAAGTATCTTCTCTTATATCTTCCATCTGAGTATATTTGTGATAGCTTAATTAAGAGTGATTAGTGATTACAGGGCCGCTGAGAGGATTTTAAGTTAGCATCTGGGCCTCTTTGAACAAACAACGGCGGGGGGTCCGCCCCCCCCCCCCTGGGAATTTTTAAAAATTTAAGTGCAAAAAGATGAGTTTTTTCAAAAGGATTTCTGAGGGTTAGTTTGTCTTTACAGTAAAAGATGTTTGGCGAGGGGATGAATTTTGAAGTTTAACTAAGATGAGCTAAAAAAATAAATAATTGAGTTGTTTAGTAGAGCTGGTAAGTTTTATTAAAATAACCTTCTTTTACACTTTGTATAATACATAACATAATATAAACATTAATATGAATTGTTTGCTAAAATAGTGAGATTATGAGTAAACAAATCAAAATAGTTAAGTAACACATTTTATTTACAAAAATTGCATTACAAGTAAAAATGTAAAAGTTATTAATATCAGTTTGTTAATATGATTTGTCTGTTAGTTTCTCTCCTGTAAATTAACATTGAACATATTGAATAAGATGAAAACATCACAAGAATCTAAGTAACTAAATGAAACACAATAATTCAAACTTCCTTACTCATGACACATTAGGAATAATTTTAAGTCCATCACAATCAGTGGCGTAGCTTGGGGGCCCCTCAATTGAAAAATAAAATAACCATTTGGGCCCCTGACAATAGTATAGAAGTATAATTCCAAGTTAGATTTTAATATGCTTTAAAGGGGCCCCCATCGACAATGGTACTAAGATAGTAGTTTCATGTTTTTTTTTTATTGGGGCTCCCTGGCACCGGGGCCCGCCCGGGCTTACCTGATTCTGAGTTATCATGTTACCGTTTTCCTAGCCGAGCGATAATCGCTAGAGTTGTTAGCGACCTTAATTCCACACTTGCTGTGCCGGCGAAACGCACACGCACAGGCAGCCCTGTGCCGGTTAAACTGACAGTTAAATTAAGCAATTAATTGCAACAAGCCAACCAATTCAAAGTTAAATTACTTGGCAATAAATTAGTATAAATATCATTTATATAATCGAGTAGTGTCCCGACGGCGATGACTCACCACGAAATGATTTGTTATTTCTAAGCTAAGGCAACCACATTTATTCCAATAAAAATAAATATTTGTTTTGATTTGTAGGTCTTTAAATAGATGTATTAACTTATTTAAATTAATTTACTTAATTTTACTTTTTTTCTAAATATAAAATTAAGCCCGTTGCCACAGGCTTAACGGCCGTAATCAGCGGTGCACCCAGGATTTATTTTTGGGAGGGGCACAGATTAAAAAAAGGGGGGGGGGGGGGGAAGGGGGATGTAATGTGGGCTTAGCATAATCACAGACAATTAACCAGTAACCAGTCTGGTTTTCTTTGTTCTTAAATTACTTCATACCAAGGGCGGATGCAGCCAATTTTGAAGGGGGGCTGGGCTCTCTTTTAGGGGGGTTCGGGGGTCCTCCCCCGGGAAAATGTTTATAGTTTGCGTTACTTGAAAACGTCTTTTTAGCCTATTCTAAGAGCATCTAAAATGTTATTATATACAAATAAATTTAAGATTTTTATGAACGGGACATGAAGACTGGGGTATTTTATTTTAATAAAAAAAAAATGTCGGGCTAAACTAGGTATATAACCGCGGTAACTTATTTATTTATTTATTTTTTTGACTATCACATCACTATTACTTTTACACGTGCTGCGGAATTGCATACTTAAATTTTAGGTCTGGCTTTGGGGGGGGGGGGGGGCACGTGCCCCCCCACCCACCACGCCCCCCCCACCCACGCAGTGGCGCACCCACTGGGTGCGCCACTGCTTGTAATGATAATATAATTTAATTAATATAATGTATAACATTTAATTTCAATATAAATCTTTGTTTAAATAAATTATTAAATAGCCTAACTACCACAAAAAACACAAGAAATTTCTTGTAGCATTCGAAAAGATATTTTATATACTCACGGAAGCAAAATTAAGCATTAGCATTACTAAACTGTTTTTAGGCTGGAAAGTACTATTTCGCTGATTTGTCATTGAAATATTAAAGACACTCAGGAAAGTAAATATTTAATATCTCTAGATCTAGGACAAATTAATAAAATAAAATGCCAATTCGATTTAAAGAGCGTTAGTGTGAGGTTTAAGCACCCCAATCAGAAAATTAATCGATCAACGGCTGTTATAAGAGCTAAAAGTATAAAAATCAAATTTAGGTCTATTTAAGGTAGAACCGATGGAGGTACGACAAGATGTCATAGGACTGTAATAGTTGTAGATCTTTTAAAAACAGTTGCCGCTGGTGCAATCTGCTATTCGATATGACTTACCGTTTAGCCGCAAAATAAACTTTAAAGTTGTGTCCACCATCTTTAATTTTTTTAAGGGGTATTTTATACTATTATTATTATTTTTTAACTTTTCGAATTTGTCCAGTCGGTTTGTGTCGGTTGAATTTCCGATCAAACGCAAAAGAACGCGAGTCTCTAGGGGGTCTAGAAGTATACCAAAACATGTTGATTAGCGAGTCTGAGGGTTTTGGTTATAGGGCGGGCCAAACTTATTTTTTTCTACTTTTTAATTTCTCATACAAGGAGAGAGTATTGTGATGGCAAGAAAATTCGGTTTTGAGATTTTGATAGGTTTTCACGTTTTGAGGTCCCCTGAGTCCAAAAAAGTCTATCTATGTCTTTCGTCTGAATGTGCAGACGCCTGAAGCCTAAACTACTGGGCCGATTTTGATGAAACATACATGTTCAGAAGAACGAGAAATGAATTTTAGCTCTAAATTTAGGGGTGCTACCCCCAAAAACTCTGACAAAACTTGGGAAAAAATTTCTCGCAAACTGTTCAGACGATTTTGATTAAAATTCATAAATTTAGTCCATTTAATTCAACGATATAAGCCAATTTTCCGGGGAAAATCTAGTTCCTGAGAAAATGGCTTTAAACGTGGACGGTGAGAGGCCGGGTTCGATTCCCTGCAGAAGAGAAGTTATTTTTATGATAAATTTAGATGAAATGTTTAATAATAATTAAATGTACCAACGAAACCTAATACATGAAAAAAACCGAGCAAAGTAATTATGAACTCGTATTTGAGAAAGTTTATCAGAGTTGTCATGGACCGATTTTTTTCTTTTTTTAATAGTTAATAACTTTGGTTTTACTCAATATTTGTCGATGAAACCTAGCCTACAACATGCGTAACATGCTTGCACTCACCTCTGAAAAAATTGCGCCAGTATTGCGCCTATAAAGTCGTACTGGTGGCGCAGACGTACACAAAAAAAGTTAAGGCCGGATTCGGTTTTCGGAATGTATAAAATGAAAAAGGTATTCATCAGTTTATGAATTCTGACCAATATACAGACAAAACTTTAATTTTATGTATACATATATAGATATATTATTTCCTTAGACTTATTTATTTAGTATAAAAACGTTGCTTAGGCTTTTAATTAATGTTAAAGTTGTGATGGCCGACGCGCTGACCGCCTTCCTCTTCTTTACCACCCTAGGGCGGTAAGGAAGAGGAATTCTTCAGCTTTACGCACGATTAGCGAGTTTGTTTACATTTAACAAAACTAATGTGCTGTTCTTTTATTAAAGTAACTGTTTATATCGAGTTTTTAGTGAAAAACAATGAGTGAATCAAGTGACTTTGACGAAAATGTGGAGAATAATACTCCTCCAGAAATAATTCTGGAGTGAAGAAATAATTAAAAAACAGAAATAATTCGGCAAAAAATACAACTCAAGAATTAATGCCATCTTTATCAAGAGAGAGATACGAACTTACATACAACAAGTTTATTTTTTTCTGTATTTATTATTTAAATCTAACAATCGTAGATAAATACGGTACGCAACTCGTGCGAAAACGGCATTTTGCATTGCTCGTGTGGTTTTACTACCCTCGCTGTCGCTCGGGTGCAAACTCCACTCTCGCATGCAAAATGCTACTTTCCGCACTCGACGCCTAATGTACTATTACCTAAGCTTTCATTTAAATCTTAAAGCTTCCATCTAAATAGCAGGAGTAGATAAATATATTATAATTATATAATATATTGTATGCAACAAGGCAGCAAAGAAAATATTTCTGTGTTCATTGCCTGCCTCGGCAGTTAATTTTCATAGCCTGTCCTCGCCTCCGGCTCAGAGGCTAACTTAATCACTCGTTAGTAAAATTCCATTTTGCTGCCTAGTAAAAAACTATAAATCAATAATCTATTATTTACCTTTATCTTTATTCGATATTAGGAGTTTGTTTGATGTAAATACTTTTAACTAATCCAGCAAAATTTTAAAATCTTAGAAAACCATGAGTAGTGATAATAATTGTTTCGTGCCATTAAGAATAATGCGTAATATTGTAGTTGTAGTTATAACTTTTTTTCCCGCCTGTTGCTCCTAGTGAGAGATATATTCGTAGGAAAAGGAGAATAACTCGCGCTAATGAGCTTCCAATTTCATTGGTTCCCACTCTTTATTTCCCGCACGTTTCTTCAAATGGGAGAAATTCCCTCTTTCCAGAAGTGAGGGAAGTAGGTCTGTAACTACCCGCGCTAGAAAATCAGTTTTTCCTTGAAACTCATAATTAATTCACGAAACTAGCAGTTCACGCCTACCTCTAGTTTTACATACTGATGTGTTGCAATAGTCGCTAGAGATGCGTCTAGGAAAACACCTTTACAATATTATGCCAGCGACTATGTCTCAGCGTCTATTGCTGAAGTCGCGTCTTGGAAAACGTACATAAAAACTGGAACTTTTATTTTCCTCCTAATCTCTAAGAAAAATAGATAATATAATTAGTATTAATTCTTACGAGTTCCACTGAATTTAGAATCTTATTCAGAACAAACTGAAGCGGCCGTTTCTTAAACAGAACATTTATTACAAAGATCTAAAAAAAGCTAATTAGCCATTTTTATCCGGGCAGACAAACGCTCAAGATGCAATTGATACTAAAAAGAATCGAATATTTACAGAATTTCCCAAAACATATTATGCCTTGTTTGTGACCTGAAATGGAGTAAACAAGTCTATTATAAATATTTAATTAGTTTATATTATTAATGTTTTTATCGAGGCGACTGAAAGATAATCAATCACTTTAGAAAGGAGTTCCCCTCCCAAAATAGTGGTCTGCTAGGTCTTACAGTACAATCAAACTACACTGCTACTGCTACAACCATACATGTTGAAACATGTTTCACAACATGTATAGAGTGGTCTTCCAAAGTTTCAGCTTTGATAAACTTGTTTATGGTAACAAAATATAGAAATGTTGGACTGTGTATGGGCGTGTTGTAAAACTTGGTTACAGCATGTCTGAACGTGTATATGGGCTCTTTAAATGAAAAAAAGTGATAATTTAAAGCTTTGCTAATTTTTTTTATAACATCATTAGAACTCAGCAGCAAATGTTAGAGTTAGAGATGAGTGTTTAATTGAACGAGCGTAGTGAGATCGTCATTCCAGAGACTTAGGCTTTGAAACGTTTGTGTGTTTGTTTGTTTGCCTAATGATAAGTGGCGTAGAAATTTATCGATTTAAACTAAATTCGGCACACAGGCGCATCTCATGATTTGTGACAACTGTATAGTTTCCGGAAATTCCACACTAAATATTTTCAAGATGGCGGTCAATATGGAAGACTAAACAAAAAGTTTTTGGTAGCCATGACATGTTGTATGTCGAGTTAAAGGTCTTGAAGAGCAGGAAAGGAACTAACTATTGTGACCGAAATAGGGGTTTGAAAAAAAAGTTAATGGTTATATAGCATGGGACATACTACAAAAAACTCATGCTTCATTTATAAAATAAAAGACAGTACATAATAAGAGGTAATTACTTACCGAACATTGATGCGAGGGACAGTAGATGTCGTCTTGGGTCTACTCTAAAGACGGCTGATGTCTCACCATTCAAATTTGGATGCCAAAGTCCCGCTGCTTTTATAATGCTTCTTAACTGCATGCTCTGCAAAATTTCAGTGAGTAAAACAATGTATTACTGGTATGTATTGCTTAGTACTGGTAAATTAAGTGCCCTCCCGGTGAACATTACCACAAGCTAACCCCCTTCCCCATGAAAGAAACATCATGTCCACTGCAGTGTCGATAGTGGACGACAGGTGGAAGGTTACAATCAACGACCGGGAGGGCACGTAATTATACATTACCCAATATATACACACACACACACACACACACACACACATATATATATATATATATATATATATATATATATATATATATATATAGTTATATATATTGGTATATATATAACTAATATATATATATATATATATATATATATATATATATATAGTTATATATATTGGTATATATATAACTAATATATATATATATATATATATATATATATATATATATATATATATTAGTTATATATATACCAATTTTATGTAATATATACTTACGACGTTTCTCAATTCAGTTTCCAATTCTCTGACGACGCCATATTCAGCTAGTTGCTTAAAGCCGTAAGAAGCATAACCTCCTTCTTCCCACATGGTGAAGTTAGGTGTATGCGAAGCACCGATTACATCAGAGAAATGTGTCAGCCATAGTGTTGTAGGAAAATCTTTCGGGTGAGTTTCCGGCGACCATAATCCTTCTAGTAAAACCTTTAAATTCAAATATAACATTTAAATTAAGTGTAAAGTTAGCCATTTGTCTTAACAGTTCAGATTTTATAATATTATGATTATGTTTGAATTTTACAGTTTTTTTACTTTCTCATATAAAAAGAATGTTTTGTGATGGCACGCAAATTCGATTTTAAGATTTTAATGAATTATCACGTATTGAGGCCCCCTGAATCCAAAAAATTAGTTAATAAAAAATGTCAACCTGTAGTCTGTGCAGGCGCATGAAGCCTAAACTACTGGACTGATTTTGACGAAATTTGGCATTCATGTTTAGAAAAAACATACCCCGAGGCGAAATCGAGAAATGAATTTTTGCTCTAAATTTGGGAGCGTTATCTGCCAAAAAGTCTGAAGAAAAAACCTGAAACATTTCTTTTTGAAAAAGTTTCCGACGATTTTGAATAAAAAATATTAAATTTATTCCATTTAAATAAGAATCTAAAATCAGCGATATATGCTGTTTTCCCGGGAAAATCTAGTTTCCGATATATTAAAGAAAATAAATCTGATTTTATTAAAAATCGAAATAAAGGAAACAACCACCTGTTGAACACATTTTAAATATCATCTTTATCATTGAAGCGAGCTTAATGCAATAAATATTTAATATCAAGCAAATGAATAGTTAATTATAATAAGGTTACAGTTTAAAAGGATGATTGGAGTAGGCGGTAGTGCCAAGTGGGACTCTCACTTCACTTGGAAGGTTCCATAGGAACCCTCCTAAAAGTAAATCACAGTCACAGCTAGCGGATAGACATGCGTATCCATATCCATCTATGTAGATAACAATTTATTAAGTTTTTAAAGGATCTGGGACAGAGATTATAAGAGAAAGATAGTCTCAGTTGTCTCCAACCAATTTTTATTTTCTCATATAAAGAGAAAGTATTGTGATGGCGCGAAAATTCGATTTTCAAATTTTGATGCATTTATACGTTTTATGATCCAAAAAAGTGTTGTTTTTAAAAAAGTCTGTTGTTTGTGTTGAAATCGAATTTTCGCGCCAACACAATATTTCTTATTTATATATACCTACTAGGTATATGAGAAAGTAAAAAAAATAATAATACAAATAAAAATAAATTACAAAAATACCTATGTTTTAAAATTGAACCAATAATAAGTAATAAATTTAGGGATATGAAGAATTATAAGGGATATGGGAAGTTCGGCTTATGAACATCTACTTAGATAGGTAAGAAGGTATAAAAAGGGATTTCATGGAAAACACTATAGCTTCACTATAGGGACACTATAGAATGGAATAGAAGTTTGACACCTTTTATATCAAACTAATGCAATATTATTTATAACGAGAAAAATTCTTCTACATTATTATTAATCTCTTCTATAGGGATATTGATAACTTAAACTAAATAAGAAATTTGCCTTGTTCCCATGTGGTAAACTTTCTTCCCCGAAAAAGAGTTTTAATGAAGAATTACAATTTTAGAGATTATAACTTATGTATTATTAGGAATAGCAATTTAAATTTAAATATAATAATACTGTTAAAACCTTACTGTTTTATAAATATTATATAAGGAATAATAAGGATCAAATATGTGGTGAAGGGCAGAAAGTGATTTTATTTGAAGTTGGACGAAATGTGTCACACATAAATCAATAGAAATTCTTAAATAATAAAAATAGTCACGAATGCGACGTCTTTGCCTTATACTTAGCATGATCGCATGCGCAGCATTTTGTCGGAGGTTCTTTAAAAGTGGAACCTCCGTCGACGCTCAGAGCACAGAGTGTTTTGTTTCCTTGACTCCAACCGTTGGCATGACGTAGAGCTCCTCTGAAAGTTCAAAGACAAAAAAGTTCATTAGTAATTATGATTTAGATAGGCTGGGCATGTGGGTGAACTGTCCAGGAGATAGCATGCATTAAAGTGACTGACTGACATCTACATCAAGCTAGACTTTTGTGTACTAGTTATTTTTTGATACCGTCCAAGAACATGTAGTTGGCGAAGTTCGCCTGTGGGACATATAGCTTGACCATAAGCTGTTAAAAAAACCGGTGGATGAGGCCATTTCCCACCCATTTTGGCGGTCAATGTGATTTTTGATTCAGAGTACAAACTTAATTAATTAGTAGATCAAAAATCAAGGTGATGTTAGTCATTCAAATATTTCTCTAAATCAAAGTAGTCACCTATCAAGTGACAAACTAACTCAACTCTTGGGGGACACCCAACATTCTAGCTTGATGTTAGTCAGTCACTCTTATGAACGCAATCTCCTTTACTAAAAGGGTTGTACTATTTTATAGTTATTTACGCACCAAGGGAGTAATGCTGGCATAATTCCCTGAGCAATAAAGTTGCAATGAAATTCCTAAGGCAAAAGCCGAAGGAATCATGAATCAAAGTCTCGAGGCGAAGCGGAGAGACTTAAATGTTGGTTCCCGAGGCGTAACCGAAGTAACCATGAATTTTATTCCCGGAATTAAGTATTGCTCTGGGAATTATGCCTTTTTGCTTTCGTTGTGCGTACAAGATTTTTCCTTCAGAAGGGAGAAAAAAAAAATTCAAATTTATAACACAAGATATCCCTTATTTATCTATTTTACGTAACTTTATATTTAAATAAAAACGAGTACATTTAAAAAAGAACTAATAAATTTAACTAAAAACAACACAATTAATAGAACATTTACTCAAAACACGGAGCGTTTTAAAACACCAGAAAGAAATTATTAAAAACAGCTGATTGCGAGTCATGTTTGTAATAAATAGTGTTGCCAGTTTAAATCTTCGTAAAATCCGTTTGAACTTTGAACGCAGCTCTTTTACCAGAATTAAGTTGACTGCACTGAATTTACAGGGAGTTATGCCATAACTCCCTGTGGCTCGGCCAGGTAGTTAAAACACTTAACACTCTAAAAACCTGGCAGTTAGGTTAACTTTTTCTCCCGCCTGGAGGTAAAATGATTTATGTTCAAACATAAATCTTAGTACTAGAATTTTCGTGCCATCACAATACTTTCTATACATACTGGTTTTAAACATTTTTTTTTTGTTGTCCAATCATCAGTGCATATTCAGTGTGGTGGTCAAGTGAAGTCTAATTTAATAAAAAATCCACCTCTTTGTGTTAAATAGACTAATGTATAAATTTACTAAGTGCTTATTCGTGATACTTGCTGGATCTTTACACCTGTTCTGCTTAAACGCCTGAGTAAACTAAAGGAGTCTTGATGGAGTCACCTCTCTGTTGATTCCTTAATTTCACTTAGACTATAGGGTCATAGGGTTTAATTTTCTTCTGCAGATCATGGAAGTGCTTACGCGCGATACTTGCAGGATCTTTAACTCTGTTCTGCTTAAACGCCTGAGTAAACTTGAGGAGTCTGATGGAGTCACCTCTCTGTTGATTCCTTGATTTCACTTAGACTATAGGATTTAATTTTCTTCTGCAAATAATGGTGTTTAGGTGGAACTGGTTCAGTGTTCTTTAGCTCCAGCAAGAAGTAATGCTAAGTACTTCAGTTTGTAACTTACTTGTGGTAATAACCCTTGTATTGACTAAAAGGAATACCTCTAAAATGTAAAACATTATAATTTACATATTACTATTTATTTATTATAGTACAAAATGTTTACTTCACCAAAACTACCTGAGGGTTACACAGCCTGCTGGGGGTACACTCCAAAGAAACTGAATTCTACGTTTATGTCTGTAATTGGACGCGACCAACGTGTTTAAGCATTCGTCAGCAAACGTCGTCATACCGTCGTTTAAAACTTGAAAGCTGCCTTCACTCCTGTCCCCTTTGCTTGTTATCATGAAGTCAGTGAACGGAGAATTACTTTCCAATATAACTAAAGACAAAAAATAGGCAAACAATTTAATTACACTTGTTATCAGTACGTTTTCATAGTCTCCATTTTCCTGTTATATATTAACATATGTTTGCTTATCTCGGAAACTATTTTCTTTCCTTAAGGAAGCGATCTATACACTCTATAATTAAAACTAAGGTACTGTACCGTACCCCCTATTCGCTTCGCTTGTCAACCCCCCAGAAGGTAGCCGCTGTCCAGCAAATTCACTGCTTGGGGTAATATGTGCCTCTACCTATCAATGTCACTGGGCAGCCCTATGTAAGGTCAAGCTTTAGAGCATTACATTGAGCTTATGAATTAAGTGAAAATACATATTCATTTATTATAGGATAAAAATATTACTTTTTAAATTTATAAATAAATAAAATTCTTACATCCTACACTAACCCTCAAAAGCAATATTCGGTAATATGACCACCAGCCCCGGCCATGTCGAGCACAGCCGTACTATCCTTTACTTGAACGAACTCAAGGCATTTTGAACCCCCGTCTATTATCTTATCAAAGATACCTAGATAAGTACAATTAATTTTAAGTTACAATTAGTTACAAACTGAACCAGAAATAAAAATCCACACCTCTAGCCATATTAGTTCATAAGATAATAAAGTTTTGTTATTTTTTCGCTTGAAACTCAAGGCAATTATTGACTCATCTTATTTCTAAGGCACTTGTAGCAATCCTAGAAACTTGAAATTTTGTATATATGTAGAGTTTAATGTACAAATAAAGGAAAAATTAAAAAAATCCGCATAAATCTGGTACTTAGCCCCTCTCAAGTCTAATAGAAAAACCGCCTATTCAAAATATTAAAAATAACTCTGTACACGTTTAAATTTAAAAACATTTTCTGACTTGGCAATTAAAGAACGAGGATACAAAGCCAGGTATATGACACTGCATAACATTTAAAAAAAAAAACAATCTTAGTATAAACCATAGGTCAAAAATATAAATGTAATAACAACAAACTGTTCATCCTATTTGTGCTGTGTAATTGCCAGAAAATGTTTAAAATATATCTTTTTTTTCTTGATGGATGTTGTAGGTGTTAAATAAATACTATCAAAACTTGTTAGTTTTCATAAATATATTTATTATGAACCGTTTCGACCCCTTTTCTCTCTTTATAAGGTAATTTTTCTTATGTTAACACTGAAACATATTAATAATAGGTATTAATTCAAAATTCCTTCGTTTTTCTTATTAATTTATCATTAACTTTTTTGCTGTGAATGATAACATTTGGATTTTTCATCACAATTCCAACAAATATGAAACAACAATCCTATTTTATAAATATAAACAAAATAATTTAAAACAAATTCTTATAAAGAGAGAAAAGGGTCGAAACGTTTCATAATAAATATATTTATGAAAACTAACAAGTTTTGATAGTATTTATTTAACACCTACATCATCCATCACGAAAAAAAATATATATATATATATTTTATACAAATTAACGAAGGTGTTCAATTTTAACAACGTCATTTGCAGAAAATGTTTTTAAATTTAAATGTGTAGAGTGATTTTGAAATAAAAAGTTTGAGTTTGTGAGGGACAGAGATTAGAGAGGAGGGAAAGACAAACAACATCCCTTACTTGTACTGAATGTATTAGACCTCGTAGAACTTACTTAGACAGGAGGAGACTTGGCTAAACCAATGATATCACAGCGTTATACGTGAGACTTGGCTTATTTTTTTACATAAGTGTTTTTGTGGGTATAAAAACTACTATTAAAGACAAGTTGGATGAAAAAATTAAAACATAAAAAAAAGTGCAAATCCAAATATAATTCCCAAGTTATAGGGTTTATTTTGAAGAATGCGGACTGTCTGTTTGCAGTCCGTCGTAGACTTGGGTGCCAAGCAGACTGCGGACTGTCTGTTTGCAGTCCGTCGTTGAGTTGGGTGTCAAACAGAATGCGGACTGTCTGTTTGCAGTCCGTCGTTGACTGGGGTGTCAAACAGAATGCGGACTGTCGGTTAGCAGTCCGCCGTTGACTGGGGTGTCAAACAGATACCGCGGACTGTCTGTTTGCAGTCCGTCGTAGACTTGGGTGCCAAGCAGAATGCGGACTGTCTGTTTGCAGTCCGTCGTTGAGTTGGGTGTCAAACAGAATACGGACTGTCTGTTTGCAGTCCGTCGTTGACTGGGGTGTCAAACAGAATGCGGACTGTCGGTTAGCAGTCCGCCGTTGACTGGGGTGTCAAACAGATACCGCGGACTGTCTGTCCGCAGTCCGTCGCTGACTTGGGTGGCCTAACAGAATCCGGACTGTCTGTCCGCAGTCCGTCGCTGGCCGGGGTGGCCAAACAGAATGCGGACTGTCTGTCCGCTCTCCGTCATTGACTGGTATTGCCAACCAGAATGCGGACTGTCTGTCCACAATACGTCGTTGACTGGGGGTGCCAATCAGAATCCGGACTGTGTCCACAGTCCGTCGCTGACTGGGGTGGCCAAACAGAATGCGGACTGTCTGTCCGTAATCCTACACCGACTTGGGTGGTAATCATGTCAAACTATTTGACATTAGCATTTTAATGTTTCATTATGTTAATATTTAATCTGTTATTATAATTAATACCTATTGTTGAGACATTTATCACTTATAATACAATATACGGATAAGTACAATAAGGAAAAGCAGGCTTGTCCGCGCGGACTGTCTGCTTTCTGTTTGACCGTATATAATTATAAAAATTAAATTAATTATTTAATGCTTGAAACGGTTGATTACATTTTTTATGTAGTTAAGAAGTTAATAGATTATGAATAAATAGTTCAATATTATTATTTTTTATCTCAATTATGATAAAAAGAAGTAAATAATAAATTTTTATTGATTTCCAAAGAAATAATGTTTAGAATTCCTCCTTATTCTTATAAATATATTTTATTTGCTAGATTCCTTATCCAGCAGTTCGATATTGTTATTCCATGCAAATAAAATATACAGAAATAAAACGTAAGTAGAAGGATAATAAAACAGAAGAAGGGGGCCTATGCCCCCTATCAAGGATTTATTATTTAATCAAACATGCTTCCACAACATGTTTGATCGGCAAAAACGGACCCAAACATCGATTTTTTTAAGTGCTTCTATATATATTTTCCTGGGTTTCGAGGTCGGTTTCGTTTGGCTGTAGGATGAAGTTAAAAACATGTGCATTTTATAATTTAATTATATTAATGGATAACATAAAAAGTGAATTAATACTTTTTAAGAATAACAAAATCGTTAATGGTAATTTTGTTTATAATTTTTATTTCTCTTTTTATTTTATTTTATTTACATACTAGTAGTTCCATAAGGATTTTATGTAAACCAATTTGTGTTGATTCCTATTTCATAGCTTTTTTTGATTAGCCCAAATAGATTAAGATCATTATCAACATGTTTTTGAGAAAATAAAATCATTAAAGTCAACTTAGGTCATTATATGCATGATTTTTATATATTTTAGTTTTTTTTTATATTATTTAAAAATACTCGTATGTTATCAGTTTAGTGAACATAAAACACGTTTCAATTACACACACATAGTTCCCAATTAGAATAATTGATGTTTTTTACCCTTTAATAATTAATTTCAAATTATCATCACTGGTGTACACTTAAAATACAATATACGCGGATAAGTACAATAAACGGGGAAAAGCAGGTTTGTCCGCGCGTCCGTTTTTTGTATAATTACCTTTTTTTTTTCTTTTTTTTTTATTTATTTATTTATTCTATTTTTTTTTATTACTTTGACTTTTTAGTATTAACATACTACAGTATTACTTTAGTATTAACTACTAGTGTAGTTAAAGCATTCGTTTCTTTACTCCAAACATTAATTTTCTGAGTTAAATGAACCAATGGTTCAATAGATATTTACAAAAAAACAACAATATTTCTACTAAAAAAATTCCGTTTGGATTGGAGTTTATACCGTTTACCTCTCTAAGGTCATTTTTGGTTATTTCATAATAAAATATTATGCGAGTCTACTGATCTTTATATTGTTTTATTGATAATGATTTTATTGAAATTCGTTTGTTGTTACCTGTATAAAGAGATGAAGGCATAAAGTAAGTCGGGACCCCATGAACTGTGATTGTTACGTCGCCGTTTTTACCATTTGGAAAGTGTTCGCAAACACCTGTAACTAATCGACAGACGGTCAAAACTTGTAACAAATAAAACGACCACTTGAGTACTCTACCCATTTTTGTACGAAACTAGAAAAATTCCACTGAGTTTACCCGTATTCGTCTTTAGGGCCCTCAGACGGAGCCGAATTACGTTCCGTGTAAAAACGCACTGTAATAAATACTCTCGGGGGTTCCCGACCGATTCGAAGAGACGACCTCCGTCGACGATAACACGACTGAGGAATGATATCTGTACTGCCGGGTTGGAACGACTATAAATAAAAACCGGGGGGTTGAACTGACTACGATAAAACCGACAAGGTTGACTGATATCGACTGTATCATTTGAAAGATCGGGATGTCGATAACTGTCCGTCGAAATCGTCGTTCCTAGTACACTGGATAAAATATGATGAGAGTCGAAAGCGGTTCGGACCCTCGTGCATCCGATTTACCCGACGGAATTTCGCCCCGTCCGAATAAAATAGTGGTCGGTGTACATAAAACCGATAATACACGACGAAATGGTTTTCGCATAAAAATACCTTTACTCCTAAATGCAGTAGTTGTCCCATAATTCATCTTTCTCTCTATGTGTCCATCACAAAACGGTTGATATCACAGAATGAGAGAGAGTTGCACGGCTTTACTTCATCACATTGTAGATCTCCAACAGGATGAATATCCAATGAATTATTGCAGCTTTCACTATACATGTCATCAACTTCATCTTTCCATTTTCAAATGCATAAATAATAGTCCCTGCACTCTTTCCACTATTAAATCAGAATAAAATCATTTTACTGTTAGAAAAAAAAGAAAAAAAAAATCCGAATGCGCTGTAATTTTCAATAATTATACCTTTATAGGGTTTCGAGGTCGTCCTAGAAATCCTTATGCTTTTGGTAGTTCCGTCCGTCCGTCGCATCTTGGAGTATATCTCCCGACCTGCTGTAGCCAGAGATTTGAAATTTGGTATACAAGTTAAACTTTTTTTGCCCAATAACAGAAAAAATATTGCTACCTTAAACACTCAAAATTGTTTCGATCAGCGAGCAATTGTGAACTGATGGCAATATTTTATATTTTTGTAATTTTTGAGTGGGATAGCATTTAATCATTTTAATAATATTAAAATTTGGATCACAAATATATATCGCGTTCCAAAAATGGCGGTCATTTGCCCTAAAAGAACCAAATAAGTCTATACCTAAGTTGCTAAAGGAAAATATATAAGGACCTTGTTTCTCTAAAGTACAACTTTTTATACATATTTTAGTTTCCTAAAATTAATTTAAGATTTTAAGAAAAATTAAGATTTTCCTTCTTTAATTTTCCAACCATAAATGGTGTCACTGTAATATATTGATTTGTTAATCTTTATTTAGATATTTATATATGACTTATTACACTGTTGCCTTTAATTGATTTATAATGTTGTCACCATGAATAAACATATTCTCTTTGTTCTCTTAAACTAGATTGACTTTTTATTATAATTTAAGTTAAAATTAATAATATAAAATAATATTTATTAATATATTACAGTCACATATACAAAAAATATTGTTAATATGTATCTTAATATCAACTTGTATTTATAATTATAAATTTTATCTGTTATTAGTTCAATGCCTACATTTGTGTTGTAATACATACTTTAATTTTTTTGTATATTAATTTCTAAGTATTTCTATAATCAAATTGAAATATTTATAAATTGTTTGAAATATGATTAAAATTATTAAAAAAATAATCAAATGAAATCAATAATTAATCTATCTGCGTTTATCTATTTTCCTGCGTGTGTCTGTCCGTCCGTCCTCTCGCGTGCTCTCACAGCTGCACCTTTCGTCCGATCACTTTGAAATTTGGCATGTATGTGTCTTGTACCTGCCCACATATATTAAAAATATAGCGACTTAAAAAAAAAAAATTCAAAAAAATTAGGGTAAAAAAACTTAAGGGTTAATTTTTTTTTTTTTTCGACACCGTGAGGGGTATCATATGAAAGGGTACGTCGAGCTGATTACAAAAATATATAATTCTTTGGTTATAACTTTGATAGGGCGAGCGTAGGCGAGTTTGAAGCGGGCTTGAAACGTGTCCCCCCCCCCTCTATCTCGCTTATGTGAAGTGCAAAAAATCTGAAAAAATTCCTGAACATTCTTCGACCAAAAGTAAAGATACCACTTTTTGGAAATTTCGAAAAAAATATTATTTTATTTTTTATTGACAAAATACGTTTTTTTATAATTATGGTCTTTTCGGTGTATACTTTATCAGAGTGTGTTTTGAGAATATCAGACCCTTAGAATGGTTCAAAGTAAGCTTTTTAGCATTTTAAAAAAACACTGTTTATACACTTTACAGTTAAATACTATATAGTGTGGCCTACGGACCCTCGCTGTGTGCTGACTAGCACACACTTGACCTGTTCATTATTATTTGGCTTGCCAATCGATTTTTTTTTTCTTCCTATTTTTATATATTTTATATATTGTTCTTTATTATTTTGCTAGTGAACATATTTTTAGGTTTTTTTCTTTTAACTTTTTTTTTTTAAATTGAAAAAAGGGTCTATTTTTATAACATGTGTATATTTTTGGTTTAAGTGGTTCTGAAAACAAAACCAGCCATTAAACCATATATATCTTGATTTATTTCCAACCATATATCGATTTGGGGGTTTACAGTATTAAGGCGTTTTCACGCTGATTTAGTAGATATTTAAAGCTGCCGATCAGTCGGATGCTGATCAAAAAACAAAAAGTAATCCTCAATTCAATCTAGCCGTCTAATGCGTGTGAAAATATCACAAGATCACTCCATAAAACTAGCTTTATCACAAAGCAAATATTAATAACAGACTAGTTCCAACCGCTTTAACGGGCAACGAATGCGTACAAGATATCTAATTCTATTGGTTTAACAATGAAACCAATCAGAATTAATCTTATATTTTTTCATCTTTGTGAATATGTTTCATATAAATTGGCTTTACCATGCAATGACTGTAATTATTGTTGAAGAGAATAAATAATCATTGACGTCTCTTAGTATTTTATCTGTAGAATTAAGTCTTCCTGGTTTATCCTTATCTCGATAATTATATAATATAAATAGATATAACATTTTAGATAAATTTGGCATCAGATATATACATTAATCGTTTTATGTACTATATAATACTGGAGCTCAGGGCCAATAAAAAATAAAAGTAAACAATTTTAGGCAACACAATATAATTAATTTGGAATTTCATTGTAAACAAAAACAAATATAATATCTGTATGTCAATAAATATTGTTGTTCGGTTCTTAAAACTAGCTTCAAGCAATAAAAATTAATACTTGCGAGGTCAGATGGCTAATAAGGTGTCTATTTAATAAGAAAACTACTCTTCCATTAGTAGAGACGTTTTGACCCTTTAAAGGTCATCTCCAGTCAAATTTATTAATAGATGATACCAAGTCATTAGGATTTTTTTTATAAACTATCTCCGTCGGAGGCGGAGAGTGTCGATTTTGAATTTACATTAAGAGTTTAAATTATTAATATTATATCTATCATTACTAAGTATAAATGATTAGGCATCTCAACTACAAACATCTATTGATGTTTGTAAAATTAATTTTAAATAGATTTTTATATTGTCATTTATATTTGTTAATTGTTATAGTTATATATACAGGGTGACCGGAAGTTAACCATTCATGGTTAGTTACTATGGCCAAATTGGAACAAAAAATGTCGAGTAAGCATATGCCCATTTCTCAATAGTTCTCGAATTATCGATTTATTTCTTTTTTTTAAATGTTTCACGAAAAGTTTCAAACAATGCCAAATATCTCAAAAACTAAATGATATAGAGAAATTAGGCTAGGGAAAAATTTTAAAGAGCATAAAAAAAACCTTTCAGACTCACTCATTTATTTTGAAATTATAAGCTGCTAAGCATCTTTTAAGTCCGGGTACATTTAAAAATTTGATTTTTTTAAAATTCGACCACGAAATTCCTGAGCTTTCTTCTCTTAACTGAGGGATGCTAGAAGTGTGGCAATTTCAGGAAAAACTTCTGCGTTTCATAAGCTTTCAAGTGGTATAATTAAAGTTTAAGATCAATGTACTAGTTTTTGAATTATGTTCGATTGAATGTTACCAGACGAGAATTTTTTTGGTCAGGATCACAATCAATTCTTGTACAAATGCAAAAAAGGTTTACCCGAACAAAACCACAACACTTAAGGTTTTTTATAGGAAATTTGACGCTGAACAAAATAGTTCCTATAAACATGATTCCTCAAAAACTTCGTTTTCGAGATATTCGCAAAAATAAACATCTTTTTTGGACGTTTTTCATTAAACTTTTCAAATAATACACTTCTTATCATAAAACACGTTGCAACAAAAAATGTCCTACAAATGTGGGTCCTCATTTTATTTGTAGAGTTAATAGCATTTTTTTATTCTTTCATTTTTTCCATTATTTTCAATAAGGTGTTTTATGATAAGAAGGAACCATGTTTATAGGAACTTTTTTGTTCAGCGTCAAATTTCCTATATAAAAAAAAAAAAAAAATAATATATATATATATATATATATATATATATATATATATATATATATATATATATATATATATATATACACAATTTGTGTTAGTGAGAGACACCAAGGGATGTGCCACGTAAACCTGACACATAGGAACTGTTTCAACATTAGACTATACGTCACAAAGATGTTGGCTCGGCATTACGCCATGTCCTGCATCGTTTCGTCGCGTCCGGCTCATCAGGGGCCCGACGATGCCCACCCAACTCTGGACCTATATCTAATCAAGAAGATCAGATATCAGGTTTTATCAGAGACGAGCGTGCTCTCACACCGCCATTCTTGCTTGGCTGGCAAAACAAATCAGCAATAAAATACCGTGTTTTTGCACACTGCAATAAGGTACACAATTTGAGTTAGTGAGAGACACCAAGGGATGTGCCACGTAAACCTGACACATAGGAACTGTTCCAACATTGGAATATACGTCACAAAGATGTTGGCTCAGCATTACGCCATGTCCTGCATCGTTTCGTCGCGTCCGACTCATCAGGGGCCCGACGATGCCCACCCAACTCTGGACCTATATCTAATCAAGAAGTTCAGATATCAGGTTTTATCAGAGACGAGCGTGCTCTCACACCGCCATTCTTGCTTGGCTGGCAAAACAAATCAGCAATGAAATACCGTTTTTTTGCACACTGCAATAAGGTACACAATTTGTGAGAGACACTAAGGGATGTGCCACGCAAGCGTGACCCATAGGAACATCTTTGTGACGTATAGTCTAATGTTGGAACAGTTCCTATGTGTCAGGTTTACGTGGCACATCCCTTGGTGTCTCTCACTAACTCAAATTGTGTACCTTATTGCAGTGTGCAAAAACACGGTATTTCATTGCTGATTTGTTTTGCCAGCCAAGCAAGAATGGCGGTGTGAGAGCACGCTCGTCTCTGATAAAACCTGATATCTGATATTCTTGATTAGATATAGGTCCAGAGTTGGGTGATCATCGTCGGGCCCCTAATGAGTCGGACGCGACGAAACGATGCAGGACATGGCGTAATGCCGAGCCAACATCTTTGTGACGTATAGTCTAATGTTGGTAACAGTTCCTATGTGTCAGGTTTACGTGGCACATCCCTTGGTGTCTCTCACTAACACAAATTGTGTACCTTATTGCAGTGTGCAAAAACACGGTATTTCATTGCTGATATATATATATATATATATATATATATATATATATATATATATATATATATATATATATATATATATATATATATATATATATATATATATATATATATATATGTATATATATATATATATATATATATATATATATATATATATATATATATATATATATATATATATATACAATTAATATATATATTAATACATATATATAACAATTAACAAATATAAATGACAATATAAAAATCTATTTAAAATTAATTTTACAAACATCAATAGATGTTTGTAGTTGAGATGCCTAATCATTTATACTTAGTAATGATAAATATAATTTTAATAATTTAAACTCTTAATGTTAATTCAAAATCGACACTCTCTGCCTCCGACGGAGATAAGTTTATAAAAAAAAACCCTAATAACTTGGTATCATCTATTAATAACCTTTAAAGGGTCGAAACGTCTCAATTAGACGTGTTTTTCTTATTAAATATACACCTTATTAGCCATCTGACCTCACAAGTATTAAACTATAAGGGTGTGGTACAATAATTAACAATAAAATTAATTGAAGCGAGCGCAAGCGAGCTTTTTACAAGAGGCATTTTACAAAATATGCGTAAACGTTTCTGACAGCGTTTCTGACAACGTTTACGTGTCTGACGATAACTTGAGTAAAAATTGACCGATTTAATTAAAATTTGATATAAGAACGTTCCTTTTACTAATGCTCAGGCTAAGTTCGTCGGACAGCGTTACCCATCTTAGAGTTCGCTTGCACAACGCTCCTCGTGAGCTTCAAATGTAAAATTAGAATTTCAAGAAAAATTGGTGGGGGGATACAAAAAAAGTACATACAAGTTGTGGTTCTGCCTAATTTTTTTTAGTCCCCCCCCCCCCCCCCCCCTTCGGTCACATATATTGTAATTCTCAAGAATAATGTCATAAAACATTTGTTATACCACTGAAAAAGTAATAGAAATAAAAGAACCCAGTACCTATGAGGAAAAATCGTAAGGTCATAGATATTTTTTGACTTTTTGTTCGTGTTCTTCATAGTTTAAAGATATTCAAACGCCCAATATATTTTTTTTTTACGAAATATCTTTGGGCAAAAAATTGGGTCAAAAACACAATTTTTCCGAACTTTAGGCGCATTTTCCGGGAAAACTGTACGTATAGG
Source organism: Gerris lacustris (assembly GCA_951217055.1). NCBI lineage: Eukaryota > Metazoa > Arthropoda > Insecta > Hemiptera > Gerridae > Gerris > Gerris lacustris. The sequence continues at coordinate 39,082,996 of OX578285.1, read as the reverse complement.
AGATTTTTTGACTTCAGATTCGGATTCAGACACCTCGTAAAACATTGAGTTCAGATAAAACGTTCTTGGGGCCCGAAAGTTTGTTAAATTTTGTTGAACAGTGTTATTATTGTACATTTCATAAAAATAACTTCTCCTCAGCGGGTAAATGAACCCGTTTAAAGCTTTCTTTTAGGAACTAGATTTTTCCCTTTTATTTGTGAATAAAAACGCTATAGTATCTATTTGTTTTTTGGGTCTATAGGTTTTTTTTTTTAGGGTTTAAACACATTTTAAATTTATTTCTCCTACAGCGCTATATTTCGCCCTCACTTTGGGCTTTTTTAGTCTACAAAATAACAAAAAAAAATCCTAATTATTATTTTTACACATTTTTAACAGGATATAACAGCAACATATTAACATTTGATTTATAAAACAATAACTAATTTAATTCAATAAATACCTTATTTCAATTTCTCAGTCATAAATATGAGCCAATCCATAAAAAAGTTATAAATATGTTTTTCTTTTACATATAAAACGTCATATCATATACAATTGAGAAAATATAAAATTATAATAACTTGAATCTCCCCTGTTGCCTATCAGAGGGAGACTAAACATTTTGTACTATTAGATTTTTTCCGGGAAATCGGCTTATTAGATGTGTTTATAAATGAAAAATGTCGGAACCATTTTCGTGAAATATTTTTTTTTTCACCTCTCTACATGGTTTTTGGGGGCTAACCCATCCCTAAATTTGGAGGTAAAATTAATTTCTCAATTTCTCCTCGGGATATGATTTTTCTGAACAAGTATGCCGAATTCCATCAAAATCGGCCCTTTAGTTTAGGCTCCAGGCTTCTGACACAAACCACTTTTTTGGGCTCAGGGGGACCTCAAAACGTGTAAATCCATCAAAATCTCAAAATCGAATTTTCGTGCCATCACAATACTTTCTCTTTATGTTAAAAAAGTAAAAAGAGTAAAGGCAGCTTATGTTTCAAAAAATGTATTTCAACAAAATTGGTTAGTACTAGAGCTTCCGTGGTATTGATTCGGCCTAAAAAATAGGCCGCAATATGGACTGGGTCATATAACCTAGTGCTCTCTACTATGTCAATAAAATAACGGAAACTACCCAGGGGTAGACTTGGGACGCATACACGTGCCCCATATACATCTTCCCTTTTACATTCCCTTCATATATTATAATAAATATAGTATTATGTATTCCTATGATACAGATCAATAAACTGGTATTTGAGCTAAGGATTAATATTTCTTTTACTGCTAAAAAATAGAAAATAAAGGTGATCTTTTTTAGTTCGATTGGAAGAGGCATCATCAAGTTACATGAAAATTAATAGGAATAAATTTATTTGTTTATAACATAGCAAGTTTTGAACAAAATGGATTTTTTTTATAATAATAAAATGTTATATTTTGGCAATATCCTAAAAAAAAATTATAATAAAAACAATTATAAACAATTTGATTATTGTTAATATTCTGGAATTAAAGTATTTTTGGCTTCTTCGTGGGATAAAACAAAGTTAAACAAAATTATTAGCGGAAATAGAATTAATTTTTAGCGAATAAAACTAAATAATTGTAAGATAAAAAGAACTTTTTATACACTACGTTTTTAAATTTTCTGTCATAAATCATAAATTTGAAACCTGTCAAAATGAAGATCGTAAATATGGGTCATGTAAAAACAAAAAAAAATAACTTGCGGGTTTTTCCCGAACTAACTTTCGATACAGCATAATTTGCTGAAAACGGATTAAATTCTGCTGAAAGATGGCTAAAAGTGTTAAAATAATGCATTGCCATCGTGTTCTGAGCTTTTCTAAAAGAAAAAAGTTTTAAATGTGTTTTTAAAAAGAAAAGGTTTTAAATGTCTAGCTACTCGGGAATTTAGTTAAAAACCGATTGCAAGATTTGTACTGGACAAACAAACAAACAAACAAGAAAGCCAGCTGATAAAAACGTAGTAAAAAATAGAACAGATTTGTGGCGAACCAAAATATAAATAAACTAGAACAAATTTGACCTATTAAGCCTATTAAAGATTGGTGCAGGCCCCATCAATGAAACAGCAATAAACAACATATCTAATACATCTCAAAAAGTATAAGTCAACCCTAGGAAGCAAGTAACCAAATAAATGCCTCCAAAGTTAAACTTTTTTTTTATGAGCGTTTAAAAGTTAGCAAGGGACGTCTTGAAAGAATAAGCCGCTATTGGAGCTGTAGTTCCAAAGAAACAAATAACCAACATGCTGGCTCATCATTTAAACTTATTTTTATGAGCGTTTAAAAGTTAGCAAGGAATGACTTTATGTACAATGCCGCTTTTGGAGCTGCATTTCCAAGGAAACAAATAACCAACTAGCTGGCTCATCAGGTAAACCTATTTTTATGAGCATTTAAAAGTTAGCAAGGGAAGACTTTAAGGACAAAGCCGCTTTCGGAGCTGCATTTCCAAGGAAACAAATAAACAACTAGCTGGCTCCACAGTTTGACTGTGTTTTGTTTCAAAGGAAGAGAGTATATACGTGTATTGGCGTTTCAACGTTAGTAAGCGACGCTTTGAGGTTTATCCTTCTGCCATGTGTCTCAAGCATGCGTTAGGATGCAAAGGGTGGTTTAATTAAGTTACTCCGAGACAATAAGGATGCTTTACATTTCCAATTTCTCTTTGAGGTATCGAACTTCTCTATTAACTCGCCATGGAATTAGTAGTTAAACTAATTTCCCATTACGTTTTCATACATCCTACCGACCTTTAATATCCGTTTATTTCGCTCCCACACAAGTCGTTTATAAATTCCTTCGCGAAACATTATATATTACGGTTAGTGTATATACTTCAATAGGCAAGTTTTACTGAAAATGAAAAAAAAACTGAATTATATATCTTTTTTTAAGGATTTCGTGCTGATATAGCGAGACAGATAACGAATGTTTAAGCAAACAGGGAACGAGGTAAATGATTTTTTTCCTTCCTGTAGGTATTTATTATAACCTCAAGTCGTCACTCATTAATTTTAATGTTTTTGGAAGTTTAATATTCAGATTTAAACAGGGTTATATTTGCATGTGATCTGGAGATTAAACCATCTTCCAGACTGCCGAACCGAACAGAGGAAACGAGCCGAGAATTGGTCTCAGCGCATGCCCAGTCTGAGATGCGCATGCCCAGTCTCAGATGCGCATGCCCAGTCTGAGATGCGCAGGCGCACTTTAGACTGGGCATGCGCAGAGACTAATGCTCGGCTCGTTTCCTCGGTTCGGTTCGGCAGTCTGGAAGATGGTTTAATCTCCAGATCACTTGCAAATATAACCCTGTTTAAATCTGAATATTAAACTTCCAAAAACATTAAAATTAATGAGTGACGATTTGAGGTTATAATAAATACCTACAGGAAGGAAAAAAAATCATTTACCATTACATTTTCATTTAAATGTACTCATATAAAGAGAGAAAATGTCGATAGTATTGTTTAAGGTAGAAGATTTATAAAATAGAATGTATTTCGAGGTATGCTCAAAAACACAGGATCCTCCAAATACTCTTTGGATTAATGTAATACTTAAATACCAGTTATTCGTTTTTTGCACACTTAGCCTACATCCTACGTTATGAAACAAATGTCAATAATAGTATCGAAAGATATTATGTCTTTTTAAAAGTAATATCGGGATTTCGGTAAGAGAAAACTAACAGCTATTAAGACAAATGTGTGTATCCTGTGACAACAACGCACAAGTTAAGAAAAGTTAGGTCAACAGCAATTAATTATCTTAAGAGGTTAGGGTGTCGAGAATTGTGGTACAGCAAACAATTTCTAGCAATCTTCCAATAAAACTTTGGAGAGATATGAAAGAACGCATTACCAAAGAATCTCTTCAGAGCTTCTACTAAAGATAAATTATTTGAAGAAACTTTTTCTCTTAACCGACGAAACTAGTAGCAATACTTACTTACTTAGTCGGATCATCTTCTACCTTGCGGTGTTGAGGTAGACCAAAAAGATTTCCACCCTTTCCTGTCCGTGGACAGGACCTCTATAATGCGATGTTGCCTATCCATCAGGCTGTCTTCTTTCTCCCTCTGGGCCTTTTCCCCTCACACCTGGCTTCAAGTGCACTTCGAGGAAGTCTCTCAGTGCTCGGCCTATTTACTAGTCCGAACCATCGTAGTTAAAAGTTTTTAACTGCCACTATGTCCAACCTCAGTCTAATGGTTGAGTTCCTGACCCAGTATCTCCTTGTCTTGTCAGCTACCTTCCTTAGATAGCGCATTTCAGTAGCTAGAAAATGTTCGACTTGATTTGAAATTGATTCCAGCCCATTAATTTTTCAAAATAAAAAACAAATGTTTATAACCTGTCATATATATATAACCTTTTATACAAATAAAATCAGAGGTAAGAGAGTGTTGAAATTTCCTCCACTTCATAGAAAAAAATTGGATTATGGATATGTTTTTAGGCATCGAATCCAGTGTAGCCAACCTTTACACCTCCCCTTCTGAAGACGGTTGCAAGTAGTGCGCTCCTGTTGGCGAAAAATACTAATAATAATAAGTACTAAATAGGGAAAACCGAGCTACCTCCTAACTTTCAAGAACTAAATATAAAAGCGTCACATTTTTCATGTCGTTATTAACGTGACAGATATTTCATCTGTCTCCCACCTTAAAAATATATCTATGTTAGAATTAATTTAACTATTATTAGACGTAAAAAGGTAGTACCCACTGACATTTTGGTGTATTTTTCCTGAGAATGCTAAAAGTACCCTTTAGTACAACATTTAATGGAAACCTATTAATTCATTTTCCTATTTATTATCGAATAACCTATTGTCAGATATGTTATTGAAATAGCATCGGTTCATTTTACTATTCGAGATTAAGGAAAACTTATGAGTGGGATATTTTACTGGAGTACAATGCCTTATTACGTAAAAGCGGGAAAGGAAAACAGGACACAACTTTTATTATTTGTGTACATTATCCATGGTCTACGACTACGAAATACATTTTAAATTGATAAGCTCTATTATTTTTAGTGGTAGAAAATTGCTGTTTTCGTAGATCAAACAAGCAAAAATGAATCTTGGAATTTGTCTTATTAGATAACCCCTTATTATTATCTATCTTGCACTAAAAAAAAATCTAGAAGTGAAACATTTGTTTAAAACCCCGTAGTTTTAAATTTGCTACCTTGCAAATTAGTGTAGCCAACGCTAGAGTGAATTAAAAAATAAATCTGCTCATTTGCTTTTTGCTTCATAGCCTTATACTCGAATACGGACTTGAATTATTGAAGATTTATTTTGTCACACTCAGTCGGTGGCTGAGAGGAGTAATTGTCGAAGATTATGTTGAGTGCCACCTACCACCATCCCATTTGAAAATGAGGGATAACAGGAGAACTGAGGAAACCAGTTTGGAAGGTAACATGGGGACAATCTTGGTAACAGAGTAACCACCTAAATATTAAAAAAATGCATAAATAGATATAAAGACAAACCGATAAAAAACAAACCTTTTACTAAGTCGCAATTAAATCTGTTCCTTTGCCAGTTAACCAAAGAAAAAAAACACCCGGTAGGAACGAAGTTCCTTACATTTTTCATTAAATATAAATTTTAAAATCACACTGCTAAGTACGTAACATTGCTAACTACTTATACATAGCGGAGTTAGAAAAGAGACAAAATTGTACCTAGCAGAGTTAAGGCAAAATTAAAAGAAAATCATTATTTGTATCATTAAAGCAAGCGTCTTACTATAAATATATATTAAATATAAGAAAAAAGCTGATCATGATGAGTTTATAGTGAAACAGTATGTTTGTCAAGTATCAGGCTTCCTTAATAACACTTTTTCCCGTCTTTTGATGCTTACGTTTACGCGAGCTTGGGTTTACGAACTCTTGGTCGGATAACGTTTTCCGACGAACTCAGCCTGGGCATTGGTAAAATGAACATGTATACCAAATTTCATCTTCATTTTTTACTCAAGTTATCGTCATCTGTAGATTTCGTGACGGATTTTGCGTGACGGTTATATTGTGACGGTGATTTTGGTCGTTTTTTTCGGATTCAATCCCGAGCTCCAGAACTTGCCATAAGGAACTTCGTTCCAATAATAATTAAAGATTTAAGTACTATAATATAAGCGATGGGACTGCAAAATATCTGTTTTTATTTGTCTGTTAGTCCGTTAGAATCGTTTACTTGAGTAAAACTAAAACCGACACAATGAAGTAATAAAGATCGTCATATCCTTTAAATTGGATGTTAACGACCAAAGAAAGTAAACAACGTTTTTACCGATATCTTACGTTTTAACTTAATGATTTTAATAAAACTTCACATACATCGTCTAAAGTACAGTTGAAACAGGCATGTACAATTTCAACTTAAATACAAGCAGAATTTTTTGTGTAGTGAAGTGATACATTTTATAATAATTGAAAATGAGATGTCCGAAGCGTGGATTTAGTAGAATAGTAAGAATGAAGGGTGGCTCCCCCACTATTAGTCTCACTATTACACTCATACTATTTAACAACTCTATTTTTAATTATATATATTTTTATTTTTATTTTTTTAATATTTAATAAATATATTTAATTATCTATTTTCTAAATATTCAATACATATTTATTACTATAAGCTCGCTTCAATGATAGAGCCTAGTTATTGTCCCATAATGGCTATAAACTTCTTTATTAAAATAAATAAATACCAACAGAAGAAAATAGATAAATAAATACCGATTTAAGTGAAAAAACAATTAATGTCCTTCCTTTTCACTATATTCTATATCTTATATTCAACTAACAATCATCTTCTTTAACCGTCAACTCATCATGATTGACAATTTTCTATAAAATATTCAATATTTATTGCTTTTCGCTTTCTTTAATGATAGAGCTAAGCGATGCCTAGTATCAGATAATTTAACATATTTTTCAAAACATATTTTGAGTCAGGTGTGATTTAAATAAACAATGGACGTAGCTTGTCTAAAAAAGAGTGAAACAAAGATGCCAAGTCAGTATGTAAGTGGACTTGTAGAGATAAAGCTGTCATAGTCATTTATAATCTCGTGCATTGCAACACTGAAATGGATTATTATGAGTTGTCAGATCATTTCTGTGTGATTAAACGATCTAATCAACTGAGGTAAACTTGTTTAGTGAGATGGTAATTTATTTTATGAAGCACCGCCAAATGTAGTTTGGCTGAAGGTGTTTTTGTATTTGCACCTCTGATGGGACGGTGACTGTACTGCATTGAATGCTTGCAACTTTTCAAAATGTTCTAAACAGCTTAAACTAGGAGAGGTTTTTGTGTATTGAAGTGGGTATATTATTTATTTTATGAAGCTCCGCGAAATGTAGTTTGGCTGAAGGTGTTTTTGTATTTGCACCTCTGGAACGGTGACTGTACTGCATTGAATGTTTGCAACTTTTCAAAATGTTCAAAACAGCTTCGACTATAGGAGAATTTTTTGTGTATTGAAGTGGGTACATTATTTATTTTATGAAGCACCGCCAAATGTAGTTTGGCTGAAGGTGTTTTTGTCATTCCACCTCTGGGACGGTGACTGTACTGCATTGAATGCTTGCAACTTTTCAAAATGTTCTAAACAGCTTCAACTAGGAGAAGTTTTTGTGTATTGAAGTGGGTATATTATTTATTTTATGAAGCATCGCCAAATGTAGTTTGGCTGAAGGTGTTTTTATCTGTACTGTACTGCATTGATTGCTTGCAACTTTTCAAAATGTTCTAAACCAATTAGAAGAACATTGAAGAAAATGAATTTGAAAGTTCTTGGATCAAAAGTGCGAGAGGACATACAGGCTTAGATACGGTCTAATCCTGTTCAGGCATGCTTAAAACTTGTACATATTTGAAACCCTGGTAAGCCTATTCTTACTTTTTTAAAGCGAGCACTTAAAGCGAATAGTGTTAGCGTCCGGTATTGTTTAAATTTTTAATATTGGAATTTTTACAAGGGAAGTTTTGCCGGGTTATTTTTGTTGTAAGTAAGATCGGTTGAGATATTATTATTGATAAGGGAGTTGTATAGGGTAAGGGAGGTAGCTGGGATACAGGCTGGGATACAGGCCCAGGGTAAATGGGTCATACCCCCCTGGGAACCGAACCCCCTCCCTAAGACCCCACTGCATTGCTACTGCTTCCCCTCCCCCCTTCAGCCTTCCCGCTAATGCACCAAATTTACGCCATTCTCCACTCACCCACTCCCGCCTTTTCATGGATCATCAGCTCTTTCGTTTATTTAATATTTTTTTTTTAAATAAGCAATAACGTATCTCTTGTCGATACCGATTGATTCATCCAGTATTTCTATAGCTACAAACGCAGCAGACTAAACATAATAATTAATGAAATTTTACGGACAAACTAATAAAAAGGAAAGCGGAAGGACTAGTTGGTTGCTACTACAATAGTTATACTTTGAATTCAATACAAATAAACTAAATATTAGATGACGCTAGTTCAGTCCGTTGATTTCACAATACTCTTCCCGTTTTATTATACAACATTTTGTGGTGAAACTGAAGAATATGAGGCGGTTTATAGAAAAGATGGCGGGGCCTCACTTCAACTTAATTTTTTGACAAAGGGATATCAACTCTCCCATGAACAAATCATACATTTATAATTTCTCAAATGTTTAAATCATATAAATGTACTGTGTGCCAAAGGGATATAACCTATCAAGTTTATAAATAAAGCAAAGTTGTGCCGCCAAGCGATCCTTGACCGTATCATCTCCTTCAGTTCAGCCCAGTTTGTAAATAGTCACGTGTGTTTAGTTTAGGTATATATATATATATATATATATATATATATATATATATATATATATATATATATATATATATATATATATATATATTCTAACATCTATGTGTATATTATTTTCCCCCAAGTTTAGCTCAGTCAATATTGCAGTAACACGAGGTCCTAGATATAAATTATTTTTAGTTATTATATTATACAGTATCACTTTTTATTTTTTTCTAAAATTGATTTTTTTCTTCTAAAATTCTAAATATAGAGGTTTTATCTTTTGTTTCGATAAATTCAATAAATAAATATACGATTTCCGTTTTATCTCCACCTATCATGAAATAGCTCAAAATGTGGTCCACTTGATCCTAATGAAAAATATCTGGTGTTAACAATCAAGTATTAAAATAATTGTATTTCTTTACTTTTTCAATAATATTATATTCTTTTATGCTTCTTCTCCACTGATTGATTGGCTTCGTCTTTATCATTAATTAAAAAACTATTAAAACTTTATTTTGAAATTACCTATTTTACTTAACTTATTCATCGATGTGCACTATATGTTCGTGTATATAATAAATACTAATAAATAAATGTTTACTACTAAATGACGTTAAGTGAAAAAGGAATCGTACAAAATTTGTGGAAAAAATAAAATCATAATATAGCAAAGGCCCAAAGGGTTTGTGTGCTGAGTGTGTTTATGCTTGTTTGGAAGGTACTACTTTACGTGTACCACAATACACTTACCACCACATACCACTTCTTACGTGCACAGGGTGTACACTTTACCACTGGTGTACACCCTGTGCACGTAATCTAAATCTTAGTTGGGACTACAGAGCCCGGAAAAGAAGTAAGAATATAAATAACTAAATTCCTTACCCCAACAGGGAAGAGGACGCAGAACTTGTATATAATAAATAGTATAAAATAAAAAAGTACTACTTTAGTACTAAGATTAGTCGAAATTAACGAAGCTGGAGGTCATTTATGGTCGTTCTATCATTATTCGATTAACTATAGGCATCGCGTGGCTCTATCATTGAAGCGAGCGTATAGTAATAAATATGTATTGAATATCCAACGCTGTCCAACGAACTTAGCCTGAGTATTAGTAAGAGGATCATGTATAAGAAATTTTAACTAAATCGGTAAACTTTTACTCAAGTTATCGTCACACGCGTAAACGTTACTGACAGCTGACAGACAGACAGACAGACAAGATGCATAGTTTGTTGAATGTAAGAAGCTCGCTTCAATTATTTTTTAAAAAAATACATAAAAGGGGAATTCTTAGGGATTAGAGGTAAATAAATAAGTTTGTTTATGTGAAAAAACAAAAATTCTGATAACATAGAACATTTTTAATTAACACCATTTTCATAATACAAACATAGATTAGGCAATGCTTTACAATCTATGCACTCTCTAACATAGAAACTAAGTTTTAAGTTAACTTTTTAATAACAAGTAAGATATATATTTTACCCTTTCAATGTGAGTGCTTAGTAATAAGTGATAGTATAATTAAGTAAATAGTAAAACAGTTAATTACATTATTTTTTTTTATTATTATTCTTTATTAGAGCATTATTACTCTAATAATTAATACTACAGAACTGTATAATTAAGTACATCGTTAAACAGTTAATATCATTATTGTTTTTTGCTTTATTCTTTATTAGAGCATTATTACTCTTAAATTATTTCCTTCTTTATATTTTAAACATTACATTATTCTTGGAAGCTACAAAACTACTTACTGTTTAATTATGTAAATCGTTAAACAGTTAATAACATTATTTATTTTTTTATTATTCTTTATTAGAGCATTATTTCTCTTAAATTATTTCCCTCTTTATATTTTAAATATTACATTTATTCTTGGAACTAACAATACTACAGAACTGTATAATTAAGTAAATCGTTAAACAGTTAATAACATTATTGTGTTTTTTTCTTTATTAAAGCATTATTACTTTTAAATTGTCTCTATCTTTATATTTTAAACTTTAGATTTATTCTTGGAAGCTACAAAACTACTTACTGTTAAATTATGTAAATCGTTAAACAGTTAATAACATTTTTATTATTATTATTATTCTTTATTAGAGCATTATTACTCTTAAATTATTTCCCTCTTTATATATTAAATATTATATTTATTCTTAGAAGCAACAAAACTACATAACTGTATAATTAAGTAAATTGTTAAACAGTTAATAACATTTTTTTCTTTATTAAATCATTATTACTATGAAAACATAACATATATTCCCGGAAGCTTTTGCATTATACATTATACTTTAGGTTATTCATAGAATACTTATACATCATCTATATAATATATCTATCACATCTACAATCTAATATAATCTGATACAATATTTTACTATATAATATACTTGCATTCGAAATGAATCCATTTTGTTTTTAGTAACTTAGATATAGGAATGATTTTTTTTTAGGAACAATTACAATAAATACTATATAACTGTATAATTAAGTACACCGTTAAACAGTTAATAAACATTATTGTTTTTATATTATTATTATTATTTATTGTAGGAAGAATACTAAAAAAAATTATCATTATTTTTAAATCGAACATTTACTTATTTAAATCGTGTTTATAATATTTGTACTACATAATTGAATATGTTTAATATTAAGTAAATCACTAACATTTCACAGGTGTTAGATTAAAAAAATATATAATTTTAGATTAGCGTATATTTTAAACAACAAAACATATTTGAAACATTAACGAGAAACATATTTGAAACATGAACGAGAAACATTTGAAACATTAACGAGAAACATATTTGAAACATGAACGAGAAACATTTGAAACATTAACGAGAAACATATTTGAAACATGAACGAGAAACAAATTTGAAACATTAACGAGAAACATATTTGAAACATCAACGAGAAATACATACATTTTAATCATTAATCATTAAATATATGTTTAGACATTTTTAAATATGTTTAAAAGAAACATATTTGAAACATTAACGAGGAAAATATTTGAAACATAAACGAGAAACAAATTTGAAACATTAACAAGAAACATATTTGAAACATTAACGAGAAACATATTTGAAACATTAACGAGAAATAAATTTCAATCATTAAATATATGTTTAGCAATTTTAAAATTGGTTTGATTTCATAAAATTAATGTATTATTTTTCGAATAAATCTCTTTGCCTTTGGGTACTTCAATGATTGTTTTTTTTTTAAAGTCTACAACATTCTGTATAGCTATATAAATCGTTAAAGAGTTAAAACCATTATTGCTTAATATGTTTGTTAGGGTATAATTACTTTCAACATTGTCAGGATTGCTCCTGTAATTGCCGTAGAGATTAATAGATACCTGGTGGACTATGTTAATTACCCACCGCCACCGTATCTTTTTTAAAGAATAGTTAATTTAAATTATTGCATGTTTTCAACAAAAGTTATTAGAACTATTTGAACATGGTAGATGATATGTTGACTAAATTTTTTATTTTTTTTAAATTTAATTATCTCTACTATTTTATAATTTAATTTAGTGTTTGAACTACGAGCATATTTTTCAATCATTTATATCATGTTAGTTTGTGTCTAGACAAATATTTTCTATAAAATAAAAGTGGTGCGTTAAATTTGTCCAGAGGTTTACATATTTGGGTCTTTCTCTCAAAAGACGATCAATTAATGACATTACTATGTATTTAAAAATATGACAGGAATTATTTTTTTTGTATTTTATTACTTTGACTCTACCTAAAATACAGGATTGTTACAATCCTGAAGAAACCCCAAAGGCGAAATATTTTTATTAAAAAAAAATTGTTTTGTCTTACAAAATTGACTATAAAAAAAACCAAACGAAGAATAAACAACTATATAAAAAATTATAAATTTGGAGAATTTCTGCATTATTGTATATTTATGAAAATCGTTATATTGTTGATGATATTTTTTTTCTTATTAGAACATTTCTATATACTTATTTTTATGTAAAATATCTACTTATTAGTTAATACTACATCTTAGAACAATCTAATAAAACGTTTTATATAACGTTCATAGCAAGTATTTCCATGGAAACAAAATTAAAAAATTCTAATTTTAAGTTAAATGAAAAATATGAAGTATGGTTAATAGATATTTATAAGTGAAAAGTTATTTTTTATTTATGAATACACATATATATATATATATAATTTCTTACTGAGCTACTCTTCGTCTTCCTCGTTGTTGTCATCCTTTATATTTTGCCTCCGTAATTTCCCGTATCAATCGATCCACCTGTTACTGCTGGCCTAAAAATCAACAAATAATAATAATGTAATACCACCTTTGTCATATAGGTTTATATATTTATTCATTTATTTAAACAAATTTTTACGAGCCCTCTACAGCCTACGCCACGTGAGAGGCGCTCTTTAGAGTACAATGTACATATATTTTTAAATTTAATATTTTGATAAAAGTTTAATACTTTTATTTTTATTTCTTCACCAGGATGACTATAACGGAAGTGATTTTCCATGTTTCTGTACATGCATGTGTAGCGGCAGATCAGGCAGGAGTATAGTGGGGCGAGGCAGAAATGAGGAGAACGTATGTATCTCTGACAACATATATTGCACCGCATCGATTTTCTAGTAGTAGTAGGAGGCGTAGTCCCAGTAGTAGTAGCAGTCCTAGAAGTACCAGACCCAGTAGTTGGAGCAATCCTAGTCCCAGTAGTAGTAGCAGCCGTATTCCCTTTAGTGATAGCAGTCCTAGGAGTAGGACGAGGCGTAGTCCCAGTAGTTGTAGCAGTCCTTTTTCCAGTAGCAGTAGCAATCCTAGTTCCAGTAGTAGTAGCAGCCGTATTCCCATTTGTGATAGCAGTAGTATCAGTCCCAGTTTCAGTAGTATTAGCAGCCGTATTCTCTTTTGTGATAGCACTCCTAGTAGTACCAGGCTCAGTAGTAGGAGGAGGCATAGTCCCATTAGTAGTAGCAGCCGTATTCCCATTTGTGATAGCAGTCCTAGAAGTATCAGTCCCATTAGTATCATCAGTCCTAGTAGTTATATTCATAGTAGCAGCAGCCTTAGTTCTAGTAGCAGCAGTCGCAGCGCCAGTACTGGTAGCAGTACTTGTAGCCCCAGTCGTCTTCCTAGTAGAAGTAGCTATCCTAGTGCTACGAGTAGTACCAGTTGTACCTCGTTTCTTAGTCTTTATAGGTTCTACAAAAGATTAAAAAAAAAAAAATTAGTTTAATGAAAATAAAAGAAACCTTATGAAACTTAGTGTACTTATATTCCTAAGAAGAGGGTTTTGTTGCTGTAGATTCTCATTTCTAGAAGGTAGTCCTTAGCACCTCATAGGCGGTACCTGCTGTCTGTTGTATTTCTTTGATAGAGTCTAAAGCTGGCTGGTGTCGCGGTCCTAAAAATCAACGAAGAAGAAATAGTTTAATGTTACAACAACTTTATTTAAAACAATGATTGATAAAAATGTAACTAATTTAAACCTGTCTTAAAAATTGACATTCAAACTGAAGATACTATGCAGGGCGTAGGGGTCTACGACGAAATGACCTGACTTACATATAACTTGGCTTGGCCTAGGCAATGGCCTTTTAATGATGGCGGTGACCGAAATCTTTTCACCGGTCTTTCTTTAGCTTCTCCTAACACCAGTCTAGAACATGTACTTGGTTAAAAAAATTATACATATATATTTATTATGCTCAAATAATGTAAATTTAAGCACTTTGATAGCTCCCATTTAGGCTCGTTGATGATCTAAAGCAGGCCATAATACACTTTGCGGTATACCTGACAGGTAAACCGCAACGTGTGTGCTATCACGTTATCACATAACTACATAGTCATGATATGACAGATGCTCCTGTTCACCTGTCAGGTATACTGCAACGTGTATATGACCGGCTTAAAATGCAGACATTCTGGTAAATCGTAGGAATGGCTTGTGAGTAGATATTTATCCAGTGTCAAGCTCTTAGTACCAGTCCTACTGTTGTACTATTTTTGTATTGTAGCTAACGCTGGCTGGTACCGCTGACCTGGTAAAAAAAAAAGATAAGAGAACATTAATTAAATGTTATGAAATCTTTATTTAGACCTAAGCTTTGAAATATGTAATCTTATTTTAACCAATCTTTTAAATGTACCCTAGGTGGTATAGAGGTGTCTAAAACGGATTCACCACACTTACCTAGATAATTTGACTTAGTCAGTGACTCTTTTAAATGTAGGACGGTGACAGATAGTTTTACACCGGTCCTATCCTTCTTAGCTTCACTTAAGACCAGTCTAGGACATGCCTCAACTCTGCGCTGAGCTCCTGATGATGTTGTCTTGCTAAGTCACTCTTCTTCTTTGAGGAGGCGCGCTGTCAATCCAAGTTATATAATAATAATAATAGCCATTTATTGATAAAATTACATTTTGATTATAATTTTTTTTCTTTTTACCTGCTTTTTCAATCGGTTTTAAAACCGTTGCACCCAATCCAAGTTATATAGGAATAACATAGGCTTAACATGAACAGTAGATAATTTATTATTTATATTAACAATAATATACTCTGTATCATTGCGTATCGTGTATACTCGTATTTATTAAAATTAATTTTAACTTTTATAGCACAATTATTCCTAAATTGAATACTATTACTGTATTCACAACTAATAGCATTATTGCTTTTGATTTTTTATCGGAGAATAATTACTGCCAACAATGTTTAGGATAGTTCTAGTGTTATAAAGCAGTGGTTCTTAACCTTTTGGTAACCACGGCCCCCTTAAAATCTTCAAATATAATATACCTAGTACCTAACTACCTTTCGAGGCCCCCTAGGGGGCCGCGGCCCCCCGGTTAAGAACCACTGTTATAAAGGATATAGTAAATAATATTTTTAATTTTAAAGAATTATATCTATAATAAAATATACATCAATTTATATAATTATCTAAACCGTTTAACAGTTAATAAAGTTTTAGTTTTTACTTTTATCATAGAATAATTCTCAACATTCTTCAGGATTGTTTTAGGGTAATTAAGAACATAGTAGAACTTTTATTTTTACAATAATAATAAGAACATAGTCTACATCATTATGTACAATTGTGTAAATCGTTCAACAATTAATAACATTATTGCTATTGATTTTTTATCATAGAATAATTATTCCCAACATTGATAAGGATGTAGTTTTGGGGTAAAAGAAACACCACAGTAAATTTTTATTTTTACAATATAATAAGAACATAGTCTACATCATTATGTACAATTGTGTAAATCGTCCAACAAATAATAACATTTGATTTTTAGTCGGAGCACAATTACTCCCAACATTGAATATAGGATAGATCTAGGGTTATAAACAACACAGCTGAAAATGTTCTTTAATTTTACAACAATAATAACAATATAGTCTACATCGTTATGTACAATTATGTAAATTGTAAACATCTAATTTTTTATCGGAAAATAATTACTCCCATCAATGTTTAGGATAGTTCTAGTGTTCTAAAGGAAACAGTAAATAATATTTTTAATTTTAAAGAGTTATATCTATAATAAAATATACATCAATTTCTATAATTATCTAAACCGTTAAACAGTTAATAATGTTGTAGTTTTGACTTTTCTCATAGAATAATTATTCCCAACTTTGTTAGGGATTGGTTTAGGGTAAAAAAAACACAGTAGAAAGTATTCTTTAATTTTTACAATAATAATAACAATATAGTCCACAACATTATGTACAACTATGTAAATCGTTAAATAACTAATAACATTATTGCTTTTGATTTGTTATCATAGTATAATAATTATTCCCAACTTTGTTAAGGATAGGTTTAGGGGAAAAAAGACCTCAGTAGAATTTTTATTTTTACAACATAATAAGAACATATAGTCTAAATCATTATGTACAAATGTGTAAATCGTTCAACAATTAATAACAATATTAATTTTGATTTTTTGTCAGAGCATAATTCCTCCCAACATTGTTTATAGGATAGATCTAGGGTCATAAACAAAACAGCTGAAGATGTTCTTTAATTTTTACAATAATTATAACAATATAGTCAACATCATTATGTATAACTATGTAAATAGTTAAACAACTAATTATATTATTACATTTGTTTTTTTTACTGGAGGATAATTACTTTCAACATTGTTTAGAACAGATCTAGGGTTATTGAACAAAACAGCAGAAAATTTCCTTTATTTTTACAATAATAATATTGTACAATATAATCCACATTATTTAGTACAACTATGTAAATCGCTAAACAACTAATTACATTGTTGCTTTTGACTTAGAATCGGTGGATAATTACTCCCAACATTGTTTAGGATAGTTCTAATGTTAATAAAGGACCCAGTAAATAATATTTTTAATTTTTACATAGGTCTATTTACAATAAAATCTATATCAAATTGTATAATTATGGAAACCGTTAAACAGTTAATAATTATGTAGTTTTTAATTTTACCATAGAATAATTATACCCAACTTTGTTAAGGATAGTTTTAGGGTTAAAGAGACCACAGTAGAATTTTTATTTTTACAACATAATAAGAACATAGTCTACATCATTATGTACAAATGTGTAAATCGTTCAAGAATTAATAACATTAATAATTTTAATATTTTGTCGGAGTATAATTCCTCCCAGAATTGTTTAGGATAAGGGTTATAAACAAAACAGCTGAAAATTTTCTTTATATTTTAAAATGTTAATAATATTTTTGATTTTTACAGAGTTATATCTATAATAAAATCTATATCAATAATTTTTATAATTATGTAAATCGTATAATTATTTATGCATTTGTATAATTATGGCAACCGTTAAACAGTTAATATTTTTTTAAGTTTGTAATTTTACCATAGAATTAATATTCCCAACTTTGCTAAGGATAGTTTTAGGGTTTAAAGAACACATTACAACTTTTATTTTTTATTTTTACAATAATAATAAGAACATAGGCTACATTCTACATCATTAATTACAGTTTAATAGTCAATCGTCAAACAATTTTTTTGAATAGTCCTTAGGTACGAAAGAACACAGTATTTTTTTCTTATTTTTTATATAGGGTAGGGCGGGGCTAGTTGAGCATAGGGGTAAGTTGGGCAATTTAAATATCTCTAAAACTACGCATGTCACAAAAATACTTCAAATGATAAAAAGATGGGGACGAGGAAAGAGGACGCATCGCGTGACCTTCAGTTGCCCTAAGACAATCGAGAAAGATGACAGACACTTTTTTAAATTTTCTTAGTAAAAAGTAAAAAAAAACTGTTGACCGCCATTTTTCTCCTAGACTCGTACTAAAACAACCATCTGCAATCACGTAAGTGTTTATATTTTATGTATTTATTGTACTTTTGACTATACTTAGTTATTTAGTCCTAAGTCTACCCGTTTTTTTCATAACTTAACTTTTTATCTATAAGTCTAGTCGGGGCTAGTTGGGCAGGCTTGCTCAACTTGCCCCACTCTTATACAACGACAAAAAGTTAAATGTTTATTTTTTATTTTTACCAATACTAAGCAGACTCTGACAGACGGCCATAATAGGTATGCCTTTTTATACTTTGTAATAACAATTTTTATAATAATTATATTATTAATTTTGAAATTATTAATAAAAAAAAAAAGAAGAAGTTAAATGTCTTGCATTTCATTTTAGGATGCGGACATATAAACGAAAAAAAGTCAAGGGGTTCTGCTACGAGTCAACAGTCAAGTGAAGCTGCAAAATCTGTGATGGCCGGGTACAAGAGCATGAACGCAGCTGCAAAAGAATTTAACGTAAATGAATGACTCTCACAAGACTGATAATGAACCCTGCATTAAGTGGCGTAACTAAGAAATCCAGCGCCCCCCCGCAACAATTGAAAATGCGCCCCCTATAGCTTACAAAATTTACCCTACCCCTCCTCCCCATTTTTTCCCCCCTCTTTGTTAGTAATTTTAGGACAAATGTTCAATATACGCATTGCTGCATTTTGTTTATTAAAACATTTAGGGTAATTAAAATCATAGGTAATATAATATGATAATAGAATATGCTCTATAATTTACTTTTACATAATGATTTTATCCTTTTACAACTGATTTTATTTAATTTTCCCCCGTTCTTTTTATATATGTCAATTTTTTTTATTTCTTACAAGAATTATAGTATCAATTTAGCAAAAAGTAAAGAGCGCAGACGGTTGTAATAATCTGGGATTATTTGCGTGTTACTTTCTACAAACCAAACCATCCAAATTTCATAAAAATCAGATGCTTACTTCTGAATATGATATATGAGTTCATAATTACTTAGCCCAGTGTTTTTCATTTATTAACTTTCGTGTTTTCGTAGGTACATTTAATAATTATTGAACATTCCATCAAAATGTATCATAAAAATAACTTCTCCTCGGTGGGAAATCGAACTCCCCCTCTCTCCGTCCGCAGGAACCGCAGGAAAACGGGAATATAAGTGTAAATAAATTTATGTTTGTGCGCATGTGGGAGAAAAAGAAATGGGCGCAAAAAGTTTAAACTTATGTGGGACCAACAATGGGCTAATCACCCGCCATCCAAATTTTATTAAAATGGGACGAGTAGTTTTCAGCGACAGACAGACATGGGAACAAAAATGTTTCCTGTTATCTGAAACGGATTATCGTCTTGGTATTTTTCAAATCTAAAACATAAAAATTGGTAGTTCTTCAGAACAATTACATAGCTTTCCGATATTTTCTTAACTCGGAAGCAAACGAAAAAAGTGTTTGCTGATGGAGGAGCAGGAAGATTTCGATTAAATATTTGAGACATTAACAGACTGATCTGACGGGGCTCTCTAGAGCCCCGACGGCTATATAATAGTCTAAAAAATGCACTCACCATTTTAAATAAATTCTTCAGCAAAATAATTTAATGTTACGCACAAAATAACTGAACGTAGAATAACAAATAATAACAAATTGCAAGCTTTCTAGACAAAGGAAAATTAAAATTCACAACAAAAGACATAACCACTTCGCACGAGAGCTATCAACTGAGCACTGAGCTTGATACTCCTATTTGATTTAAGGGAAGGGTAGAAAAGATAACAACTCTCTAATAAGGGAGGTAAAATTAGCTAGGTAAGAAGAGATTTAGAAACTAAATAAAAAGTGGCGGCGATAAGGAAAAAGAAGTCAGGGGGGTTAACAAAAAGATATAAATACATACACATATTATAGAAAAGACAATCGTAGAGATAGAAGTATGACGTTAAGTTTGGAACAGACTTTCTTATCTAGTACAGCTAAAACCAGATTAATAAGATAACTTTTAGTTCACTTGGATCTCCTAACAGTCCTAAATGAAAATAGGAGAATCAGTCCTATATACTTACACATAATATAATTATTATAGGTATAGTGACACTCAACTTGAAACCAAACTGAGCTAACATCTCATATATAACATTCTCACCCTCATTTAAACTTTTTATTTCTTTCATCTATCATTTATTTCTACCTATCAAAAATAATTTTATTAAAAATAATTCCGCCTACAGAGGGTTTCTTTTAATTATTATTGTTATTGTTAATTAATTTTTCGGCGCCCCCCTAGAGCAGGCGCCCCCCCGCACCGCGGGGTTGCCGGGGTCGCTATTTACGCCACTGCCTGCATTAATATTTTTACCTTACTAACCTCGAAATTACCAACTAACCTCGAATTTGTATATTGTTTTTATATTTACATTTTTTTTATTCTTACAAATTAATAATAAAGCATAATTCTAAGTACAAAGAGTGTAATAATATCCAAAGATAAATAATAAGTTATGTCGTAAAAGGGTGTTATATTTGCATTAGATTTTTTGTTGTTAGTTTGGTGTTGTTTCTGTAGCTACATTAGAGATGGAACTTAAAAAATATATATTTGATTATCAACTGAAGTTTTATTGTAGTTTTGAGCAATTTCCACATCGCTATTACCCTATTCTTTCCATTGCCCAACTTGCCCCATGCCCTTGCTCAACTTACCCCTACTATGGGGCAAGTTGAGCAAGTAGGAGGTTTCTCGCATTAATGATAATATTTTCTAAACCAGATCTGAAATAGTTTTATTTTCCGAATACATTTAAAGAAGGGTAAATTACTTATCTAACGTTGAAGGGATCAATTAAATCTGATGCACCGTTTAGGAGTTATTATAGATTATATAAAAAAATGCTCAACTAGCCCCGCCCTACCCTACCTATATATTATAATAGCATAACAATAATATAGTAGGGAAGACTGTGGTTAGTTGGCATAGACTTTGATATTTTATTTTCTTTTTTTCTTTTTAGCCACCTTAGAGAGATTCTGGTGAATTCTGCCGATTGCTTAATTCCTTGGCTACGAAATCCCGTAGGAGCCATTAATTAAAACCATGTTTAGGCACCCATAAAACACGTTTTTTATAGACTTACAAGTATGCCAACATACCCCGAGTGCGGGGTAGGTTATGGCATACCCCTAGGGGTAAGTTGGCATAGTGTGATAGGGATAGGGACAAGTTGGCAGAACACAATAATATTCAAGAATTTTTTTTTTATTTAATCATTACAGTATCTAACTCTAACAATATGTAAAAAAAAAAAAAAAAAAAAATACAGTGACTATGTGTATACTATAGGAATCGACATTTATGATCCCAAATTACGTCATAAAAAAGCGGGGTAAGTTGGCATAAGCAACATTGTTAATGCCAATTAGCCCCACATACATTTTCAGAACAAGATGTCTACCACAAAATACTACACACATGAAACAAAAAATTATTATACATGAAAGTAACCATAGTTAACCGCTCTGATACCAAATAACCATTTGGAACGCCTCAATTTATTCTGCTAAGTCACCAGATTATAAAAAAATTTGATTAAAAAATCTACTTACCTATAAGAAAAACAATAAAATGCGTGTCCTCTTCCGGCAATGATTTCTTACGAACTGACAATAATATGGATGGTGGACCACTACGAGCTCCCTCCATTTCCTAAACGACAGCACCATCACTCTACTACGGTGACAAATAAAACCTGTATGCCAACTTACCCTTTATGCCAACTAACCCCGGTATCCCCTACATTATTGTGTATAATTATGTAAACCGTAAAACAGTAAATAATGTAACTTCTTTTAATTTTATCACAGAATAATTATTTTCAACAAAATTTATAATAGTTTAATATGATTTTTTTTTTTTTAAATTTTAACAAAAAAAATCTACTTTTCAAATTTTGTAAACCATTAAACAGTTAATAACATTATATATATATATATATATATATATATATATATATATATATATATATATATATATATATATATATATATATATATATATATATATATATATATAATATATATATCGTTGGTGTTTAGGTAAAACGTCGTAACCCTCAAAATTGGAAAAATCAGGTTTTTATTAAATTAAATCGAATTATAATTATTGTAACAACGAGAGATAGACAGACAAAAATAGACTCCAGCGCCGGGACTCGAACCACGGGCCTCTATATATCTATCTTCCACTGTTAATAATAATTATAATTTGATTTAAATTAAAATTAAAATTTCCCTTATAAAAAACCTGAGGGGAGTAACGTTCTCCCTGGTTCTAGGGACCTCTAGGGTCGAGAAAAATGAAAGTGAAATCACAATGTACAAGGTTGTAATACTGATGTATTAAATAATAGTAAAGTAATCAATATAAGGTAAATCGCTAACAGCTTTTGTAAAAGCGAAGAAAGAATAATAAATATAATTAGAAATAACAACCTTTGGTTTAAGACAGTTAAATCGAGTTTTTTTTTTAGAAAATAAATGTATGTAACTTTATGATTTTTGGTTTAAACTAGACAGTGCGTGGTTCTAACAGTAACATCAATTCAAGGTGGACTTTTCAAGTATCAATTCAAGGATTTTTTTTGGGGGGGGGATTTTTTTTCTTCTTTCTTATAATAGCAAGGAGAGCCAGCGTGGCCGTGTGGGTTAAATTACTTACCACGTCTACTCGGCAATCACTGAATCATGAGCGGTACGAGATGGGGTTCGATTCCTTGCCGTGACGCTCTGATTTTTATGGCTCACTATTGATCACATCATACTTGGTTCGGCGGTACAATGTACATATGTATGATGTGTGAAGTGGTTGGAACTCTCTACCACGGGGCTAGTAAAATGGGCCTAAGTGATGGCCTAAGGCTACGGCCACACGAGCGTTTTTTCACGCCAAACTTCTGCGGGAAAAACAGCTGCGTGAATTCCCGCGGGTGGGGTGGCCACATTGACGGAAAAACACGCCGCGTGAAATCAAGCCAAAGCAATTGACAAGCTGCCCTGCCGCGGGGAAAAAACGCCCGTGTGGCCACCTTACCAGCGTGAAAACCAGTCAAATGGACCCCGGCTCATTTGTTTGCGGGCGACCTTTAAGACGCAGCCCTGTCTCCCTCCTTTGGCTTGAAATCACGCCCCATGTGGCCGGTCTAACTAATACCAATGTGATTCATATTTTAGGCGTGTTTTCACGCAGAAAAGCTGAAAAAACGCTCGAGTGGCCGTACCCTAATTGCTAGGTTCGAACAAGTGGTTCGTCCTACCCGTCTAGCACTAGGACCTTACTACTACTACTACTACATAATAGCTATATCACGCCCTCACTAAAGGCTTATTTAGGCTATAAAAATTGACAATTCAACATCATTTAATATAAAATTTTATTCATTTTTAACAAACTATTTTTTTTAAAAAAGTGTTTTCAACAATTTATAATTTAATTAAGTAAGTAAGTTAGGTAAACGTGAATTGTACGGTGCTGTTTACAGAATCGAAGTACAAATTTTTTTTTTTGCCCTAGAATTTTCTACGGCCTCATTTTCTGAAGAAAAACAACCCTGCTGCATATAGACCAGGTAGAGGTCCAAATCGAAGTAATATATATATATATATAAAATTAAAGTTTTGTCTGTGTGTCTGTCGCCACCAGTCCGACGTTATAGGCGCAGGCGCATAACTGGCTAAACGAAATCGATTCATTTTTTTCTAGAGGTGAGCGCAAACATTTTAGGCTTGGTTTAACCAAAAAATATTGATCAGGGCCAAAGTTATTGACATTTTATAAAAAGAAAATACTTTTCATAACAAAGTCGGTTATTGATTATTTACATAAAACAAACAAGTTATTAAAAATTATATTTTCAACCACTTGCTTTGTTTACGTTTGGAAGTTTAATATTGAAATAATAACAAATAGCCTCAAGGTGGGTTCATAGCTAGCGGTATCCTTGGTAGCTGGGTTCATTGGTAGCCTTGGGAAAAAAAATAAAGCAAGGGAAGACCTATGCGACAATGGGATGAAGAAATGAAAAAGGTGTGCGGTGAAGAGACTTGGCAGAGAGTAGCTCAAAATAGAAATGTGTGGAAAGAAATGGGGATTGTTTATCAAAATGTATGGCTAAAGGAATAATTAGCTTACGAGTATTAAATATTACACCTAATTTTTACTGCATGTATACTTGTAGTTCCATGAAAATTATTTAGGCTAAAAAGAAATAAAAATAAGAATTAATAGGGGAACAAATAACAACATTATATTTTATGTATATATTATATATGTATATTTATATTATTTATTATAAATTTGATTAAACTAAACTAAAATAATTCTATGAATAAAAAACAAAAAGAAGCAAATGATAAAAGTTAAGCAAAATATATATATATATATATATATATATATATATATATATATATATATATATATATATATATATGTGTGTGTGTGTGTGTGTGTGTGTGTGTGTGTGTGGTCTAGTTAATAAGGCCATACTGCGAATTCCCAAACCACGGCTTCGGCCGATTTACTAATAAATAATGGAAATGAATCCATGTATCAATATGTATTTTGTATTAGTAATAAAAGGTTATTTATTTATTTATTTTAATGAGATAGGATATGGAATATTGATTAAAAAGCACAAGGTGTAATGACTATGATTATGTTATAATGCAACATATTTATTGACGGATTGTAAAATCAACTCTTTGTATAAATGTTGATGACATGGCTTATCGCAATTAAACCACATTAGTTTTGAAGTTAGGCCATATTAAATAATCAATATTGGGTTTAAATTAGTCAATAGCCCCCCCCCCCCCCTTTGATCGCCACTGGTCCTGATTCTTTTCTAAGAAGGCTTTGGAAACAAAATTATTTAGGCATTTCATTTAATCGCTAGGCCTACATGATACGTAGAAAATATAGCCACTAATAACCTACCTAGCATGAGCCCTGCGCAAAGCGCTGGGTGAAGGCTAATACATATTATAATATAATGTATAAAGAGGAGAGAAAAAAAAAATAACATACATATATGTATATAATATAACACCTGAAAAGACCCAAACCATTTTTTTTTTTTTAAATATTTTTAAAAATAGTTTTTATAGTTAGGGTTCAAAACTACTAATAAAGATTATAGAATTTAAAACCTTTAAGAATGTTAAAATTGGCACAATGTGAAATAATTATATGAATATAATAAAAATATATATTAAGGGTTAATCTCACTGCGCTGTTGTAAGGTTTAGATAAGTCCAATAGAAGCAAGGTGTAGACTGTAGACTTTCTTAACAGCAAAGTCATGTTGAGTCATCCGTCGATGTGTTCTGTGGCTGGAGGCGACTCATTATTAGTAGGTGACTCAAGTGATGTTTGAAGGGCCGTAACGGAGTTGGCTTAAGGGCGGAGTGTCGCGTACATATTGTCACTTCAAAGGTTGGCTAACTACTAACTACTTCTCTTTCTGTTGGGACAGGTGTCTAAGAAGGGGGTTGATATGTGAAATGAAGGGTGGGGGATTTATTTAAGTTTTTTTTTTTACAAGTAGTTTGAGAACCTAGTGCTCTCATTGGCTTAAAGGAGGGAGATAGGCAATACATACATACATACTATAATAAATTATAGATTGGTGGGGGAGGGATTAAACCTTATTTATAAAAAAAAAACACGTCGATACATCTTAAATCTTTTTTGCATTATCATTAGTATACATAGTAGTGGCGTACATAGGAAGAGGAGGGGGGATAATCCCAGAACCTTTTTTAAAGAAATAAAAAGAAACAGTCATGACAGATGCATTCGCATTGTCTTTAAATTTTTGCCGATCAAATTAAATACATAAATTTAACTAGGCATCGCGCGGCTCTATCATTGATGCAAGAGTATAGCAATAAATATGTACTGAATATTGAGAAAATAGATAATCGTTATGAGTTTGTTGTTAAAGAGTAGGATGGTTGTAGACAGTGGCGTAACTATGGGCCCGCTCGGGCCCGCACTGCGGGGGGCCCCCAGTGCTAGGGGGCCCCCAAATCCAGAAATAACAGGAATTAATTGTACTAACGTCGAGGGGGGCCCCCAATCATCAATTTTTTTTTTTGCGTGGGGCCCTCAGAAAGTTCTTGCGGGGGGGGGGGGCCCCCAATGGTCTAGCTACGCCACTGGTTGTAGAGTGTAATAGTAAGGGAACCACCCTGCATTCTTACTATTCCACTAACCACATCATCTCCTTTTCAACTTATAAAATGTATCAATTTACTACTCAAAAACTTCTGCTTGTATCAGGTTGAAATTTTACATACATGTTTAATTGTACTTTGGACGACGTATATGAAGTATTATTAAAATCGTTATGTTAGAACGTAATATATATCGGTAAAAACGTTGTTTTCTCTATTTTATTTTTTATTTTTATTCTAACGTTTAGGGCCGCTTTAATAGTTTTAACGATCTTTATTAATTCATAGCGGTGTCGCTGTTGGTTTTACTAAAACATGTTATTTGGAAATAATATTCGTCTTAACTAATAGGTGATGATTGAATCTTTTACCGTCCTAAAATTTCAATTTTACATTTGAAGCTCACGTGTACGCGAACGTTGCGGGCGGAACTTAGCCTGAGCATTAGTAAAAGGAACATGTATACTAAATTTCAACTAAATAAGTCAACTTTTGCTCAAATTATAGTCGGACACGTAAACTTTTAACGTTACAGACTGACAGACAGGATGCATAGTTTGTTGAATGTAAGAAGCTCGCTTGCGCTCGTTTCAATTAGGGTAGGTACTCTAGACCGGCCCCAGTAGGCCCTAAATTTTACCGAAGGAATTAAAGGCATCGAATTGAATAAGGATGCGTAAAGGTGGGTTCTCAGCTAGCGGATCTCGGCGCGTACAGATTCATTTACGACCTTCTTATCGGATACGCAAAAAGTTGGTTCCAAACCAACTTTTTTGTGGAACCGCTTTAAAACCAGTATAACCCTCATCGCCTTCACTTCATGTCCTCTTCTACTTTTATATATATTTTTTTATTTTAAACCTAATCTTTTATTTTAAAAGTAAGTACTGTATTTTAATATTACATTGTATATTATTAAATATTATTTTAAATATACAGGCCTCCAAAAAAAAGCCTCCCCCCCCCCCTTCTTAACTTTTGAACAGTTTGAGATAAATTATTGAAACTTGGGGAAACCGTACCATGTAAAGGGAAGTTTGTTTTCATGCAATCGCGCAGTAGGGACAAGTTTGAAATAAATAAATGGAACTTGATGGATCTGTATCATCCATTCGCGTGCTAGGTAATAAAATCTAAACGGTTAGAAATAAAGTAATGAAATTTGGGGGATCTGTACCATGTAAAGGGAAGTGAGTATTTATCCACTCGCTTACTAGGGGCAACCACAATTTTGCCCCCAGGCGCTGAAATTTACCATTTTTATACCTTTCCCCCCTATAGGGGGCAAAATATTGGAGATGGAAAAAAAAGTTTGAAGTAAAATATTTTTATTTTTTGTCGTAGAATCTAAATCTGCTATCAAAAATATACAGTTTAGGTTAAAATTTAGAAGTTAGGTGGCCTGGGGGCAAAATGGGTGGTTGTCCCTACTGCGCGATTGCATAAAAACAAACTTCCCTTTACATGTAACGGATCCCCTAAATTTAATTAATTTATCTTAAACTGTTTAGATTTTACAACGCTATATAAGTGTTATTTTTACTATTTTCGGATGGGTTATTTTGCTACCTTGGCCCCCTATAGGGGGCAAAAAATTGGAGATTGAAAAAAAGTTTCAAGTAAAATTTTTTTTTTTCACCGTAGAATCTAAATACGCAAAAATATATACACTCTAATTTGAAATTTTGAAGTTGGGTGGCCTGGGGACAAAGTGGGTGGTTGCCCCTAGTGAGCGATTAGGGCATTGCCTCCCCCCCCCTGAACTTTTTGGGGCCCCTAAATAATTATTTTAGATAAATTGTTAAAAACCTCTTGCGTTTAGAACTGGGGGCCCCATCGTCGTTGATTTGGGGGCACCCTAACGGTGCCCTGAATGCGGGCCCGTGCGGGCCCATAATTACGCCACTGCAGTCCACGGCTTCGTGAATTGTTTTAACTGTATAGACAGATACGCGCTGAGATCCGCCTGGTGTTAACCCACCTTTTAGCATCCTAATTCAATTCGATGAATTTAATACCTTCGGTAAAATTTAGGGCCTAGGTCTAGTGTACGTACCCTAATTAAACATTATGTATGTATTTAATTTCATCCCACCTTAAGACCGTCTAGACTCAGCGTTTCCCAACCATTTTGATTGCCATCCTATATTAATTTCTCCTTGACATCTTCGCGACCCTACCGTGAATATAGTGTATTGCATATTGCATACCCTAAGGATTGCAGGTATAATATACATGGCTCCAAGAGCCTGAATTCTACTAAAATCATTACAGGATTAGGGAGGAGGGACTGTAGGCTGATTTATTTTTTAATAAAAGAAAACGAGCACACTTATCATCCTAATTCGGTTAATGACATTGCTTGATTTGTTTATTTTTTTATATTAGTTTTGTATAAAGCGTCTTCCTGAATTCATGTTGTAGTCCCCCAACATGAATTCAGGAAGACGAACTCATAATCCTTCGTCAGAAGTTTAAAGAAAAGAGATACGAGCTTCTAGAAAGCTTTTTTTACTGCTCGTTGCAATACCCCATAATTTTGTAGCTATATTTTGTATCAATCTTTTAAGTGTTAGATGGTTTTTATTTTTACCAAAATCATTTCTTTATTCTTATGAATTTACCTACATAAATTTATTATTTTTACTTTGTTTATAAATTTATATGTTTTAATTCCATTTAACTTATTTATATACATAATATGTTGTTTTTTTTAAAGTATTTTTTTAATTTATGTCCATAATGTGTGACCCTATTTTGGGTCGCGACCATAGGGTTGGAAATAGCTGGTCTAGACCAGGGGTTCCCAAACCTTTTTTTTTGTGGCGTACCACTTAATATGTCTTGACTTTTTCATGTACCACTGATGTTTATACAGGAAGAACCAGAGCGTTTTTACAGAAGAAAGGGGGTCCGGGGGCCTCCCCCCGTAAAAATTTTGAGTTTTCAAGGTTCAAAACGTAGGCCTATTCATTAATACGCAAAAAAGGTTGGCTAGGCATATCACATTTTTTTAATGAAATAACTTTTTTTAAATTTAAGTTGTACTAGACCAGAGTACTTTATCATTATTTACCTTCAACTATTCTTTTACCTTCAAGCCCCTAGATAGAGAGTAGGTGTTTGAGGATGACTGTTAAATTAAAAAGGACTAAATAAAAATTGTATTTAAAAAAAAAACATTCATGGAAGAACATGAAACTAGAACATAACATAACATGAATAGAACATAGAATATTAATAAAAATGTTATTTAAAAAAAAAAAAAATAATAATAATAAAGAACATAATGAAAGAACATAATGAAAGAATACGTCCGAATAAACAGTGTGGTTAGACAGGTTAATGGGATGGATGTGCTCGCAATAATTGGCTCAAACTAACAATGTCTGGCGTTATGGGGTGAGGCTGAGTTTTAAACGCAAATCATCCTCAATGCAGGACAGTCTATTTCTATACTTGGTTTTGAGGTATATAAGGGATGAATATACTCCTAACAACCGCAAATATTTATGCGGCGCGTACTGGACTCGATCCCGCGTACCACAAGTGGTACGCATACCACAGTTTGGAAACCGCTGGTCTAGACCATCCTGAGTGTCATCGCGGATTTTCTATGAAATACCTACATTGAATTGAATAAAGGTGGGAGGTGGGTTCATAGCCTGCGTTTTATGCGCGCTTTAGAATAATCTATAGCCTTCCATATAATGACGCGAAAAAAGTTGGTCCAAACAAACTTTGTCGCGTTGAAGCTAACCTAAATTGAATAAAACCTTTCCATCCTGTACCCTCTTGTTTATTATTTTTTTATTTTATTTTTCGAGTCATCCATTTACGCAGTAAATAATAAATACACACTGGTTTTTCTTCCGAGCTTACCAAAGGTAACGGAAGCATTGTGTTCACTTTTGTGAACTAACAACTTTTATGCCTCCGATTTCAAAAATTCCAAGACAGAAATCTGTTTCAGACATCAGGGAACATTTTTGGTCTCGTGTCTGTCTGTCTGTCTGTCTGTCGGTCTGTGTGTCCACGAATTATGAAACGTGTGACGATAACTTGAGTAAATGTCGACCGATTTTGATGAAATTTGGTAGACATGTTCATTTTACCAATGCCCAGGACGAATTCGTTGGACAACGTTATCCGTCCAAGCGTTCACGAGAAACGCTCGCGAAAACGTGAACTTCAAACTTAAAATTGGTATTTTAGGTCGGGAAAAAATTCTAACTTCATTTATTCAATGAGACAAACATTTTTTTCAAATACAATGATTTAGTAAAACCAACAGCGATACCACTATGAAGTGTTAAAAATCGCTAAAACTATTAATATTTTTTACACGATGAACTATACAACAATAAAGTAATATAAAAATAATTTTAATGTTAATTTAACAATAAAGTAAATGATAGGGTGCGAGGAAGCTATGTGCCACACTAATTGGCAGTCTATTTCATTTTAAACCCGCGTATTTTAGAAAGTTAGTATTGTATTTTAATAATATATTCGGCTTTGTTTATAACCTAAAAATAACACTGCGCAAGTACATAAGGAAGGGGGGGGGGGGACATTCGGTGACGCCTTCACGGCTTTATGAATGTATTTTTATCTATGTAGCCCAAACGCGTCTAAAAAAACTCATTGTCATAAACTCACCTTAAGGATGTGTACACTGGTTCGACCCGACCTGGACAGTTAGGCCTGGATTTTAGCATTTAGAGTTTAAATACATTGGATTGAATTTGAATGCGCACACTAGACTGGCTCCAACGGGAGAACTGATAGGAAAATGGAGTAAAAACGCGTCTAAAAAACTCATGCTATGAACCCACCTTAAGGATGTGTACAGTGGTTCGACCCGAGCTGGACGGCTAGACCTGGATTTTTATGGAGTTTAAATGCATTGGATTGAATTAGAATGCGCACACTACACCGGCTCCAACGAGAAAACTGATAGGAAAATGGAGTAAAGCTGAGTCCATCCGCTAATTTCCGTTTCGAGCCAGGACCCATCAAGAGGGTCTAGCATAATAATTGCCCTGGCTGGCCGACTCCGGCCGGTCAAGTGTTAGTCAAAGTCAGCCTCAGCCCAAGCATCAGAGGGAAAGCAGGCAAAATAAATCATAAAATTTAAATTGGAATTTTAGGACGGAGAAAGATTCTTATTTCACCAATTCGATGAGACAAACATTTATTACAAATATATATATATATATATATATATATATATATATATATATATATATATATATATATATATATATATATTTTTTTTTTTTTTTTTTTTTGTAAAACCAACAGCGACACCGCTATGAAATTATTAACATCGCTAAAACTGCGAGAAAAACTCGTATTAACTTATAATAAATAATTGAAATAATAAAATCGTATTAATAAGATCGAAAAAAACTCGTATTAACGTATAATAAAGAATCGAAATAATAAAATTGTATTAATAAGATCGAAAAAAACTCGTATTAACGTATAATAAAGAATCGAAATAATAAAATCGTATTAATAAGATCGAAAAAAAACTCGTATTAACGTATAATAAAGAATCAAAATAATAAAATCGTATTAATAAGATTGAAAAAAATCGTATTAACGTATAATAAAGAATCGAAATAATAAAATCGTATTAATAAGATCGAAAAAAACTCTTATTAACGTAAAGGTAGTAGTAGTAGTAGTAACAGTAAGGTCATAGTACTAGTATTAGACAGGTAGGTCGATCCACGTGTTCGAACCTAGCAATTAGACTATCTTTTAGGCCCATTTTAATATCCTACTATTACAGCCACTTCACATATCATACCTCAGTACATTGTACCACCGAAGCGAGTTTGATGTGATCATTAGTGAGCCATATAAATCAGAGCATCGCAGCGAGGAATCGAACCCACGAGCTGTACCGCCCTTGATTCAGTGATGGCCGAGCAGACGTGGTAAGTAATTTAATTCACACTGCTTAGTACACATAACGTAAACGTAAATTTTATTTTTATTCTTGGATTTAAAATATACATATTATTTTTAGAGGTCACAGTTTGTAACTTTTTCCTCTAACTTAATTCCTACAGTTTTCATTAGTTTGTACAATATACAGCACACTGTTAAATAGGAAAAAAAATAGTAAGTATTAACGTTTAAAATTGAGAAAACAACGTTTTTTTACCAATATCTTACGTTCTAACGTAACGAGTTTAATTAAACTTCATATACACCATCCAAAGTACAATTGAAACAGGCATGTAACATATAAACTTGATACATGCAGAAGCTTTTGTGTAGTGAAGTGATACATTTTATAATAATTGAAACGGAGATGTGTGAAGGAGATTAGAGTGATTAGCCGCTGCACTACTACTATACCCATTATCTATCAACTCATCATGATTCATGATTATCTATTTTATCAATATTCAATACATATTTATTACTATACGCTCGCTCAATGATGACATTTTATAATAATAGTTGAAAAGGAGATGGTCGGGGCCTGTAAGGTAAGGAATTGTTAAAAGGCTCTCTTCTCACCCACTATACGACTCTCTTTTACTATCATCCTCTTTTAATATTAACTAATCATGGTTAACTATTTGCTTTATATTAAATATTTATTCCATTACGTAATAGAGCCACGCGATGCTTAGTAATAAATATTTATTCCATTACGTGATAAAGCCACGCGATAAATTGAATTTATTCCATTACGTAATAGAGCCACGCGATGCTTAGTATTAAATATTTCAAAATGTAAACAAACTATTTCCCATATGAAACTAATGCACCCATTAGAAAAATATAAACGCTTATAACTTTTGAATGATTCAATGTATTTTAATCGGGCTTGCTGCGTTTTGTTTCTTATGTTAAACAGTTTCTATTTATACTTCAATTGTTGATAGTGGCGAAATAGTTCCGAAATGAATAAGTATAGTAATAAAGTTTAAAAGTCGATATTTTCAACATGGTGGCAGATATCAAAATGATATTTTGTGGGAATGTTTGTCTTAAGGCGCGTCCACACTATGCCAAGTGGCAAGGAATGGCAAGGCCAAATGGCATTGCCAAGTGTAATATGGACGTCTCCCTTGGCATTTGCCATTTTGCCAAGCTTGGCACAAAACGTGCCACTTGACGTGCCAAGCCGAACCCATCGATTGTCGGTCCGGATCAAAGAAAGCCAGATGGCAAGAAGTCGTATGGCAAGGTGTGGACGTGCCACACGGCAACATTGCACTTGGCATCCAGCGTCGAGCCCCTTCTCACACCACTACTAACTTTTTTGTGTTAGAATTTGTTAAAATTATTATCTCTCCGTTCATCTTATCTTTTGTGACACCTATTTTTATTATTATTTTTTTATTTTTTCATCATACATCACAATCTCGACTTCCACTGGCTTTGCCAGTTGCAGTGTGGACGGATGAATTTTTTCGTGGTGCCATCTGGCTTTGCCAGACGGCTTGCCGCTTGGCCTTGCCAACTGGCATTGCGCGGCATAGTGTGGACGCGCCTTTATATAGAGGTATAATTGATGCAAATTGCGCAATCTGAACATTGTCGCTGACTCAGAAAAATTGTTTAATGACGTCACATATTTGTGATATCTCCGGCGGCACAACCACATGTAAGAACTGATTTTTGTACCAAATTCCAACTCTCTCTAGCTTTGAAACGGTGAAATTAGGGTGTTGCTAAGGGGGAGACAAGATCTACGTCTTTTAATTAAGAAACACTAAAAAATCTCCAGAACAGATGATGATTGCTATATGTTGCGGCGCTTTGTTCAGTTTAAGGCGGACCAACAACCCCTGAGGCAGGCTTAAAGAAAATATTTAAGACGGGGTTTTACCCAAAAATGTTTGTCCCATTATTGTGACACATTCGTGTAACACATAGCTTCCTCCCGTCCTATAGCGTACTTTATTTATATTTTTTTCTTTTTCGACTGTGTTTAAATGTCCCCTTTTTTTATACTTTCTTTTACAAAGAGAAAATATTGTGGTGGTGCCAAAATTCGATTTTAAGATTTTGATGGATTTACACATTTTGAGGTCCCCTGAGTTTAAAAAAGTAGTTTTAAAACTTTCTGTCGTCTATCTGTGCAGACGCATGGAGCCTTAACTACTGGACCCATTTTGACGAAATTTGACATACATGTTCAGAAAAATCATACCCCGAGGCGAAATTGAGAACTGAATTTTAGCTCCAAATTTTGGGGCACTACCCCCCAAAAACTCCGAACAAAATGAGAAAGTTTGTCTGAGTTGTCTCGGACCGATTTTTTTCTTAAGTGACATTGTTTTGTAATGATCACAAGCAATATTAAACCCATTATATGAGGGTCTGGTAGCTTATGTTTCTATGAAGGCTTACAGACTATAGATAGTTTTATTTATCTCCAGTAGGGACGAAAAGTAACTTTTCAGGGCTAGTTTATAGGTTCTGGACAGACATCTGATCAATAAACCTAAAGGCTTTTTTATTTTTCATTAATATGAATCTTTTTAGTTACAATAAAATTGTAAAATCTTGGGACAGAAAAGGTACATTTAATTTGAAAATGACCCAAATACTGCAAATTCTTAAAGCATCCTGTTTAGAAGTAATGAAGTAAAGAAACTAGTGTTATATTCTAAATGAAAAAAAAAAAAAAAAAAAAAAAAAAAAGTAGGACAGAAATAATATATGAGTCACTGTTTAGGGTGGTGCCTTATCCTAGAGCGCTCTCCTGTAAAATCACGTTTTTAGACGTTCACGTTTACCTGCACTTTTCTCAAAAACTAGCAGGCCAAATACAATGATTTTTTTTTTTGTTTGTAGATACATGCATATAATATAGCAAAGACAATGGACAGATTTGGATGTAGATATGACTAGTTAAGTTTAAGGAACAGATTTCCTTATCTAGTAAAGCTAATTCATATTCACGTCAGATTAGATAAGATAACTTTAACAAAACTCGTAATAAAATACATTTTTTTGTCACAATTATCCTACATTTTATATTAATATTTCTACTCAAATGATAGTTTTATTTAATCCTTTTATCTATCTGCATATACATTATACATACAATTTTATTTTTTTAAATTATCGTGTCTATTTATTAATAACATCTTCTCTTCTTTTTTTCTAATACTTTTTAAAATTTTTTCGCCGTTTAATTTCAAATAATTTTTTGCCGCCCAAGGCGGCCGCTTAGTCTTGCCTAATGGTAGAAACGGCCCTGAGTAAAGTAATAGTAGGGTTGCCAGATTTATTTCTGAATGTAAAAACCGGGACACCCCCCCCCCCCTCCGGGGGGGTCCGGGTGCCCTCCCCCGGAAAATTTTGAAAATATGACCTCTCAAACAGCGGCTTTTATGCATTTCTGTGGTGACATTTGATTTTAATACTTTGTTGTCATTTGTCATTAAAGTCAACTTATGGTGTAGTTCGTTGGCAAAAAGTATGAACATAAGTACACATTTTTCTTTTAATACAAAATTTAAAAAAATGGTAATTGTACGAGTAATTCAATAAAAGTTGTACACCTAATCATTGTAACAACTTTGTTTCATAATATTCGTTACAAAATGTCAAATGTTAATGTTACTATTGTATTGAGAAAAATTAAATACATACAACAGTTTTTATTAAAATTAATTAAACAGTCAAAAACTTAATAAGTAGAAAAATAATTTCGATATTTATTAATTTTTATTATGATATCAATGATAATATTCTAATATTTTAATTTACAAAAACATTCGCTAGATCTTTTTTCCAATAAAAAGGCGAGCAAAACTGAAATATAAATAAATAAAACGTAAAAAACTTAGTAGATACATCTGCACTATTTGGCTTACAACTATCGGTTCGACTCTGCACTAATTGTTCAATTTACTTACGGCTTATTTTAAGCTATTCCTTTATCTAAATGTAGAATACTTCTACTGATTTTTCCGTACGCTTCTTTATCTTTCCGTTTCAATATAATAGATCCTCAATACAGTGCAATATCGGTATCATATAAAAAAAATCTTAAATTTATATAATACTTCTTATCTATAAAACTATTGTATCTTTGCTTTCTTAAACTTCGCATTTATGAATTATTTTATAACATAAATTATCAGTTTTTTCTTGAACTTTTTTTCTTGTACCTAAATTATTATTATATTACATCTCCAGTAAAAACCGGGACATTTTGGCGTCCCGAAAAGTGTTTTCGGGACACCGGGACTTTGAGTCCAAAACCGGGACAATCCCGGAAAACCGGGACGTCTGGCAACCCTAAGCAATAGGTAGTAAAAAAAATTGGTAATTTCTTTACACAGTCACCCAAAATTTCAGGTAATCATATTTTAAAACAAAACGATCAAAATTATCCTCTTTTTAATTCAAACAAGATAAAAACAAAAAGAATTACTGAAATCCCTCAAGTAGTTTTGGAAAAAAGTACACACAAAAAGTTAGCATGTTTTCAATAGAAAAACTCAAGTTACCCTATCTTCAACTAATTTCTTATGTGAGTGTTTATGCTTGGTATAACCTTTGCACTTACCTTAAAACACGTATTGTTTTGGAGTGCTCTGTCCAATAGTTCTAATCTCTTACCTTTTTACTGCACCACTGGCTATAGCGGAGCTTGATTTACGATTGTTAGTATGTCATAAGATCATATATTCATTTATCCATATGTCTAATTTCCATGCAGACTGGCCAATAAAAATTACTGCATATTTCACTCTGAGCTTTTTTCGGTTCTCTGAACTTATAATTATATGCTGTAATTATTACCCTTGATCAAAGAGGTACCGCCCCTAAGCCAAGTGCCGCCCATCATTCTGGCAGTGGTAAGTTAACTAATTTTATATAAAGCAAAACTAGGCTGTTTCCTGTGCTTCGTTTATTGTATTTGGGTTTTTTATTTTCGTAGTTTTATAAAATACTTCCGACATATTAAAATTATAGATTAGATTTTTTTTTTCATTATAAATTTCTTTTTACTGAAATTAAACTAAATAATATTATGGGCTTCATTGTCACTTAATTCACCCCCTATTTCTATAAATTGTATGGTAATGAAAAAATGGCCGCCATCATAAATCAAATTACTACCTTGTTAGATCCACACCATACTCATTTAGTAGTGCCCTGAACAGGGCTGTTTCTAGGTGTTTTGCCGCCCTAGGCTAGAATTTAAAAAATGGCGCCCCCCCTTCCATTTTATTATCAACACCTTCTCCCTTTGCCATCCAGGCTACAAGAAATTAATTTATTAGATATAAAGGAACTTGTATTTAAATATATCCCATTAAAAATTAAATAACTAAACAGGGACATATTTTATGTTATCATATATTTTAGGTAAACTCTCTAATAATATCTCTAATGTCCAGCTGGTAATTAATGTATTTTTCTAATAAAATTGTGGCTAGTCCTATGAGTCTTTATTGGCTCGAGCTGCGCAGATAGGTTTCTATTAATTTGAGTTTCTCACCAAAACAAAATTTTTATCTAACTTGTTTAGCCATTTTTAAATTAAAAAGCTCTTTGTTTTGAGTTTATTTAGTCAAAGTGAACACATGTTAAGTAATTGTTCGGTATATGCTTTTGAAAGCAATTCGATTTTTTAATTTTTCTCTCCTAATTTGCTCAATTTTTTCGTTTTTTGATTAAAAATGCATGTTTCCCCCTTTCTTTTGCCGCCATGGGCGGCCGCCTAGTCTTGCCTATTGGTAGACACTGCCGTGGCTCTAAATCTGCTAAAAAAAGTAACTAAATTCCTCACCCCAACAGGGAAGAGGCCACAAAGCAACATGTATAATAAAAATAGTATAAAATAAAAATTCACTACTTACTGAGTTTAGATTAGTCTTGCAAGTAAAGGGTTGATCCTGTCTGCGACGTTTTCTTTAAAGTAGCTAATTAATTTGCTACTAGGTAGCAGTACCAAGCGAACGAAAAAGTACATATTATATACATCGTATAATGCAGGGGTTCCCAACCTTTTACCTTCATCGACCTCTTTTAAAAAAAAAAAATTCTTCATCGACCCCCTTGGAGTTATTCATTAATATGCAGCTCACAACGTTAGCAGAATACTAATAATTGCACTTAAAAATCTCAAAGATACCAATTTATGATAAGAACTTGGACAAAAAATTAGAAAAATTGGTTTATATAAGGGTTTGGATAACAGATTAAACTTGATTTCAGATATATCGATATTGTAATTGGACAATATTTAGATTTTTATTTATGTGGTCATTGGGTGATGTAGTATTATTATTTTTTCAATATTTGGCCTGAAATTACCTATCATCGTATAGTCACTACAGCTAACATAACATTATCTTCTTTTACTTGTTTAAAGTGGTCAGTGTAAATTTTCAAAAAAATTCAAAACAAATATATGTTCATCTGTAGTGTACATTTCTAACTGTTCACTGAAAGAAATTCTTCTGTAATTTCTCTTAATATGGAGCTATAATATCGAATATATTACATCAAAATACTTTTTCTACAAAAAGTGGATTCATCCAACTGCACAGAAAATTTACTGTTTTGCAATTCACAAATTAGGGATTTTTTTTTTTTGTATCTTCTGACATCATTTCATTTTTTTAGTATCAGGGTTCATTTTCATAACAGTTTTTATTTCTGGTGGGCAAAATTATTTTTTCACTAGTGGTATGTGGATATCCGGCTTTTGCAATTAAAAAAGAAATATTGTAAGAGGCTTCTTTCTAATCCACTTCTAGCATTATTTGCAGAAGTTGACTGCTTAAGAAATAATTTAATTTCGGCTTTAGAAGGATACGCAAATTTTTCTTTTAGATTCTTGAAATAATCAATATTCAAACTTTTAAATTTATCAACCACCACTAGTAGATCCTTGGAATACTATAGACCTCTTTGAAATTTCCATAGACCCCCAAGGGGTCCACCTGGACCCCGTTGGGAACCCCTGGTATAATTTAAGAAAACTGATTTGCTTATGATAGGATTTGTAATAAATTGTAAATAAATAAGGGTATGAGACTCCGACACTGAGTACCGCCTATAACTTACTTACATTCTATACACTGTGTACATTCTATACTGATCGTTTTTATTCATGGTCGGCTAATTTATTTGTAGGTTAATTATTTATGGAAAAGAGATATAAAAGGAAAATTTAAGAGTAAATAAATACGCTTATTTTTTTTGTGAAAAATTGTTTTTTTTTTTCAAAAGTATATTTAACATTTATTTATATATTAACATGTATATGCAATACAAACAATGCACAATCTCTATCTCTAGAAACTTAGTTTTAAATCCTAAAAGTTGGGTTCATAGCACGCGTTTATTTATTTATTTATTAATTTATTCAACCTTTCCTTTCTTGTGAGCTTGCGTAGAGTTTTGTTTAGGTTATAAACAAAGCCAAATAAATGATTAAAATACAATACTTATTATTATTATTATAAGTTATTATATCTATTTAAAGACCAACAACCCTGCATGATAGGCATATGTGGTATAGGTTACCGGATGTAAGCCACTTCACATAAGTAGCTACCCAATTATATTGGTAAACTCCGAGCGTGGGGCCCCTTGTCGGTGTCGGGAATCGAACCCAAGACCATGATAGGCGACTGCGGTAACAATGAGCTACCGGTTACGCCTCAATACAATACTTTGTAAATGGATGACTCGAAAAATGAAATATCAAAACAATAAACAAGAGGGAAAAGAATAGGAAGGTTTTAATCAGGTTTGAAGCGACAACGTAAGAAAGTTAATATGGAACTTTTTGCGCTTCAAGCCAAGCATTAAACATCACGCGCGTCCAAAACGCTTGCTATGAACCCTGTTTAGTAAGTACCCAGTTAACCAGTAAAGTTAACTTTACTAATACATAATTATATCGATAAATATTTTCCCCTTTTAATTAGGGCAGTAGGGGAAGGTCGGGTATTATCGGACATCGGCTTATATCGGACAAGTGGTGTTTCGTGCTTTTACCAATGGCAGCATCACTGGTTCTGTATTTTACGGAGGGGGGAATCCAGCAGAAAGAAGCTGACGCTATCGCTAGATTGTTTTGTTTCAGTGGGATCAACTAATTTGTGTTTATCTGTTTTTATCGTTTTTTCTTGTGCACGAAGATAACTTCAGAGTACTGAATTTTGCCTAAAGTTTAATCAATTTAAATTCTTAGTGCATTGATAACAAAGTGTATTCTTTTACTTAATCTTTTACGCATTAAATCTGATATGGGATTGATAATAAATTTTTGATAGCCAAATTACCAAAGTGTTATATAGTCGGTGTATATCGGACAAACATTGTAAAGGGTGATCTTGTGTCGGGCATGAGGATTGTGCGGATCTTGAAACCCATAGTTTGGACTACAAATGTGACAGCTGTCAGATAAAACAAGACCACTTTTTTTTGTAATAAATATGAAACTTTTTTCTCATTTCATATACATGCATATTTTTTCCAAATATGTTAATTGTAGGTTATGACTAAATTTTTTTTTCATGAAAATAAAAAAAAAATATAATAAATAAATATAACATGTAAATAAATAAAATATGTAAACTTGTTTAACAAAATAAATAAAAAAAAATAATTCTAAATTATATTTTATAATGTCCGATATTAACCCTCCAACATTTTGTATAGGTAAAAATGAAGGTCTTTTTAAATTACATCAGAAAAGAGGGAAAACATTTCCTAGAGATTATTGCTTTTTTAGGTGTTTGTAAAACATATTTAAGTATTCTTTAGTACATAGTATGACCAAATTAATTCATTAACAAATCCAAAAATTTTAGAAAAGCTTAACTGTCCGATATTACCCGACCTTCCCCTAAACAATAAGTAATCACATAATTAAGTAAATCGCTAAACAGTTAATAACTAATTGCTGATTATTTTTTAATATAATATATTATTTTTTAATTTACAGAGTGTGATTATTTTTTAAATTGTTTGCCTTTTTATATTTTAAACATTACATTCATTAATAGTTTTGCTAGGTGTACCTTGTAGTAATATTTTGATGTCGTAGGCGGATCCTTTAAGGGTAATGTGTAAGAAGAATACTCTAATTCATATCAACTCTGGCAACGATCAAGCCTGAGGGCTGATTTAGACTAGAGAGGTATTATATTTATAGCGTATTTCATGTGAATATCTATCTAACTGTAATCATATTAATTGTCATGCTTGCAATAAATAATGCGTTATTTTTAGGCTCGAAAATAGCTGATAATAGCCGAAACCTTGCCAGAGTTGATATGAATTAGAGTATTCTTCTTACACATTACCCTTAAGGGATCTGCCTACGACATCAAAAAATTACATTTATTCTTTTCTTATCAACATCGACATTTTATTATTACTTTTAAAATTTGTCGATTATTTCTATATTTTTACATATTTACATTAAAACATTCACTTATTCTTACCATCTTTATATTGTTTATACTACATCATTAAATAAATTTTAAAAATATTTTTAATATTACGTAATTCGTGAACAGACAAAGAAGTTTAATTAAAATATTAAACATTTTAGATTGAACGAGATAACATCTGCAACATATACATACTACATTTCAAATATTTACGACAAACACATTTTAAACATTAAAAAACACATATATTTTAATTAAAAATGTAATTTTTTTAATAGGATCATTAAATGATCCTATTATGATATATAATAAATACCTGATGGACAAAATGAACGTACCACCCAATTTAAACAAAATTAATATTATGGGTAAATATTTTCTAGAAAAAGCTATTCGAGGTTTATTTGAATTTCGTAGATGATATTTTGACTTCGTTTTTATATCATTATCTCTTCTATAATATTATCTTCACGTTTTTGAACTAATATTTTCTATAAAACAGAAGTGGTGCGCTAATTTTGTCCAGAGGTTTACATATTTTGGTGATTCTTCCAAATAAAGTTGTAAAAAATCACAAATAAAAAAATATTCGTAGTTTCAACCGAAATTTTGTGATAGTTACATATTTTAAACTTAATAAATAAAACACTATTTGAATATTAGGTGTACTTCTTTATTTGGCGAAATCACAAGTATTTTTAACTCTTTACCTTACTGGTTTCAGCATATTTGCTATCTTCAGTGGTGAAGTATAAACTAAATATAAATGTATTGTATAGGTGAAAAAGTATGTTATAACACAGGGGTACAAGGGAAGACTAGACGTTAGCGACAGAATACTTGTCTCGCCGAAGGAGACCGAAGCAAAGAGTAGAGTCGGGTAAGATCGGGCCTTGCCCCACCTCTACTTTCTACAGTTTACAGTCAACCCTCTGTTTCTCTCGAGGACTTATCCACTAATAACACAAACATAAATATATGTTTGTTAATTCAAAAATATACAATAATTATAAAATAGACATGTATTTATAAATTTTTATTATTTCGTTATTTTTACATCGTTTTAATATTATTATGTAAACCCAAGAGTGATTGAAATGGAACACATATTATACAAAACTAGTAATTATAAATTTAATCAAATTACAAGTTTAGTAAGTAGATTAGAGAGAGTTCAAATATTTTATCGCATGATCGGTGTTATTACTAAACACCTATAATATATATATATATATATATATATATATATATATATATATATATATATATATATATATATATATATATATATATATATATATATATATATATATATATATATATCTGTGTGTGTGTGTGTAATATTTAAATTTATATGCATTATTTATTTTTAAGTTTAAATATTTCCAAGCAAATTAAGGGCCAGCTTATTCCTTTCCTCTTCTTTGGTTTGACAAAGAAAGATAGAGAAGAGTTATTGAGTAGAAAAAAATTCTTTGGAGTGACACCGCGTATTTAAAGAATTCCTAGCAGTTTAAAATATAAACATTAAATGATGATTATTATTATTAAAAACACATTACTTTTGATGCTTCGATTTCTTTTAATTCTTGCAACATAACTATTTTTTGTAATCAACTATGCAAAAAGGGTGTAAAAGAAAGTTTATTATTCATCATAAACATTATAATAATAATAATAATTGTCAATATGAAAAATTAATAAATAATAATATAGTGCATAAAATGGAATATGCTTTAAAATATCTAGTAAAAGAAATTTATTTACCTATTATTTAATTTCGTAATAGATAAATTAGTTATTTAAGATCTTAGAAATCTTTATGTTGTTTCATAAAAATTATAGAGGACTAAATAATAAAAACACTGAAATTTACAAATTATTGTTCCACGTAATAAGCAATATTTTAATCTATTATCTTGTTTAACGTCAGTAAAGGGTAGAGGTAGAGTAGTGCTTGTTTGAGTTGTAGCAGAGTAAGTGTAAGTGGCAAGTGGTAGAGGTAGACTGTAAAGGGGAACACGATGATTCCCGAGTGAGATTCGACTCTCTTCGGCTAAACAAATATTCTGTCGCTAACGTCTTGTGAACAGTAGACCCTTTATACTATTGGTCAGGCACCGATCTGGATCGCTTGGATAGCAACCCGGACCGGATCGAAGACCTGAGCGTTAGTCTGGGACCAAAGGTGTGAATGCTCCCATTTTAAATCATAGAAAAGGATCCGATCGGACCGGACCATACCGAGACCAGCCTTGACCGAGACAGTAGGTGTGAATCTACCGAAGGTGTGGAAAATGGTTAAATGACTATGCCAGACATTGTTCTGACTAATTTCAAGCATTTTTTTTCTTTTTAAACCAAAAAGTGCTCTATTAAAAAATTGTACCACATTTGGGAGAACATCACATTTTATTTATTTATAATAATAATAATATCTATTTTTTTATTTTATTTTTATTTTTTTTATTTTTTTTTTTGGTTGTAGTTTTAGTCCCGTTCAACAGCTCATTAGGTCATTACAGGACGGGGGTTATCCGGCCACTTTACTCATCTAATCGATGAGATCATCAGTGTGTCACATGTCTTTTATTTTATTGTTTTTAGTAGTAGTTTGATCCCATTTTTAGGGTCCGGTAAAACCAAGGACCCTTATATTTTCCTGCGTGTGTGTGTCAGTCCGTCCTGTCGCCTGCTCTCACGACTACACCTTTCGTCCGATCACTTAGTAATTTGGCATGAATGTGTCTTGTACCTACACACATATATTAAAAATATAGCGACTTAAATAAAATATTTTTAAAAAAGAATAAGGGTAAAAAAACTTAGGGGTTAATTTTTTTATTTTTTTTCGACACCGTGAGGGGTATCATATGAAAGGGTACGTCGAGCTGATTACAAAAACTTTCATAGGGCTAGCGTAGGCAAGTTT
This sequence comes from Gerris lacustris, assembly GCA_951217055.1. Lineage (NCBI taxonomy): Eukaryota > Metazoa > Arthropoda > Insecta > Hemiptera > Gerridae > Gerris > Gerris lacustris. Next base: position 39,038,215 of record OX578285.1, on the reverse strand, counting down.
GAAGTGGGTGTGAAACGTGTCTCCCCCCCCCCCTTCTATCTCACTTATGTGAAGTGCAAAAAATCTGAAAAAAAATCCTGAACATTCTTCGTCCAAAAGTAAAGATACCACTTTTTGGAAATTTCGAAAAAAATATTATTTTATTTTTTATTGACAAAATACGTTTTTTTATAACTATGGTCTTTTCGATGTATTTATATGGTTTTAGTCCGGTTCAGTGGCAAAAAATACTTTATCAGAAGTTTGTTTATGTGTTTTGAGAATATCAGACCCATAGGATAGTTCAAAGTAAGCTTTTTAGCATTTTACGAAACACCATCAATAGGGTACTACTTAAACTATACAGGTTGCCCTCGCTGTGTGCTTACTAGCACACACTAGACCTGTTTATTATACATTATTCTTTTCGCGTGATTGACCTTTTATTGGGTTTATTTTATAATTTAAAGAAATCATACTTTTTCTTCTGATTTCGCCCTCAAATTTGGGTTTTTTCAGGCTTGAATCATTCCTGTAAATGAGTCTCCCTCTAGAAGACAGAGAAGTCTCTCTTAAACAGTCAAAAGGAGAGATAGTGCTTTATTTTTAAAATTCAATACTTGCATTTTTAAAATGATTTAGTTAAATTCTATTTTTTAAAAATGACAAATTTGTTAAAACAAATTGTTTCTGATTTATTGGCTAATGTAAACGATTTAGTAAAACTGATGACTGTGCAAGTTTGAGCTTTCTGGGTAGTCGGGAAGTGGGTCAAATTTAGATTAAAAAAAATTCAGAAAAACAAACATAAAACAACTGAATGACGTACTTCTGTGTAAAAAGGTCAACACCACACAAACAGTAATATCTACTTTATTGCATACTTATGCACATCAATAAACAGTTAATAACACATTTTTTTTTTTTTATTACAACACTTAGTACTCTACACATTTATTTATATATCGAATATCTACTTATTAGTTAATAATATATATTTAAACTATTTGACTAAACGTTTAGTATTAAGTACAGTAGAACGTCACTATAACGAACTAATAAGGGCTTAGTGCTTAGAGTTGTCCTCTGTTATGAATCCGTTATATAACATATAATTATTTGCAAATAATAATACAAAAGGGTGTATGTACTTACATCAATGAAAGGGCAATAGTTAGCCAAAATAATACTTCTTGCATACGAGTCTGCAAGACAGTGAGACATTTTCATGACTTCGCTCTGCGTTAACTACTGACATGAAATGTCCCTAGGTTCGCTTCGCGGTGTTAGAGGATTGTCTACCAGTCCAGTCATCACTGTAATATATTTGCTTAGATAATTATAAAATCTAAAACATAATCTGAGTATTATTCTAATTGAAGGTGGTTGGATAGGTTATTGCAACATATATATATTTTTTTAAATTAAATATGTAAATAATACCCTACCAAGCGCGGTAGGGGAGGCCCTACAACTGGAGACTGGATTTCACACCTCCTATGTCTTCCTAACTCCCTGTTACACACGTGTAACGTTTTTGACGTAGATTTTTAGTAACGCTTTTCAAGTTTATGTAGCAAAGTCAAGACATGAAAATGTCAAAAAGTGTGTATTACACAGCAACTAAAAGATAAGTAAATATCTTATATGATAAGGTAAAAATAGGTTTAGTAAGCAATTTAGGACGAATAACAAATGCAGGTCTATGGGCTATAAGTGACGTACGCTAAAGAAGGGTCCATTATGGTGAGGTTCTACTATAAAAAGCGAACATTTAAGAGGAAACAAAATCAAAATATTTGACATTAAATGAAAAATATAAATAACATACGAATATGGTTTAAAAAACATTTATTAATCATATTCAATATTTTTTAATACATATTAAATAGTCAATACTTTTACAAATTAACATTTAGTTTTTGATTGGGATGATTTTTCTTGACAGTGAATTGGCATTTGATGTTCTCTGTCATTGATCTGGCAGTTATAAAGGGTTACCTATAGCAGGGATAAGTAGTGAAGAGGAGTACGTCTGTAGAAGTAAGAAAAAATAAACAAGAGTTAATATTAATTTAGCGTTATGACAGCTCTATTTAATGCAAAGTTTGTCAAACAGGATATATATACATACATATATATATATATATATATATATATATATATATATATATATATATATATATATATATATATATATATACATATATATATATATATATATATATATATATATATATATATATATATATATATATATATATATATATATATATATATATATATATATATATATATATATATATATATATATCAGTAATGTAATACTAATGTGCCACGCAAGCGTGACCCATAGGAACTGTTCCAACATCAGACATTGCGTCAGTTGGCTCGGCATTACGCCATGTCCTGCATCGTTTCGTCGCGTCCGACTCATCAGGGGCCCGGCGATGCCCACCCAACTCTGGACCTATACTAGATCAAGAAGATCAGATATAGGACTTATCAGAGACGAGCGTGCTCTCATACCGCCATTCTTGCTAGGCTGGCAAAACACATCAGTAATGTAATGTGCTCGTCTCCGATAAGTCCTATATCTGATCTTCTTTCTAGTATAGGTCCAGAGTTGGGTGGGCATCGTCGGGCCCCTGATGAGTCGGACGCGACGAAACGATGCAGGACATGGCGTAATGCCGAGCCAACATCTTAATGACACAATGTCTGATGTTGGAACAGTTCCTATGGGTCACGCTTGCGCGGCACATCCTTTGGTGTCTCTCACAAACTGTGTAGCCTATTGCAGTGTGCAAACATCAGGGTATTACATTACTGATGTGTTTTGCCAGCCAAGCAAGAATGGCGGTATGAGAGCACGCTCGTCTCTGATAAGTCCTATATCTGATCTTCTTGATCTAGTATAGGTCCAGAGTTGGGTGGGCATCGCCGGGCCCCTGATGAGTCGGACACGACGAAACGATGCAGGACATGGCGTAATGCCGAGCCAACTGACGCAATGTCTGATGTTGGAACAGTTCCTATGGGTCACGCTTGCGTGGCACATCCCTTGGTGTCTCTCACAAACTGTGTAATATATATATATATATATATATATATATATATATATATATATATATATATATATATATATATATATATATACAGGGTGACCCACGATACAATTTCATAACGAAACTGGCGGATTCTATGGGTCAAATTTAACAAAAAATGTCGAGTAAGCATATGCCCATTTTTCAATAGTTCTTGAGATATCGATTTATATCTTTTTTAAAGTGTTTCACGAAACTTTTCAAAAAAGGCCTAATGTCTCAAAAATTGAGGGAGACAGAGTGTAACGCGGTTTTGGTGAGTGGAATAAAGAAGGTGGTTGATATATATTTATTGGTATATGATTGTGTGTGTGTGTGGTTGTATGATGTGTACACCTCCAGAGCTAAGATCGGACTCCCCGTGTGACTCTATGTTAGGGCTTAGTCTGTTAGATTCTTGGTGGGGGAAAGCCCTACTAGACAGAAATTCGAGCCTTTGCTAGCCTAAGGTCTACACTGCTTTCCTAGAATATTCTGGACTTTGCTTCCCCGTTACAAGAGAAATTGGGCTGAGGAACGATTTTAAAGAGCATCAAAAACCTTTTAGACTCACTCATTTACTATCAATTATCAGCTGCTAAGCATCTTTTAAGTCCTGTTTTTTATTTTAAATTTAAAAAAAATGGATTTTTTAAAATTCCTGAGCTTTCTACTCATAATTGAGGGATGCTAGAAGTTTGGCGATTTCAGGAAAAACTTTTGCATTTCATAAGCTTTCAAATGGTATAATTGAAGTTTATTATCAACGGACTAGTTTTTTAATTATGGTGGATTGAATGTTACCAGACGAAATTTATTTTACGTCTGGATAACAACCAATTATTGTACAAATGCAAAAAAGGTTTCTCCGAATGAAACCACATCACTTCGGGTTTCTTATAGGAAATTTGACGCTGAACAAAAACGCTGAGTGATTCTGAAAGGTTTTTTTATGCTCTTTAAAATCGTTCCTTAGCCCAATTTCTCTATCTCATTTAGTTTTTGAGGTATTAGGAATTTTTTGAAAATTTTCGAGAAACACTTTAAAAAAAGAAATAAATTGATACCTCGAGAACTATTGAGAAATGGGCACACGCTTAGTCGCCATTTTTTGTTGCATTTGACCCATAGAATCCACCAGCTTCGTTATGACATTTTATCGAGGGTCACCCTGTATTATATGTAATATGTATATATACATTTTAACCTTACATATTTAATAGCACAATACTTTCATTCTTATTTCTTCTCCAGGATGTCTATCACGGTAGTGAAATATCATGTTTTTGTACAAACATATATAGCGGCAGTGCAGGCAAGAGTATAGTGGGATGTGGCAGGGATGAGGAGAACGTGTGTACCTGGAACAACATATATTGCACCACCTCCATCTCCTAGTTGTAGTAGAAGGAGACGTAGTCCCATTAGTTGTATCTGTCTTAGTCACAGTAGTAGTAGCAATCGTAGTCCCAGTAGTGGTAGTTGTCTCACTCGCAGTAGCAGTAGTCCTAGCCTTAGAAGCAGCAGTCGTAGTCCTAGCAGCAGCTCTCGTAGACCTAGCAGTGGTAGTAGTCTCAGTAGTAGTAGCAGTCATAGCCCCAGCAGTGGTAGCAGTACCAGCAGCAGCAATCGTAGTCCCAGCAGCAGCTGTCGTAGACCCACCAGTGGTAGCAGTCTCAGTAGTAGCAGTCCCAATAGAAGGAGCAGTCCTAGTCCTAGGAGTTTTACCGCGTTTCCCTTTCTTCGTAGTCTTTTTAGGTCCTATAATAGATAAAAAGCATCAGATTAAAGTAAATTTAAAATACTTAAAATGAATTAGCATACTTATATTTCTAAGAGGAGGGGGTTTGAGATTTTTGATGTAGCAGATTCTTATAGTTCTCGTAGTCCTTAGTAGTTCTTGGACGTACTATGGACTCTGTTGTCTGTTGTATTTATTCTAATGCTGGCTGGAATCGTGGACCTAAAAATCAACAACGGAGTATATTAGAAAATTTTTGTGTTACGGCAACTTAATTTAAAACAAAGATTAATAAAGATAACAACTCATTTTAACCGATATGTTTAAAAATAATAGTTATCTTAGAAATTACATTATAAACAGGAAAGAATTTCACAGGAAGAAAATAGACACAAAGAATTACACATGAAAAAAATGCACGTTGAAAAAATTAAAAGGGGAAAAAATTACACATGGACTGAAATAAATATTAAAGCAAGCGGATAAATGTTAAACTATGAGGTTCTTGTATTCTTGTGTCTTCTAGCTTAGAGGATGGAGAGAGATTCAGTCAACCCAGGCCTTGCTGACACCTATATATAGGGAGGGGGGGGGGGGGGGGGGGGGGGTACAAAAGTCCCCCCCCCCCCCCCCGCTCTTAACTTTTGAACGGTTTGAGATAGATTAATGAAACTTGGGGGTTCTGTACCATGCAAAGTGAAGTTTGTTTGCTGCATGCTATCGCGCACTAGGGGCAACCACCCGTTTTTCCCCCAGGCCACCCCATCTTCAAAATTTCAAATTGGCGTGTATATTTTTGCTAACAGAGGAAAATTGCAAAAAAAAAAATATATATATATATATTTATACCTATATAATTTTTTGTGAAATAGGGAAAATAAATAAGTAACAAATATATAAATTTATTTACTACTATTTATTTATTAATGTCATTTTCAACTTTTGCTAGTCTCTGCTGGGTTCAGGGGTTCTTTATACTTTTTAGATGAACTAATTTTTCCTTAGAAAAGGCTTGTCACTTTTGATTTTGTCGTTGAATTCTGAGCATGTCATAATAGAATATGCTATTATATTAGGAAGTTCATTTACAACTGACAGATATAATCTTCCTCTTTCAGGCGTCCAAATAGACCTGATCATTGAATAGACCTGATCATTGAATAGACCTGATCATTGAATAGACCTGATCATTGAATAGAACTCATCATTAAATAGACCTCATTATTAAATAGACCTCATCATTAAATAGACCTCATCATTAAATAGACCTGATCATTGAATAGACCTGATCATTGAATAGACCTGATCATTGTTCGGTCTTATCACGAAGTACCAGGCAGACACATGGCGAATTCTACTATTTTAAATATATGAAAAAATGAGACGTTGCATCTAGAAAATGTTTCAAATATTCCTTTCCATTTTCCATGAGTTTTTGGGGTTTCTTCTTTTGGTAGGAAAGCCCATTTAGCTTTCTGGAATTTGGACAAGTGAAGAGCGCTTATCAAATAAATGATCCACATTGATGGAATCCGGTACAACGCTGATTACAACCGCTGACCAACTGGTGGCGCGCAGAATGAAATTTCGCTGTTTTTGCTGCGTTTTACGTTCATCTTACTAAAATCCGGACATTTCTCAAATCCGGACGCAGAACCGGACAGATGTTTAAATTCCGGACTGTCCGGACGAAATCCGGACGCCTGGTAACCCTACTTATAGGGGGGCAAAGATAGAAAAATTTCTATAATAATAAATACATATTATTTCAATATTTATATGACAATCAAACTAATTAATTAATTTTTCCTAAAACTTTAAATGTGTGATTTTTTCTTAGTGTAATTTTCGCATGTGTAATTTCTTCCTTGTGTAATTTTATCATGTAACCAACTTGACGACCTAGTCAATGGCCCTTCTAATGCCAAGTGCAGGGCGGCGGCAGAAAGCTTTTTACCAGGCCTTCTTTAGCTTCTCCTAAGACACCAGTCTAGAACATGTACTAGGTTAAAAAAATTAAGAGAAAAACAATATGTTCATAAAATTAAATCTGAGCAATTTCATAGCCCCGAGTAGGCTCGTTGATGATCAAAAATTTTGGCATTCTCGCACATCGTAGGAATGGCTTATGAGTAGGTCCTTATATCCAGTGTGTAGTCCTGAGTATCTATAGGACCCTCCCAGTCTTACTATTGTACTATTTTCAATTGTAGCTATATCGCTGACCTAATAAAAAGAAACAAGAAAAGAGAACATTAATTAAATGTTATTAATTCTGTAATTAGACCTAAGCTTTGTAAAATGTCATCTTATGTAAACCTATCTTTGAAATTTACCATTCCTAGGTGCTACAGAGGTGTCTAAGACGGATTGATTCACTTACATAGATAATTTGACTTAGTCAGTGACTCTTATACTGTCAAATGTAGGGCGGTGACAGACAGCATTCCACCGGTCTTATCCTTCTTAGCTTCACTTAAGACCAGTCTAGGACATGGTTCAACTCTGCGCTGAGCTCATAATGATGTTGTCTTGCTAAGTCACTCTTCTTCCTTGAGGAGGCTATCTATCTTGTCTCCTAGTTGTATAGGATTATTTTAGGTTATTAAAGGACATCGTAGATTATTAATAGTAACAACAATAAAATCTGTATAACTATGTAAATTGTTATAAGCTAACAACTAGATTGTTTTCAAGGTTTATTAGGTCATAATTATTAGCAAATTGATTACCATTGCTGTAGGGTTATACGGTACTCAGTTGACTTTTATTTTATTTTTACATTAATAACAACATAGCATATTTATCATTATGAACAATTATGGAAATCATTAAACAGTTACATATTAGTTATAACATACTTCTTCCTAGCATTGTTAAGGATAGTTCTAGGGTTATAAAGGACACAGTAGATAATTATCTTAAAATATTTTATTTTTACAATAATAAATGTTTAGACTTTTACAATCAAATCTACTAGTCTAGTCTTTTGGATCCTTATAAGGGTTCGTAAAATAAATAACTTCACTTCATTTCATTCGGCAACGTTTCGGCCGGACCGGCCATTCTCAAGCCTAAAAATGTACCCAAGCCTAAAACGTTTATTTACTAATTAACTACAATAAAGAACATATCACAAATCTAAAGAAAAATTATATGATTAAAAATTAAAAATTAAAATTAAAAATTATATGATACTTTATTGTTTTTTAATAATATTTCCTTTTAATTCTTAAACATATAATGTTTCCTAATAATTCTAAAACATTTTCTGATTCCTAAATTAATATCATAACCTAAATAATACCAGTAATTAACGCTTATGAAAAAAAATACGATTAGAAGAATCGATTCGTTTTAGTAAATTGGTGATTCATGACTCATGTATCGTTCGATAAAATAAACGATTTTGCCCAACCCATTGACTAGGCCAAGCCCAGCGAGACCTGTAGACTGTTAGACCTTGCAACTACTACAAGTCTAAACGAATATATATATATATACAGGGTGGTCCTAAAGTCTCCCCCCCCCCCCCCCTCTTAACTTTTGAACGGTTAGAGATAAATTAATGAAACTTAGGGGATCCATACCAAGTAAAGGGAAGTTTGTTTTCATGCAATCGCGCAGTAGGGGCAACCTCCCTGGGCAACCACCTAACTTTAAAATTTTAACCTGGAATGTATATTTTAATAGCAGATTTAGATTCTACGGCAAAAAATAAAAATAATTTACTTCTAACTTTTTTTTCTATCTCTAATATTTTGCCCCCTATAGGGGGGCAAAGGTATAACAATGGTAGATTTCAGCGCCTGGGGGCAAAATGGTGGTCGCCCTTAGCTGCGAGTGTATGATTACACACTTCCCCTTATATGGTGCAGATCCCCCAAGTTCTATTACTTTATTTCAAACCGTTTTGATTTTATAACAATATAAGTTTTATTTTTTTAATTTTTCGGAAGGGTTATTTTGCTACCTTTGCCCCACTGTAGAGGGCAAAATATTGGAGAGAGAAAAAATAGTTTCAAGTAAAAGTTTATTATTTTTCACCGTAGAATCCAAATATGCTGTCAAAAATATACACTCGAATTTGAAATTTTGAAGTTGGGTCGCCTGGGGGCAAAGATGTGTGGGTGTGTGTGTATTTATATTATACAAAATCCAAATGCCCCTGACTGACTCAACACGATATCTCTGTAACGATGAAGTTCCCTAGGTGCTCACTATGAAATCTTTATTTACGATACACCATCTTGGTTTAAGATGGTGGCCATTTTACAATAATACGACACGACGACATCTCCGGAATCAATTAAATTAGAGCCTTGAAATTTAGAAGGTAGCTTTCTTTTATAACTTAGACAACTTTTGTTTAAGTGGTTTTATATTTGCTACAAATTTTGTAAATTGGTTTTGTATTTGGTTATTTTGATTCAAGATGGCATCCATTTATGTAAAGATGGCAGTATATATGTGAAATTCTTCAAAGTGATATCCCCAGAATCAATTGCTTTAGTACATTGAAATTGTGTAAGGTGGTTTTTCTTTGCTTTGAGATAGTTTTTAAAGAATGATATTAAAATACGCCATCTTGAATCAAGATAGTGGATATTTTTATGCAAAAATTGGACATGCCGATCCCTAAAAACCAATTGCACTAAAAACATTGAAATAGTATATTTCAATGTTAGTACTAGTTAGTATATTATGTCGTGTGCATTCATATGAACTGTTCAACATTTGCATTATATCAAAAACGATTACTTCAAACCATTTTATAATTTTTGGAAAGAGTTCGTATCATGAATACAGTAGAGACATTGAAATTGTATGATTTCATTGTTATTTCTTTAATTCGGAACGTTCAAAACGGAGTATTAATTTAGGCTGGAGGGTACTTCTACGGGTTATAAAATGCTCCCTTGTATGCGTTGTCATGTGCGATTTAGTCGTGGAGGTAAGGGGCAGATGATATAGGTATCTGTGGGCCGTAGACAATTTCGTGAAGAGAGCCTTGTGAATCCTGAGTGTATGTTCTTGGTGGAAACAGATACCACAATTTTCACACGTGTTAACCTTTTGCTGTGTTAACTTTACTTTACGCTCAGAAAATTATAAAAAATGTAATTCGGGGAATGGGAAAAGTCTAGTTTCTAAAATATTGATGAAAATAAATCTGATTTTGTTGAAAATGGCAAAACTAAAAATTGCTGTGATCTGGGACTGAGATTATATGAGAAAGTTAGTCTGAATTGTCGACTTTTTTGAATCTCTTACTCTAATCGGCTTCAGGAATCCTATTGTGAATTTGTCCTAGGCTCATCGAATCTACCTATAATAATTACTTGTAAAATGGGTATATCGCACATACACATATATCGTATATAAATCCAGGTATAATCTACGGTCTAGAAAACCAGTATAAATACGCCGTTCTTCTCTCCAGTCCTCAGTATATCTTGTGCAACTTCAAGTCTACATCACCATGCCCACCAACCCTGATGAAGATGGTTCCAGTAGTGGAAGCGAAACATCGGACTTCACACCCTTCGTGACGCGGATTTCACTGGAAAACCATCTGTTTATATCGGTATAACTTATAAGAATAGCATATTTCTATATAAACATCGTCATATTTATTTATTAGATATTTTATGGCACGTCTACACATTTGAACAATACCACTTCTACACACTACCAATTTAATTTTAACATTACATCTAAACAGTATTATATATTTTTACATTTAATATGTAACTATTCTAGATCTTTTAGAGGTCTTTTTCTAGACGTCAAAGGTTTTATGAGATCCCGACGTTTCGGATTTATTACAGTGATCATTCTCAAGGGAGGTACCCACTACAAGAGTGATTTACATCATATAAAAACGACTCTCATAATTAGAAACTATCTCTAGGCTGAAAATGTCGGGTCTCACAAAATGTCTGCCAAGGTCTTCTCCGGAAGATCTAGATTTATTTGACTTGCGCCGCGGAAAACAAGTTAGTATATATGTTACATTCATCTAAATTTATCTATGTCTTCACATCAATTATTCTACATAGTATAGATTAAATCCGAATCAATTACATGTTGGAACCATTTTATGAAAGTTCCATATTAATGCTACAGTTCAGACACTAGAATATATTTTTATTTTTTTAATTTAATTTTTTTTTTTTTTTTTACTATATAAAACGTTCAATATTGAGTATTCATTTAGGCTGGTGGACGCGTCTACAAGTTTAAATAATGCTCCATCATATGCGTTCTCATGACCGACTCAATCTGGGAGGTGAAGGGGCAGATAATACATGTATATTTGGGCATTGATGTGCAGAGGGTCTTGTGAATCATAAGTGTATATTCTTCGTAGAAGTAGTAACCACATTTATCACACGTGTAAAGCGGTGTTAACGTTGCTTTGTGCTCTGAAAAATATTAAAATATCATTAGGTTTAATGTGGTCCATTTAATTTAAAATTGAGGATTTATTTGAGCCTATCAAGCTCAAAGTTAATCGTAAATCATGGAATATGTTGTAGAAGATTCTTAAATCCAATTGTGGTCTTCAGTATCCCACGACTCTATCCATAGTGGTATACCTATTGTTTTTCACTGCCGGTATTTCTTGCTAAAACCAATGAACCCTAAAATTAAAAAATATTTATATTTCTTCTATGACAGGTGAACAGTCTATAATGTAGATAATTCTAAGTATAGAATATAAATTTAGATAATTAATTAATTGAATTTATATTTACAACCACTAAAATCCTCCCTTGACTAGCATATTTCATATGTGGGCAAGCCAAAATATCGACCATTGACTATGGAATAGAATTTCGGTTCAGACCCACGAATCTCTTACGCCATTCTGAAATGATTCCCAATTCTCACGTAACCTGACATAACTGTTGTTTGTTTTCACAGGGCTGAACTAAACCTTAAACACCGATAAAAAAAATAAAAATAACAATATTAATAGTATTAATATAGCGAGTTAATTAAACAACAAGTTGGCTATGCTTCATTCTATTAAGTGGTGAAAGTCAGTGTACATTTGTCTAACTGATATAGTAGATGCATGTTAAGGTGTGAAATTATGAAACATTAATCCATTTTGATTACCATTTAGTCCGCTAGGAGCTCTGATATAATTTTATATACAATTTAGAACTATCGACGAAATATAGTACTACAATAAATACAAGTGAAATCCAATCTACCTCCTATAATATTCTAACTTCCTCAAACGATATTTAACATTTAGCATGTCGTTAAATTGAAATTTCTGCGCGCCTATCGCTAAATGTTGTACTATAAATGAAAATATATAGACCTCCTGTTAAATCAACTACCTGGCATGATATTTTAAAGCGTCGTAGTTTGCATGACGTAAATTTCTTCTGTCCCCCAGAGCTAAAACATATCCATGTTAAACTTATTTTGAAGACTATTTTTGAAAAAGTATTTTTAGTGAAAAAGAGAGAAAGGATTGATTATGAGAGTTAACAGTAACAACATGAGGTATATTACATTTATTTAATTTTGGAGACAATAAATGAAAATGTTTACATTAATAGGAGCAGTGGAAAATAAAAAAAAATGATTAAGGGAGTTAACAATAAGAACACGAGGTCTAATACATTTATTTAATCTTGGAGAAGACAATAAAAGAAAATGTTTACATTAATAGTGGAAAAAAAAAAAAAATAAAATAATAAATATTAAATGCTTAGAGCATCATTACTTCTAAACGTGGAGTTATTAGAACAATTTTTACATAGACATATTGGTATAACTTGGTGCATAAGCTTCGTAATAAACAGCTTGGTCTAAAAAGGGTATATAGTCCGAGCATCTTTAGGGTTGTCACCTACCTGATTGCATCATCCCGATAAAGGATTACCCCGAATAAAGGAACCCCCGGGAAATCCAGGTACAATCTACGGTCTAGAAAACCAGTATAAATACGCCGTTCTTCTCTCCAGTCCTCAGTATATCTTGTGCTACTTCTAACCCAACCCTGAAGATGCTTTCAGTAGTGGAAGCGAAACATCGGACTTCAAACCCTTCGTGACGCGGATTTCAATGGAAAACCAAACTGTTTATATCGGTATAACTTATAATAATTGCATATTTCTATATAAACATCGACATATTTATTTATTAGATATTTTATGGCACGTCTACACATTTGAACAATACCATTTCTACAATCTACAGTGTAGAGTCTACACACTACCTATTTAAATCTTAACATTACATCTAAACAGTTTTATAAATTTTTAAATTTAATAAATAACTAGTCTAGATCTTTTGGACGAGACCGTGTCAGAGATTTTGTGAGATCCCGACGTTTCGGATATATTACAGTGATCATTCTCAAGGGAGTTACTCACGACAAGAGTGATTTACATTATGAGAAACTCTCTTGAGAATAATCTCTCTAATGAGTTGGAAACGTCGGGTTTCACAAAATGTCTGGTGAGGTCTTCTCCGGAACGCATAGATTTATTTGACTTTCGCCGAGGAAAACTAGTTAGTATATTATGTCGTGTGTATTCGTATGAACTGTTCAACATTTGCATTATATCAAAAACGATTACTTCAAACCATTTTATAATTTTTGGAAAGTGTTCGTATCATGAATACAGTAGAGACATTGAAATTGTATTATTTCATTGTTATTTCTTTAATTCGGAACGTTCAAAACGGAGTATTAATTTAGGCTGGAGGGTACTTTTACGGGTTATAAAATGGTCCCTTGTATGCGTTGTCATGTGCGATTTAGTCGTGGAGGTGAGGGCCAGATGATATAGGTATCTGTGGGCCGTAGACAATTTTGTGAAGAGAGCCTTGTGAATCCTGAGTGTATGTTCTTGGTGGAAACAGATACCACAATTTTCACACGTGTTAACCTTTAGCTGTGCTAACTTTACTTTACGCTCAGAAAATTATATAAAATGTAATTCGGGAAATGGGAAAAGTCTAGTTTCTAAAATATTGATGAAAATAAATCTGATTTTGTTGAAAATCGAAAACTAAAAATATCTGTGATCTGGGACAGAGATTATATGAGAAAGTTAGTCTGAATTGTCGACTTTTTTTAATCTCTTACTCTAATCGCATTCAGGAATCCTATTGTGAATTTGTCCTAGGCTCATCGAATCTACTTAGAATAATTACTTGTAAAATGGGTATATCGCACATACACATATATCGTATATACACATACACATATATCGCAACCCTTTTCCCCAGAGCCTGAAAAAAACAAATAAGAAATATGTTAATTATAGTGTCCGTTGCATACAAGATACTTTTGCGAAAGGTATTTCATAGAGGCCATTTTGATCCAAGATGGCGACCATATACCTAGGTTAGATGAGAATTTGTTTGACTCATATAAAGCGAATATTATAATATGGGGCGGTTATTATTAAAATATTTTGAATTGCAGGTTTCCCACAATAAACGTTTCGTTGACTAGAAGGAGTTTTATTTGTATAACCCCTAGTACAAAAGGGGTTATAGAAATAACCTCTGTGGCACGGTACTTGTCACAAATACCTAAACCATATGATGCTAGGTTCGTTGCATCATTTATCGCAAAGGAAAAGAAAAGGCAGGAGTAAAAATACAAACTAATATTGCACTAATGCAGTTGTTGATATTAGACATTACGTCAGAAAGATGTTGGCTCGGCATTACGCTTGCCAGCCAAGCAAGAATGGCGGTGTGAGTGCACTCTCGTCTCTGATAAAGCCTTATAACTGATCTTCTTAATTTGGTACAAGTCTAGAGTTGGCTAGGCATCGTCGGGCCCCTGATGAGTCGGATTCGACGAAACGACAAAGGACATGGCGTAATTCCGAGCCAACAACTTCGTGACGTAATGTCTGATGTTGGAACAGTTCCTATGAATCACGCTTGCGTGGCACATCCATTGGTGTCTCTCACTAACACAAATTGTGTCCATTATTGCAGTGTGCAAGAACATGGTATTACATTGCTGATATATATATATATATATATATATATATATATATATATATATATATATATATATATATATATATATATATATATATATATATATATATATATATATATATATATATATATATATATATATATATATATATATATATATATATATATATATATATATATATATATATATATATATATATATACAGGGTGACTGGCGTTATATGTGAAAAAATGAAGTGCGTTGTTCTACGCCTCAAGGGCTACAAAACACTATATAAACCATGGGTCAAATATACCGTTCTCCCATAAGTTCAAATTTTATGTTTTTTTTGAGATCGCATGCCTTTACTCATAAAAACACTAATTGCTCCAAAAGTATAAAAGCTAGAACAAAATGTTTGGTTTCGTTGTAAAGCTGACAAAATTTCCTATAAGAAAATTGTAATTTTCATTATTATTCCCTTAAATAACATGTCAAAGTATGTATACAAATGTTATTTCTAAGAAAAAATAAAAAAATATTTTTTCTTTGAGGTTCCATAACTTAAAATAGAACCGAGATTAAACTATTCGGACTTCAGGATAAACTTCCTTATTTCCTAAATTTTCGATCAATATTGGTATTAATACCTATTCGTAGGGCGGAATTTTTCGTAAACTTCGCTGAAAGTTAAAAATGAAACATGTTTATTGTTGTTTTTGTTGACATATAGGTGAGTATACTAAACCAGTCTTGCTTTTTTAATATGTTTTTAATTATTTACTCACCTGTAAGTCAATAATAGCAACAAAAAACATGTTTCTTTTTTACTTTCAGCAAAGTATACTAAGAATCCCGCCCTATGAATGGGTGTTAATATTAATATTGATCGAAACGTTAGTTAATAAGGAGGTTTTTCTTGAAGTCCGTACAGTTTAAGCTCGGTTCTTTACCAAGTTATGGAACCAAAAAGAATAAAGATTTTTTAATTGTTTTCTTAACAATAAAATGTGTAAGCATTTTTGTCATGTAATTTGAGGGCAAGAAAATTAAAATTACACTTTACTTGTAGGAAATTTTGTCAGCTTTACAACGAAACCAAAAATTTTGTTGTAGCTATTATACTTTTGGAGCAATAAGTGTTTTTATATGCAAAGGCATGAGATCTCACAAAAAGCATTAAATTTGAACTTATGGAAGAACGGTTAATATTTTACCCATGGTTTATATAGTGTTTTTTGTAGCCCTTGAGGCGTAGATCAACCTACTTCATTTTTTCACATATATCGCCAGTCACCCTGTATATAATATATATATATATATATATATATATATATATATATATATATATATATATATATATATATATATATATATATATATATATATATATATATATATATATATATATATATATATATACATTTTGAATATTATCTTATTCTATATAACATCTTTTCACCATTGAAAACGATTTCAATACTCAATAATTCTAAAACATTTCATGATTCCTAATAATTGTAATAATGTTTAACACACACCTAAACCATTTCATAACTTTTTGAATATTATCTTATTCTATATAACATCTTTTGACAGTTGAAAACGTTTTCGATGCTCAATATATACAACTATAACTTCAAACCAAGAAAATATTTTCACGAAATAAAATATTTAATTACACTAACCTCCTTATATTTCTAATTAATTGTTAATACACACATTAAACATATTTCTTAAACTTATTATAATTTGTTTTTAAATAAAAACAAACGATAATTACATAAACAAAGACCAACACGCCTCTAGGAGGACGTGTTGGTTGTACAATTGATTTTATTTTATATAACTCTATAAATTTATAACATATATCTTTATATTTAGAAGTATCAATTTATATAAGTATGGTTGAACATTTAAAAACAACTGAATAAATAATTGATAAACATTAAGATTACCATCTATATCTATATAAATATTTAACGAGACAAGAATAATTCTTTTATAATAATATATACTTTTTAGCTTCACTACAATTAAAGATATCTGCGTAATTAATTTTAATGATTTTAATTAATTTTTTTTTGTAATATTTTTAATTTAATGAAAAAGAGGTAAGATGACTCGTAAGATGACTGGGCCAGATTTTTCTAAATGATATTACTAGCAGAAGAATCTAAAACTTTATAATAAATAGAGCATCTACCAATTCACGCTCGTACTTCACCCGATAACATTCGTCAAGTACAACGTGAATCACAGTTTACATACTCGTAAACCTTTAGCTCATCCAAAAAAACCACTCATAACGTGGGCCCCACAAGTGGCGAGGAAATTAACTTGGAGAATGACGAGTGACCGACACACGTTCACCTCGTCACTCGCCTAGCGATCTGATTGTCATTCGTGCAAAAGTGTAGATGCTTAAAGAGTCTACATAAAGAAAGAAATATTATTTATTATTCCTCCTTATGTATCCTTATAGACACTTCTTTAGATTGTTACTCCCCTAATAAAAAAACCTTAGGGGAGTAACAATCTAAAGAATGTGTACAAAATGTTCTTTTTTAGACTGTTACTGCCCATATAAAAACAGAAGTGAGATATTCTCTTGTCCCAAAGTACATTGGACTAAACATCCCTTTGTCTTAATTGATATTTAGTCAGCCATTACTACGTTTTTATTAGCTTGCTTTCTTGTTTGTTTGTTTGTCCGGTACAAATCTTGCAATCGATTTTTAACTAACTTCCCGAGTACCTAAACATTTGAAAATTTTAGAATAGCTCAGAACACGATGACAATGCATTATTTTAATACTTTTAGCCATCTTTCAGCAGAATTGAATTAGTTTTCAGCAAATTTTGCTGTATGGAAAGTTAGTTCGGAAAAAATCCGCAAGTTATTTTATTTGTTTTGACATATCCCATGGTATTTACAATCTTCATTTTGACGGGTTTCAAATTTGTGATTTTTTTATTAAGAAGCGAACATTGAATGACAGCGAAAAGTAAACAAAGAAATAAATTAATTGACGTATGACACCCAGGTTAGTTTACACTTGTATCCTAGGTATAGGTTTAATTTTTCTTGCATCTGTACTTCTTTACTTGTACACATTTTTCTTCTCTTAGTGTCCCTACATAGGGGCATATCAATGGCACGGTTTAGATTCGGTGTTGGTGAGATCCGTTGTACAAAGATTTGTCCTTTCATAGGTTTAACATAAGCTCTTTAGATGGTTGCCATTATTATGTGAAGTAAATAAATTCGGAACTATGTATTTTTTTCACTAATATTATATATAACTATAACTAACAATGACAATTATATTTTCAACATTACATATGATTCAACAGAAAGTTTAAAAACGTAGATATATAAAAAGTTCTTTTTATCTTGTAATTATTTATATACTAAAAAAAACATAGGGAAGTAACAATCTAAAAAAGTAATCACTTATAGGCCTTAAGTGTTACCAACCACTTTATAGTAGCTAGATTAAAACCTAGCTACTATAAAGTGGTTGGTAACACTGATAAGCAAATATTATTGTCAAAATGCTTTTGATTTTTCTTCCTTTGTACGACTAACAGTATTTGAAACTATAATTTTACGCAAATGTTAAAGCTTAAAAATAGTTAGGGAGGATGTTCTATATTCATTTATTAATAATGGCTTTTAGCTGTAACCTGCGCAGAAATCTTATAGTAGACATTACATTTTCTTTTAGTAGACAGACTTTATGTACTACTTCGTCATATATAACGTGCTCTAATAAAACAAAATAAATATTTAAATTTTCTTTTAACACTCTTTGAGATATTCCTCAGCAATTTCTTTATATCGACTATTTAAACTCTTAATATATTTCGGGTTGTAGAGAATCGGTCTTACAGTAGGGTGCTCGTCATTATAGTGTTTCTTCATGGGCGTTACTGTTCTGCTGCGAAAGGGGCAGACCAGGCATGTATACTTTGTCTGCTTGTTGCAGAGTTTCTTCCTGTGAGTGGCAAGTGTGTATTTACTTTTGTAGACGTTCCAACATCTTTCACAAGTGTAATATCTCCTCGGTATTAGCTGATACCGAGGCATAAAACCACCTATAACAATAATAAATTATTTCAGTATGAGAGATTTGTTAGAAGTGCGTGTTTTGATTAGTTTTTCAGTCGAAAATCGAAGGAATTTCCTTTAAGTTATTTCTTACGTCTAGCTGCATAATCCTTATAACAAAATTATATGTTTTGATACATTTATACGTATGCTGTTTAGCTTCTCAAACGCCACTGACCTAAAAAACAAAACAAAAAACTGAAATGAATAAACAAATTATTTAATTTAATGCAAATTTATTTGAAATCGTTAGTACCAATCTAATATAGGAATATTCTATAAGGTGTGTAATTTTTGTTAGTGAGAGACACCAAGGGATGTGCCACGCACATCCCTGATGTTGGAACATCATACATTACGTTGCAAAGATGTTGGCTCGACATTCCGGCATGCCCTGCATCGTTTCGTCACGTCCGACTTATCAGGGGCCTGACGATGTCCACCCAACTCTGGAACTATACCAGATCAAGAAGATCAGTATAGGGCTTTATTAGAGACGAGCGTGCTCTCATACCGCCATTCTTGCTTGGCTGGCAAAACACATCAGCAATGCACTGCAATAAGGTACACAATTTGTGTTAGTGAGAGACACCAAGGGATGTGCCACGCAAGCTTGATACATAGGAACTGTTCCACATCAGACATTACGTCACAAAGATGTTGGCTAGGCATTACGCTTGCCAGCCAAGCAAGAATGGCGGTGTGAGAGCGCGCTCGTCTCTGATAAAGCCCTATAACTGATCTTCTTGATTTGGTACTGGTCTAGAGTTGGGTGGGCATCGTCGGGCCCCTGATGAGTCGGATTCGACGAAACGATGCAGGACATGGCTTAATTCCGAGCCAACATCTTTGTGACGTAATGTCTGATGTTGCGACAGTTCCTATGTATCACGCTTGCGTGGCACATCACTTGGTGTCTCTCACTAACACAAATTGTGTACCTTATTGCAGTGTGCAAAAACACGGTATTACATTGCTGATATATACAGGGTGACTGGTGTTATATGTGAAAATATGAAGTGGGTTGTTCTACGCCTCAGGGGCTACAAAAAACCCTATATAAACCATGGGTCAAATATTAACCGTTCTCCCATAAGTTCAAATTTAATGAGTTTTGTGAGATCGCATGCCTTTGCATATAAAAACACTTATTGCTCCAAAAGTATAAAAGCTACAACAAAATTTTTGGTTTCGTTGTAAAGCTGACAAAATTTCCTTCAAGTAAAGTGTAATTTTAATTTTCTTGCCCTCAAATTACATGACAAAAATGTTTACACATTTTATTTTTAAGAAAACAATTAAAAAATCTTTTTTCTTTTTGGTTCCATAACTTGGTAAAGAACCGAGCTTAAACTGTACGGACTTTAGGAGAAACCTCCTTATTTACTAACGTTTCGAATCAATAATAATATTAATACCCATTCATAGGGCAGGATTTTTAGTATACTTCGCTGAAAGTAAAAAAGAAACATGTTTATTGTTGCTATTATTGACTTACAGGTGAGTAAATATTTTAAAACATATTAAAAAAAGCAAGACTGGTTTAGTATACTCACCTACATGTCAACAAAAACAACAATAAACATGTTTCTTTTTTAACTTTCAGCGAAGTTTACTAAAAAATCCACCTTATGAATGGGTAATAATATTAATATTAATCAACAATTTAAGAAATAAGGAAGTTTTTCCTGAAGTCCGAACAGTTTAAGCTCGGTCCTATTCAAAGTTATGGAACCACAAAGAAATTGATTTTTTTTATTTTATCTTAAAAATAAAATTTGTATAAATATTTTGTCATGTAATTTTTAGGCCAATTTAAAATTAAAATTTAAAATTATACTTCCTAGTAGGAAATTTTGTCAGCTTTACAACAAAACCAAAGATTTTGTTCTAGCTTTTATACTTTTGGAGTAATAAGTGTTTTTATGAGCAAAGGTATGTGATCTTAAAAAAGTCATAAAATTTGACCTGGCGGGAAAACGGTTAAGATTTTACCTATGGTTTATATAGCGTTTTTTGTAGCCCATAAGACGTAGAACAACCTACTTCATTTTTTCACATATACCACCAGTCACCCTGTATATATACAGGGTGTCCCACATAAGGTGTAACACAGAAAAACCTGATGTTCTACATCACATTTCCGACAAAAAATGTTATATAACATAATGGTTGATCGACCTTTGTTCTCGAGATATATCGATTTTTCAATTATCTCATTTTCTGGTTACTTTTTCCTATTAAAAACGTTATAGCGTAAAATCTAAAAAAGATATAAAGACGGGGTTTTCACCATTCAAAAGGTGAGGAAATTTGCTTTAAAAATGTTATCCTGCTTGCCCATAATACCCTTATTATACTTCTAAATACAATGTTTTGGTTAATAAGAAATTTGTGGTCAACGTTCTTGGTAGCATAACTTTTTAATTTGTATCAGTGGCGTAACTATGGGCCCGCGCGGGCCCGCATTGCGGGGCCCCCAAATCCAGAAATATCTAGTATTGTACCAACCTCGAGGGGCCCCCAATCCTGAACGTAGGAGGTTTTTTTTTTTTTTTTTTTTTTTTTTTTTTTTTTTTTTTTTTTTTTTAATTTGCTCATCGATTTTCTTTGGCGAGGGGCCCCCACAAATTTCTTGCGGGGGGGGCCCCCAATGGTCTAGCTACGCCACTGATTTGTATGGTAAATGAATAAATTTGACCTCATGTATAACTGGCCCGTTTAATAAGCTTTAAAATAATATAACTTGTTAATATGTTTGCTTCAAGTTATCAAACTTATTTGGATGAAAATGAGGTAATAAATGAGAAGTTTATCATTTTCCATGACTTTAAATGACCCTAAGTCTTGGTAAAAAAATAGAAAGGGTAACAAAAAATAGAAAAATATCACTCCTTGTATTAACAAAATGAACAATTGAATAATATATTATAGAAAAGTGTACATAATTGTTTACAAAAACTTAAAGTAGCCCCCCCCCCCTCCCCCCGTTGCTGTTAATGGATCTTCTGCAGCGGCGAAGTACACTACCAGTTGCCCGTCTCACTCCTTCAGGTTTCATTTTGATAGCATCAGACGCTAAATTTGTTCGCTAAACAAGGTCCTCTCTTGTGTTGACCAATTGGCTGCATACTTTAATTTTCACCTCTCCCCACAGGTAGTAGTCTAATGTAGAGAGCTCGGGTGAACGAGGTGGTAAATTCACAACCCCACCCCGACCGATCTACGGTCTTGGATAATTGTTGTCATTCCATAGTTCGCCGCTGCAGAAGATCCATATATATATATATATATATATATATATATATATATATATATATATATATATATATATATATATATATATATATATATATATATATATATATATATATATATATATATATAAACAAGACTCCTTCCTCAAATCAACTCAGGGGGACGGTCAGGTGCAATAAAAACTCCACATTCACATCAAGCCAATGTTTCGGCAACTGTTTAATGTTGTCTTCATCAGGGCAAACTGTAACATACATAAAAAATATGTGAGCATAAACAAGCAGGCTACGAACAAGGTAATAAATCAGTAAAACACATAACCGGAACTAAATCAAAACTCACATGAAGATGAAGAACTAAGTACAAATAATATAAAAAAGAGAAGGAAGCATATAACATATTAAAGGGAACAAGGTGAAAAAGGAATTTAAAAAACACTGTTAAAAAGCTCACGGCTCACAGAAAGTAAATAAATGTAAGAATGACAGCTAACGGTGGCGCTGTTGACGGCAGTACGGAGAAACTAAAAACCAAGTCTTCGTTAGCATGCAGTGCAACCTAGCGGCCAAGAGAAGTACTAGCAAGCTAAATTTAAGCACAAAGAAAAATAGGAAAAAAAACAAGGGAAGAAAGCGAAAAAATACGGAGGTAAGGAAGGGGGGATCATAGAGCTAGGTATAAAGGGCCAAAAGGTGCTTGTATAGATCATTTATCCCTGCCACATCAGATCTGTAGTTCATTGAGACCGCATTATTGTGAACAAAAAGCATCTCTAAAACTCGTCTTTTTTGAGTGTTCTTCTCAGCCCGAACAATACGGACCTCATCAGGTTTTAATCTAGCTTTATGACGATTTTCCACACAGTGACAGGCGAGTGTGGTGACATTCCGTAACCCTCATTCGATAGAATTCTTATGAGCATTTAGAGGGCGGCTTAGCCGCCCTCGGAGATAGCGCAACGTTTCCCCGATGTAGATATCACAGTCGCTACATTCTATCTGATAGATAGCATTAGACCTCTTATTATTAGGGATGAGATCCTTAGTCTGTGTAAAGAGGCAGCCTACTTTATGGGGGCTTCTTTATATTTAGTAAAACACACAAAAAAAAAATATTTTATTTAAGTCGCTATATTTTTAAAATGACACATTGTGAGACACATTGTACCAAATTTCAAAGTGATCGGATGAAAGGTGTAGCCGTGAGAGCAGGCGACAGGACGGACGGACAGACACACGCAGGAAAATATAAGGGTCCTTGGTTTTGCCTACGGACCTAGGTTTTGCCTAAAAAACTTAAGGGTTAAAATGTTTTTATTTTTTTTCGACACCTTGAGGGGTATCATGTGAAAGGGAACGTCGAGCTGATTACAAAAATATATAATACTTTGGTTATAACTTTGATAAGGCGAGCGTAGGCAAGTTTGAAGTGGGCGTGAAACGTGTCCCCCCCCCCTTCTATCTCGCTTATGTGATGTGCAAAAAATCTGAAACAATTCCTGAACATTCTTCAACCAAAAGTAAAGATACCACTTTTTGGAAATTTCGAAAAAAATATTATTTTATTTTTTATTGATTAAATACGTTTTTTTTATAACTATGGTATTTTCGATGTATTTATATGGTTGTAGTCTGGTTCAGTGGCAAAAAAATACTTTATCAGAAGTTTGTTTATGTGTTTTGAGAATATCAGACCCATAGGATAGTTCAAAGTAAGCTTTTTAGTATTTTATAAAACACCATCAATAGGGTACTACTTAAACTATACGCAGGGTTGCCTACGGACCCTCGCTGTGTGCTGACGTGCTGACTAGCACACACTTGACCTGTTTATTTAATTAACAAGAGAAGCGCCAAGAATATTAGGTCCTACAAATCATACTCCCACAGGATAAGTAAGATTATATGGAAATTGAAAAATAACCAAGGAGGTGGTAGACTTAAAATAATCAAGGTTTACGCTCCGACGTCAGACGCTGGAAGATTAATGGTTTAATATCACACCTTAAGATCCATCTAGCATATTAATATATATACTAATTAATTAAAAGTTTTATAAATATGCTTTTCCATAAGGATGTTTGCAAACTTTTGACGTAAAAGGACATTTATATTTTGACGTCCAGAGATTTAAATCACTTTTATCATTTAACTTACGTCTAATTTTAAGAAAGTGAGTCTGCAGGTTGCAGTAAGTAACACATTGATTTGAGTTTGGATTTACTAATTGATAAAGAGTAGCATAGACTTGATAATTGAGCTGAGCGAAGCGAAGCTCTTATACTATACTTTGCATTTGGTTGGACACATACAAGTAATCCTCATGAAAAGTCTGAACTGATCCGCACAAAATTCGGCACGGTCGTGACCAACCACAGGAAGGTAAATACATATCTGAAATGGTCCAAATTGGTACACAGGGGTGCGGGGTACAAAAGTTAAAATAATATATGCCCCTCATGATGCATGTCATTGGAAAGCTCTTTAAGAGTGCAGTTATTATTGTTAAAGTGACTGGTCATATTTTCATTTAAAAGGGGGGTAAAATAGAAAAACAGAAAACAAAAATGCATTTTAATATATCAGCGTTTAATATATCCGATCAGCTGTTTATAAATAAAAGTGTTTCCTTTTAACTATCAGCTGTTTAATATAAGTTTATTCATAACAAATGTATGTATTACAGGATATTAATTGTTTAAAGAAAGCGACGCGGAGTTACATCTCCCGTCAACAACAGTAGGGCAAGTTTTTGATAAATGGGATCATGGCGTGATGCAAACCAATTAATGTAATATGAATTTTAACGAATGAATAAAATTTAAGATTAAAATGCACGCTCAGCTCAATATTGCAAGCAGACAACTGCATTGCCTACATAGTATGCTAGTATGAAAGAGCATTATGTCATTATTGGCGACAGTCATGTTATATTTGTCAAGTCATATTGACAGGACCGTTCTGGCCGCGCCTTACTCAGCTATTTACTGTTTGTTTGCAGATTATGGCTAATGTCGCCAATACAGATACTCGACTGCCTATTTCGGCGACGTGTGATCGTTTAGTTCTCCTCTCTTTAGAGGGGATATCCAGAGGGCACGTGAGAAATTCTCGGACGCGATCACTTCACCCTCCATTATTTCTAAACTGAAGTTGGTAGCACATGTATACTAATTCTAAGACAGTTGTAACTGATGTCTAAAGCCTAATCTTTTAGTTTTGAACCCCCAGTAGGGGGGGTACCAGACTAAAATAGGCTAAGAAAATGGAATAATCTATTAGGGAGGTACCAAACTAAAAGAGACGTATAGGGCGCCTTAATTAATAATCCTACTAGACTATTCCTTTTCTTAGGAGGGTTCCTAAGAAAAGGAATAGTCTAGTAGGATTATTTAATTGAATAAATTTAGGACAGAA
The DNA here is from genome assembly GCA_951217055.1 of Gerris lacustris. Taxonomy (NCBI): domain Eukaryota; kingdom Metazoa; phylum Arthropoda; class Insecta; order Hemiptera; family Gerridae; genus Gerris; species Gerris lacustris. The sequence goes on along the minus strand of OX578285.1, from coordinate 39,012,645 downwards.
ATTAAAATGGAAAAGTGAGAAATATCTTTCTAATGTCATAGAAAAAGGGAGTATTATGTATAATTTCTTGGGGATTTTCTTTTACTTGAATGACCTGTTATATGTCAAAATAGGCATTGTCAATTAAATTTTATATCGTTGACAGAAAAAATATTAGATTTGTCCAAAACGAAATTGATATAAGTTGAGTTTTAGAGGAATAGACAGGTATAAATTTCCAAAGTGTAATTCTGTTTAACGGACAATTAGATTAGAGGGAGGTTTCCCAATTGGTAAGTTACTTAAAATGTGAATTGTAATTTTTATGAAGTTTGTATGAGGTATTTCATTTCTTAAAATCTGAACATATTAAAATGAATGAAAATAACCTAGTGTCGCTCACTCATATATTACTAAATCGCAGATTTGGTGTCGGAGAGCGTAAGTTTACCCAAGAAGGCTGTATTATTTATGGCAAGGAATCACCGCAAGGGAAAGAAAAGATGATTAGAAACAATGTTTTGTAAAACTATGTAAAATCCACTCATTATATATTATTAATTGACACATTTCATTGGAAATTTAAGATGACCTTGGAGTTTAAATTTGTTGGACATAGTACTAACTGTACAACTAATCAAGTCAGTACTATTTACCCACCCTGGTCTTCTCTAATTTACAATTAAATAGGGGGGTACCAAACTAAAAGAGTGTCGTCTAAAGATAATACATTTCAAACTAAATTTCGAATCTTAGTTCTTCTCCCTAATAAATAATTTTAAACCGATTTCGACATCTCCAGCTGAAAATTACCTCATTAAATCACATTAGCCAATTAATAAACAAGTTAAAGTTGGTGGACTTAAGTGGTTTTCTGTTGGAAATACATGTTTCAAACTAAAACTTGCAGAAGACAATATTGAATATGCAATATAGACCGGTGAATTGATAAGACCAACATTTCATTAGAAACAATTAACAGAAACATACAAATAAATTAAATCCTTAAATATATTATGATTGTTTGTGAACTGTGAATTGATTTAAAAATTAGTAAGCTTAATGGAAACCATTTGAAGAAGAAAACGTCAAAATAAGGCTGCTACCGGAGATACGAACGTTACATTTTTATCTGGTTACTAGTATGCCGGGCCAAACAACAAGAACCTTCTAAATATCTTTTATCTACGATTGATACGAAATATTAACATTTTATATCTGTTTAGATGAGTAGAAAGTGATTCTTTTCATAGATGTATTCATTGCGCATGCGTGCTTCATAATTACTCTTTATTTCATAATCCTCACCGAATTCATTACCTTAACGCACGATTAGCGTGTTTGTTTACATTTAACAAAACTAATTTGCTTGGTGTTTAATTAAAGTAACTGTTTTTTTTTCTGTATTTATTATTAAAATCCAACAATCGTAGATAAAGTGCGGTACGCGAATCGTGCGAAATCTGCATTTTGCTTTGCTCGTGTGGTATTACTACCATCGCTATCGCTCGGGTGCAAACTCCACCCTCGCATGCAAAATGCTACTTCCGCATTTCTCAATTGTATACATGACACTACTAAATCTAATTTCTAATACTCAGGTGGCATTCACGTATTTTTTTTAAATTTTGCATCTCCCCTTATGCATTTCTCTTTGCCACCAAATCTTTCTCATTCTATTTTTCAAGGTGGGCAAAAAATATATATGTAAAACAAAAAGTGTTGACGATAAGATTTTTGGTTCACCAATGTCAGGCAAGACTAGACCATTTAGTAGATACTGGATTTCCATATTCAAGGCTTAAGTCCATTAAAGATGGCTTATTGCTTATGCGGGACGTAATCGTATATATATATATATATATATATATATATATATATATATATATATATATATATATATATATATATATATATATATATATATATATATATATTACACAATTTGCGAGAGACACCAAGGGATGTGCCACGCAAGCGTGACACATAGGAACTGTTCCAACATCAGACATAACGTCATTAAGATGTTGGCACGGCATTATGCCATGTCCTGCATCGTTTCGTCGCGTCCGACTCATCAGGGGCCCGACGATGCCCACCCAACTCTGGACCTATACTACATCAAGAAGATCAGATATAGGACTTATCAGAGACGAGGGTGCTCTCATACCGCCATTCTTGCTTGGCTGGCAAAACACATCAGCAGAGTAATACCGTGTTTTTGCACACTGCAATAGGCTACACACTTTGCGAGAGACACCAAGGGATGTGCCACGCAAGCGTGACACATAGGAACTGTTCCAACATCAGACATAACGTCATTAAGATGTTGGCTCGGCATTATGCCATGTCCTGCATCGTTTCGTCGCGTCCGACTCATCAGAGGCCCGACGATGCCCACCCAACTCTGGACCTATACTACATCAAGAAGATCAGATATAGGACTTATCAGAGACGAGGGTGCTCTCATACCGCCATTCTTGCTTGGCTGGCAAAACACATCAGCAGAGTAATACCGTGTTTTTGCACACTGCAATAGGCTACACAATTTGCGAGAGACACCAAGGGATGTGCCACGCAAGCGTGACACATAGGAACTGTTCCAACATCAGACATAACGTCATTAAGATGTTGGCTCGGCATTATGCCATGTCCTGCATCGTTTCGTCGCGTCCGACTCATCAGAGGCCCGACGATGCCCACCCAACTCTGGACCTATACTACATCAAGAAGATCAGATATAGGATTTATCAGAGACGAGGGTGCTCTCATACCGCCATTCTTGCTTGTACACAGTTCCTATGTGTCACGCTTGCGTGGCACATCCCTTGGTGTCTCTCGCAAATTGTGTAGCCTATTGCAGTGTGCAAAATCACGGTATTACTCTGCTGATGTGTTTTGCCAGCCAAGCAAGAATGGCGGTATGAGAGCACCCTCGTCTCTGATAAGTCCTATATCTGATCTTCTTGATGTAGTATAGGTCCAGAGTTGGGTGGGCATTGTCGGGCCCCTGATGAGTCGGACGCGACGAAACGATGCAGGACATGGCATAATGCCGAGCCAACATCTTAATGACGTTATGTCTGATGTTGGAACAGTTCCTATGTGTCACGCTTGCGTGGCACATCCCTTGGTGTCTCTCGCAAATTGTGTATATATATATATATATATATATATATATATATATATATATATATATATATATATATATATATATATATATATATATATATATATATATATATATATATATATAATATATATATATATATATACGTATATATATATATAGTTTGTAATATTTATATTAGGTGTACCTGGGCGCACGATTACGTCCCGCATAAGCAATAAGCCATCTTTAATGGACTTAAGCCTTGAATATGGAAATCCAGTATCTACTAAATGGTCTAGTCTTACCTGACATTGGTGAACCAAAAATCTGATCCTCACCACTTTTTGTTTTACATATATAATATAATAATAATAATAATAAAATAATGTTTATTTACCTAATATAACAGTTACATGCATGATATATAATTTTGTAACATTTTTAATTGGCATGGCTACAGCCGTCAGCCAGGAGTTGGACTTCTATACATACATTTTTTTTTTTTTTTTTTTTTTTTTTTTTTTTTTTTTTTTTTTTTTAACAGATATTGATAACAAGTGAACAAATGTATTAGAAAAGATGATATAATAACAATAAAATAATAGTATCACTAATAGAATAATTAACAATAATAAATAAAATATTAATAATAGCCAAATTGTACTAACCTAATCTAAACATAGTTATTATAATGTATTGATACCTACTCAATATTAAATTATTTGTTTCCCTTACAATATAATTTCCTAGATAGACAATATTAGTTCGACCGCCCTCTCACAGATAGCGCCACGATCAGTTTTCTTAATGCAAGTCGTAATATTAGAAAGTTTTCTTATTATATAAAAATAAATGTAATTAATCTCTTGCCACTATATATTGCATATCAGCAACCTATGTATTTAGGTTGTTCTTTTGTAACAAAAGAAGAATCCTTGAAATGTTATATATACACTGCAACAGGCGCACTATGAATTATAGATCCGACGTAGCAGGTGTTAGTGATCTCTACAAATTTCTCCTAGAGCCCGGATAATTCTTCCTCTCGTCGCTAGATCGCAGCACCCTCCAGCACTAACTTGCCGCCTCCACCACTAAGTGCTCTGCTGCCACCAAGCTGTCACTTTACCGTCTTTGTTTACTTTTTCATATACTCTCCCCTTGTTCTCTCTTTTTAACTTCTGTTCCCAATTCCCACCTTTTATGTTTCTCTTCCCCATCTTTATGCTATAATCTCTCCATTCTCTGTTCTTCACGTAAGTGATCTTGTCTCGGTTTTTTTCTGTTTCTTCTTTTTTCTATTTTCCACTTATATTGTTTACCTTTTACTTTACTGTTATAAATTCTTACCTTCTCTCCTCTTACCTATTACTTTTGTTTTTATATAGGCTCGCCCTGAAGATGGCAACATAATATAGTTGCCGAAACGTCGGCTATGTGAAAATTTTGGAGTTGATTTTTTATTTACCTGACCGAACCCCCAAGTTGAGTGAAGGTGCCTTAAATATATATATATATATATATATATATATATATATATATATATATATATATATATATATATATATATATATATATATATATATATATATATATATATATATATATATATATATATATATATATATATATATATATATATATATATATTTATATAGGGTGACTGGTTATAAAGTTTGGAAAAGTTATAGGGCGTAAGTACACCTTATATGGAACAAAAACACCTTATATAACATAGTCAATTCTCAACCGTCCTGCCACTAAGTCAAATTTAGCGAATTATTGAGGGGTGTCGTCCTTGTCACCTAAAATGAATTGTTGCTCTTAAAATATGAATGCTAGAATAATTATTTTAGTATTGTTGGAAAGCTTAGAAAATTTCCTAAAAGAAAAGTATTCTTAAGACCTTTCATTCAAATTAGAATTTGCTTAGTATTCATTCTTATCGAAATTATTAAGAATTTTTTTATTCATTTGGTGGTGGCAGAACTTAATAACCAGTGTAGTTGCATAGAGTACACTTTCAGGAAAACTTCCCCATTTACTTACCTTTCAAAAAGTCCTCACAGCTCCATTTCCATCCATTTGTTTGGCCATATTTTGAGTAATAAGCGACAGAAGTTAGAAAAATGATTGAAAATTACACTAAAATTCGTACCATACAGCAATTTATAATTAAATACTATAATGATAAATTAAACATTATTTCTTGTTGAAATGTGTTTTAAATTACTAAGCTATTATGTTTTGAAGTAAATTAAAAAAGTGTCTTCGGGTGTTCTTGTAACCGTGTAAGTGTCTATCTCTATATATAAAATTAAAGTTTTGTCCGTACATTGATCATAATTACACAATTTTTGGATACTTTTTCATTTCATACATTCCGAAAACCGAATCCGGTTTAAAATTTTTTGGCATATGTATGTATGTGTGTCTATCGCCACCAGTCCGACTTAATAGGAGCAAAACTGGCTAAATGAAATCGATTATTTTTTTCCAAGAGGTGTTCGCCAACATTTTGCGCATGTTGTAGACTTGGTTTCATCAAAAAATTATTATTGAGTAAAACCAAAGATATTAACAATTTTACGAATGTTATGAAACCCAAATTTCATAACAATGTAGGTTATTGAATTTAACATCAAAACAAAAATGACGCATAACCCCCCACAGTTGTAATCTATAAGTTTGAAAAGTAGTAAAAAGAAAATAAAACAGTTATTATATGTAGTTGTGCCATGCCGCCTGGAAAATTACACATTTTAGATGTCCTCAACCCATTTTTCTGAGTCAGCAAAAATATGTAACATATTTAAACATTTTATGATAGCGCTGAAATTTGCACCTATTATACTTCCCTATTAGAAAAAAATATCCTAATAATTTCGTTTTGATATCTGCCACCTGTTGATGTTTGAAACTTTAGCGCTAAATAATTTCGGAACTATTTCGCTGATTGAGGTGAAAACCACACCAATTATACCTCTATATAAAGTAAATAATATCCCTATATTTAAACTAAACATCTGCCACCATTTTGGTATAATTTTGTAAGGAAAAGTTCTATGACGCCCGTTTGATTCATTTAAATCTTATAGGAATACTCTTGAGGCGTAGATTAAGAATATATGTTTTTATTAGTTATTTATCGTGCCTAATAATATAACGGAGCTTGTTTGCATGTAATAAATAACCTCTTAACTGTGATTCGCAGGGTATTTTAATCTCAATGGCGGAATGAGTGAGTGATGTATAGTACATGGGAAGTTGCCACAGAATTCTGCTCATTTTATTTATTGTATACACATAGTATTAGTTTGTTATAGATGTAAGATCAATAAATGGCTTATTTATTTATTTAATAGTCACTGATTTATAGCATGAGTCCAGCGCGGGGTGAAGCTAGTACAATAACACTGTTCTGCAAAAAAGCTTCAGAATGAAAATGTCCTTTTCTGAAGAACTTTTGTGTGCTGAATCCGAATCTTAGGTCAAAATTTCTCCTTTACGTACAGTTTTCCCGGAAAATGCGCTCAAAGTTCGGAAAAATAGTGTTTTTGGGGATTTTCGACCTAATTTTTCGGTCAAAATAATATATTGGGCGTTTGAATACCTTCATACTATGAAGAACATGAATCTAAAGTCAAAAAAATCTGCTGACCTTACTTTTTTTAAGAAAATTGAATTTTTCCTCATTTTGAGTCTTGGTATTCCTATTTCTTTTTCAGTTATATAACAAACGTTTTGTGACTTTTTTCTGATTTTACTGACATTATTCTGAATTACAATTTATGTGACCGAGGGGCAGGCCCGGTGACAGGATTCTCGGGCCCCTGGGCAAATGAGAGGTACGGGCCCTCTATAATCAGTTAGTTAATTTTAGTTTATTCTAGTTTTCATCGTTGATCGATTTACACATATTATTTTTTTTATTACGCTGAAACTTCTTTCCCCTTCACTTACTGATACAGGGATGCAGCAGAACAATCTGATGGCTATCGATATATTTGGGAACAGGCAATCCAACTTTTGTCTTCCTCAGTCCATTCAAAAGTTGTGGAGGTTGGAATGGTGTCTCCTAAGTTGGTTTTGTGCATTGATTTTAAGTGCTTGATCTCATTAAAAATGTCTGTCAATGTAGTATTTGTACTTTCATTGTCATGTTCAAATATATTGTCTTGTCCTCCCCAAACATCTTAAATAATAATCATTTTAATTTCTCCTAGTCATTGTGTATAAGTTTTAACTAATTTTAAGTTTTATCGTTATTTGTGTGCTTGATCTTATGTAAATTTTAAGGATAATTTGTGTCAAGTGGTATATGTTTGTGAGTTTTTAGTTTTTTCTTTTTAGTTTATTTTGTTGTTTTTGGTGATTTCATGTTACCTTTTTCTCTTGCAATATAACTTTGTCCTTATCTCTTTAAGCCGTTCCATGATAACAGTCAATAATTTTATTCATTTTAGCCGTATTAATTCCTCCTCTGTTCGCGTATTCCTCCTCAATCCTTTTTCTAATCTCTCCTTCTGCCCTAAATTGTTGTCCAATTACAATATATTCTAAGCACTTTATATTTATATTATATTTTATTTTATATTACTCATGTATTTTGGTTTTGTGCCTCTCACTTGTGGCCTGTGTTTGGCTGTTGAGAGCACTGTAGAATAAATAAATATCAAGGCCTGTCCAAAGACATTGAGAGGTCACTAACCTTTTGGGAAAATTTAAATCTTTGAGTTAGACTTCCGATATTGGAATCTAGAAGCTTTTATAATACACCAATTCTGAAATGCCCCTCCTCGTGTTTTACGTTAGGATCATTTCTTGATAAGGTTTCACAATTTCTAGTTTTGTATAAATAAATGTATGTTTGTGCGCACGTGGAAGAGAAAGAAATGGGCGCAGAAGTTTTAAAGGTATATGGCACCAACAATGGACTAATCATGACCTAGGTACCATCTAAATTTCATTAAAATCGGACGAGTAGTTTTTAAGATATGTTGGATCGCAAAAATTGAGCGACAGATCGACAGACACGGAACCAAAAATGTTTTCTGATATCTGAAACGGATTTCTGTTTTGAAATTTTTATAATCGGAGGAATAATAATTAAAAATATGACATATTTATTTTCCGAGCAAGCTGAAGGTATTTCGAATTTAAATGGACTACATTTTAGAATTCTCGGAACCATTATAGAGAATTAATTTTTTAGAGCATTTTTTTGGGGGGGGGGGGAGAAAATGTACAACTAATGACACGACGACCTCGCACGAGAGCTATAACTGTACAGAACTGAGCTTCACCTCATACTTTTATTAGATTAATAGATAACAATTCAAAAATAAGGGGAATGGTAGAAAAGATAACAACTTTAAAGGGAGGTAAAATTTGCTAGGTAAGAAAAGAGTTAGAAATTAAATAAAAAGAGGTTGTGATAGGGGAAAACAAGTAAGGGGGATTAAGACAGAAAGAGAAATACATATTATTTATTATATATCAAAAACAATCGACAGAGATAGAAATGAAAGTATGACTAGTTAAGTTCGGAACACACTTCCTTATCTAGTACAGCTATAAAACCGGATCAGATAAGATAACTTTTAATTGTAATAAACACTTGGATCTCTTTCCAGTCCAAAATGAAGAACTCTGAGGTCTAAACTATAACATCTTATAACATTCTCACCCTGATTTAAACTCTTTGTTGGTTTTATCTCTCTTATTCATTCTTATCTCCCAAAAATAATTTTATTAAAACAATTATTAAGTTTTTGTCCATTGGTCACACTCCCGGGCCCCTTGAAAGCCCGGGCCCCTGGGCAATTGACCCACTTGCCCCCCCCCCCTGTCGCCGGCCCTGCGAGGGGGGAGGGTGCACAAGAAACATTTGGGGGATATTGTATTTTTGCATATCATATTTAATTGAAAAAAGTACACACAAGTTGTGGTTTTGCCAATTTTTTATTATTTCCCTCCCCCTCAAGTTCCCCCCCCCCAAGTGTTTCTTGTACCCCCCCCCCCCCCCCTTAAGTCAAATATAGTGTAATTCTCTAGAATAATGTCAGAAAAAAGTCACAACACATTTGTTATATAACTGAAAAAGTAATAGAAATATTAAGACTCAATATGAGGAAAAATCAATTCTTTGTTTCTTATTTTTCAATTTTCTTAAAAAAAGCAGATTTTTTCTTTTCTTTAGATTCGTATTCTTCATTGTGTGGCAATCGCCCAGTATATAATGTATTTAAGATTTTTTTTTGGCGAAAAATTGTGTCGGAATTCCCCAAAAACAATTTTTCCACACTTAAGGCGTATTTCCCCGGAAAACTGAACGTATAGGAGAAATTTTGACTTCAGATTCGGATTCAGCAACCTTGAAAACATTAAGTTGGCCTTTGACCGATTTATTAGTCAAAGGGGCAAGTGTTCAACAGTATATAGCGACTGCGGTACCAACTACATCAGTGCTCAACGTTACCTTTCCGACCTCTATAATTTTTTCCAAAATCCTTCTAACAACGATATAGTTCAAATTAACCTGGCAATTAAATCTATTAAATGGTGCCTAATTCCCCCTTCAGCGCCCCATTTCGGAGGTATTTGGGAAGCGGGCATAAAATCGGTAAAGCATCTACTTCGTCGATTCATCGGTGGTCCTCTTCCTTTCGAACAACTTTGTTCAGTGTTTACTCGAGCCGAAGCTGTTATAAACTCGCGTCCTCTATCTAGAGATCCCTCAGAATTAGAGCCCTTAACCCCTGGACATTTTTTGATAGGCTCCCCCTTGACAGCCCTTCCAGAACTAGACTTCACTGATGTTCCTCAAAACAGTTTGTCTCAGTGGCAGCTACTTCGTAAACTTTCGCAATCGTTTTGGAAACGCTGGAGTAATGAGTATATCTACAGCCCTACTCAAAGACAAAAATGGACCTCTTCTACCTCCAATATTAAGGTAGATGACTTGGTGCTTCTGAAAGACAATAAGTCACCCCCTCTTTGCTAGCGCCTCGGACGAGCAGAAGCAGTTCATCCGGGACAGGATGGAATTGTTCGGGTAGTGAGTCTACGTACAGCACAGGGACATTTTCGTTGTCCAGTAGTTAAACTGGTTCGTCTTCCCTGTGTTTAAATTTTATTTCATTATTATTTCTCTAATGTCAGGAGTGTCTGGTTTTATTTTCTTTTCCCGCAGGCATTTCTTTTTCTTCTTTTCTTGCTTGCATATCTTAGCATATTGAGTTATGCATTTTTTTTCATTATCATTTTAGTTTCCTTTTCTTGGAATTACCTCCATTTCCCTTTTAGCGGCAGTTTAACTTTTTCTTTTCTTCGGAAAACCAGTCAAATTTATAATTTTTTTTTTTGTACTTAAAAAATTTTCTCGTTTTGCTTTCTTATTCGTATATCTCTCTTGAAACCTTTGGTTTCGATGGGGCTATGTTGGATTTCTAATGGTGAAGGTCACTTTCTATTTGTCTGTCCGTGAGGTGGCGCCGTTAGTGGCGGCTTACCCCAATTAACCTCCCACTGTTCCGCCATCCCTCCCCGATAACCTTCCTAGAAACCCTAAAAATAACCTCTCTCCCTCTCTTTCCCTCTGCCTCTCTACCTCGCCACCTCTATACTCTATATGTATTATTTAATTTATCTATATATATATGAGTTTATTTTATTTCATTATTATTATGAGTTCTCACCAAAACAAAATTTTCATCTCACTTGTTTTAGCCCAAAAAGAGCTCTTAATTTGTTTTGAGTATATTTAGTCAAAGTGAGCACATGTTAAGTAATTGTTTGGTATATGCTTTTGAAAGCAATTCGATTTTTTAATTTATCCTGTATTTTTTTCTCTCTCTCTTAATTTGCTAAATTTTTTCGTTTTCTGATTAAAAATTCATGTTTCCCCCTTCCTTTTGCCGCCCGGGCGGCCGCCTAGTCTTGCCTATTGGTAGAAACGGCCCTGGCTCTAAATCTGCTAAAAAAAGGTAACTAAATTCCTCAACCCAACAGGGAAGAGGCCACAAAGCACCTATATGTATAATAAAAATAGTATAAAATTACTACTTACTGAGTTTAGATTAGTCTTGCAAGTAAAGGGCTGATCCTGTCTGCGACGTTTTCTTTAAAGTAGCTAATTAATTAGCTACTAGGTGGCAGCACCAAGCGAACCAAAAAGTACATATACATCGTATATAATAAGAAAACTGATTTATTTATGATAGCATTAGTAATAAATTATAAATAAATACGGTTATGAGGTTCCGACACTGAGTGACGCCTATAACTTACTTACATTCTATATACTGTGTACATTCTATACTGATCGTAATCTTCACTCATAATACAGTATAATGTTCAACTTGTCATTTAGTTTTAGTGCTTGCAGTGACAGGGTGTGAAACTGATTTGAAGCCGTCAAATACATATATATATATATATATATATATATATAAGGGTAGTCCAAAAGTCCAATATACACATGCGTACACACACAAGGTAGGGCATTGTAAACGAACGATTTTTTAATAAGCAGTAAGTACACATTTAATATTTTATTTGGAAAATTATATGCTTATCTTATCAGCAAATTGCATGTCGTTTATTGCCTTCTCCATTTAATTTTTTTAAATTTTATTTGTATTATACATCCATTTTATGCCCCCCCCCCCCCCTAATCAGTCCTGGCGTAGAACTTACCTAAGCTATTTGTATCCATGGTCGAAGAATTTATTAGTTGGTAAATTATTTATATAAAAGGAAAATTAAAGGTTAAATAAATACGCTTATTTATTTGTGAAAAATGTTTTTTTTCAAAAGTATATTTAACATTAAACATTTATTTATATATTAACATGTATATGCAATACAAACAATGCGCAACTCTATCTCTAGAAACTTAGTTTTAAAACCTAAAAGTTGGGTTCATAGCACGTTTTTATTTATTTATTTATTAATTTATCCAACCTTTCCTTTCTTGTGAGCTTGCGTAGCGTTTCGTTCAGGTTATAAACAAAGCTAAATATATAATTAAGATACAACACTTATTATTATTCTTATTCTTATTATATGTTATTATGTCTATTTAATAACATTATTGCTTTCAAAGGCTTGATTTAATAGTTAGAAAGAAAGTAAAATTAAGTAAATTAATTTAGATATCTATTTAGACAAGATATTATATCTATTTGAACTATTTGAAGACCAATTAATCAAAACTTATTGGAATAAATGTGGTTGTCTTAGCTTAGCAATAACAAATCATTTCGAGGTGAGTCGTCCCCGTTGGGACACTACCACTACTCGATTGTATACATGAAAGAGCATAATTATTTTTTAAATTGTTTGCCTTTTTATATTTTAAACATTACATTTTTTTTTTTTATCAACATCTAAATTTTATTATTTCTTTCAAAATTTGTCGATTATTTCTATATTTTTACACATTTACGTTTAAACATTCTCTTATTCTTACCATCTATATATTGTTTATACTAAATCATTAAATAAATTTTTAAAATATTTTTAATATTACGAAATTCGTAAACAGACAAAGAAGTTCAATTAAAATATTTAAAATTTTTGATTGAACGAGATATCATCTACATCATATACCTACATACTATATTTCAAAAAACACATATATTTTAATTAAAAAGTATATTTTAATAGGATGGATGTATATCATTAAATGATTATATAACAGATACCTGATGGACAAAATGAACGCACCACCAATCTAAAAAAATTAAAATTATGTGTAAATATTTTGTTAGCAAAATCTATTTGAGGTTTATTTGAATTTCGTAGATGATATTTTGACTTCGTTATTATTTCATTAGATTTCAGACTAAACATTAGCGACAGAATGTTTGCCTCGCCGAAGGAGACTGAAGGAAAAAGTATAGTCGGGTAAGATCGGGCCTTGCCCCAACTCCACTTTCTACACTCTACAGTCAACCCTCTGTTGTCTATGCTTCTCTCAAGGACTTATCCACTATCACTATTCACAATAATAATAACACAAACATACAAATGTTTATTAAAAAAATGATACATCGTTTACTTTATTAATTCGTTATTTTTACATCGTTTTTATATTATTACGTAAACCCAAGAGTGATTGAAATGGAACACATATTATACAGAACAAGTAATTATTCACTCTTTTCGTTTCTACTCTACAAGTCCACCTAAGAAAACCTCTTCAACAAGTAATTATTATTCTAGAATTAAAAATACAATAAATTCATTAATTAAATTGAAATGTAATTTAATTAAATTACAAGTTTTGTAAGTAAATAAGTGTGAGTTCAAATATTTTATCGCATGATCAGTGTTTTTACTAAATGAGAAATATATTTTTATTGTACATATATATATATATATATATATATATATATATATATATATATATATATATATATATATATATATATATATATATATATCGAATTTTGAGTTGTTACCGCAAGTTTGTACGTTATCAAATGAGGATATCCCTACCGTCGATACTTGCTTGATCTGGAGATCACTGGACCGGTTTCGGCTAAACGCCATCATCAGCAGAGTCGAAGTCTCTCGTAGCACTCAACACACTTATCGAGTCTACATGAGAGAATGAAGTTGTCAACTTCATTCTCTCATGCAGACTCGATAAGTGTGTTGAGTGCTACGAGAGACTTCGACTCTGCTGATGATGGCGTTTAGCCGAAACCGGTCCAGTGATCTCCAGATCAAGCAAGTATCGACGGTAGGGATATCCTCATTTGATAATATATATATATATATATATATATATATATATATATATATATATATATATATATATATATATATATATATATATGTGTGTGTGTGTGAGTGTAATATTTAAATTTTTATGCACGTTGTTTCTTTTTAAGTTTAAATATTGCTAAGCAAATTAATGGCGAACTTATTCCTTTCATCTTCATTTGGTTTAACGAAGAAAGATTGAAAAGAGGTATTGAATTGACATTAAAAAAACTTTTGATGTTCTGATTTCTTTTAATTCTCCAACACAACTATTTTTTGCTTCCGAGCTTACCGAAGGTAACGGAAGCTTTGTGTTCACTTTTGAGAACGAAAAACTTTTATGCCTACGATTTTAAAAATTCCAAGACAGAAATCCGTTTCAGACATCAGGGAACATTTTTGGTCTCGTGTCTGTCTGTCTGTCGGTCTGTGTGTCCGCGAATTATGAACCGTGCGACAATAACTTGAGTAAATGTCAACCGATTTTGATGAAATTTGGTAGACATGTTCATTTTAACCAATGCCCAGGACGAATCCGTAGGACAACGTCCAAGCGTTCACGAGCAACGCTCGCGTAAACGAGAACTTCAATTTTGAAATTGGAATTTTAGGTCGGGAAAAAAATCTAACTTCATCTATTCGATGAGACAATTATTTTTTTCGAAATCCAATTTTTAGTAAAATTAACAGCGACACCGCTATGAAGTGTTAAAAACTGTTTAAACTATTAATAGTTTTTACGCAATAAACAATATAACAATAAAGTAATATAACAATAAAGTACATGATAGGATGTGAGGAAGCTATGTGCCACACTAATTGGCAGTCTATTTTTAATCAAATATTCAGGATGTTTATTATTTATCATAAACATAATAATAATAATAATTGCCAATATGAAAAATGTATTAATAATAATGTAGTGCATAAAATGGAATATGCTTTAAAATATCTAATAAAAGCAATCCATTTACGTATTATCATTTAATTTCATAAAAGATAAATTAGTTTTAAAGATGTCTTTATGTTGTTTCATAATAATTAAAGAGGACTAGATAATAAAACACTGAAATTTACAAATTATTGTTCCACGTAATAAGCAATCTTTTAATCTATTATCTTGTTTAAGGTAATAAGTATAGGGGAGAGGTAGAGTAGTGCGTGTTTGAAGTTGTAGCAGAGTAAATGTAAGTGGTAGAGGTAGACTGTAAAGGGTAACACGATGATTCCCGAGTGAGATTCGACTCTCTTCGGCTAGACAAATATTCTGTCGCTAACGTCTTGTGGGCAGTAGGCCATTTATACTATCGGTCAGGCACCGATCTGGATCGCTCGGATAGCAACCCGGACCGAATCGAGACCTGAGCGTGGTCGGACTGATCGGATCGGTAATCTTGGATCAAAGGTGTGAATGCTCCCATTTAAAATCATAGAAAGGGATCCTGATTGGACCGGACCACACCGAGACCAGCCCTGACCGAGACAGTAGGTGTTAACGGTGTTGAAAATGGTTAAATGACTATGCAAAACATTGTCCTGACTAATTTCAAGCATTTCTTTAAAGAAGAAAAAAGTGTTATCTTAAATTGTACCACTTTTGGGAGAACATCCCATTTTATTTTTTTAATAATAGTAATATCTATTTTTTTTATTTTATTGTTTTTAGTAGTAGTTTAATCCCATGTTTTTTAAATATTATTTCTTTCGTGTGATTGACCTTTTATTGGATTTATAATTTAAAAAACATCATACTTTTTCTTCAGATTTCGCCCTCAAATTTGGGCTTTTTCAGCCTTGAAACAATCCTGTAAATGAATCTCCCTCTAGAAGATAGAGAAGTCTCTCTTAAACAGTCAAAAGGGGAGATATATTTTTAAGGTACAAACTCATATTTTTAAAATGTTTTACTTAAATTCTATTTTTTAAAAACGGCAAAGTTGTTCAAAACAATATTTCTGATTTATAGGCTAATGTAAACAATTATGTAAAACTAACGACTGTGCAAGTTTGAGCTTTCTGGGTAGTCGGAAAGTGGGTCAAATTAAGATTAAAAGATTTTCAGACAAACAAACATAAAACAACTGAAAGCCGCACTTCTGTGTAAAAAGGTCAACAGCACAAAAACAGTAATATCTACTTTATTGTATACTTATGCATATCGTTAAACAGTTAATAACACTCTACACATTTATTTATACATCGAATATCTTTTATTAGTTGATAATATATATATTTAAACAATCTTACAAAAAGTTTAGTATTAAGTACAGTAGAACGTCACTATAACGGACTAATAAGGGCTTAGGGTTGCCCTCTGTTATGAAAGTCCGTTATATAACATATAATTATTTAAAATAATAATACAAAAGGGTGTACTAACATCAATGAAAGGGTATTTGCGTAGAAATTATAATATCTAGAACATAATCTGAGTATTATTTTAATTTAAGGCGGTTGGTTAGATTTATGCAACATAACTTTTTTTTTTTTTAATGAAATATGTAAATAATATATGTTAAATATGGTATTCAGTTTATTATTTATCATATTCATAAACAATATATTAATAATTGGCAATAAGAAATATTTATTAATAATAATGTAGTGAATAAAATGGAATATGCTTTAAAATATCTAATAAAAGCGAACTAATTATAATTATTTCGTAAAAGATAAATTACTTATTTAAGATAAGTCTTTATGTTGGTTCATAATAATTAAAGAGGACTAAATAGTAAGGACTATGCAATTTACAAATTATTGTTCCACGTAATAAGCTATCTTTTAACCTATATAACCTTGTGTTAAACAAAATATGTACAAGTAAAGGGGGATAAAAGAGTGCGTGTTTAAAGTTGTAGAGAAGCAAGTGTAGTGGTAGAAGTAGACTGGAGAGCGGACCCGATGATTCCCGAGTGAGATTCGACTGAGAAGCGCGGTAGGGAGAAACCGTGTGCCGAGAGTGGGCAGAGCGTTGATTGCACACCTCTTATATCCTCCTAACTCCCTATTACACGTTTTAACTCTTTTCGACATTCTTCGGCCCTACCAAGCGCGGTAGGGGGAGGCCATACAGCTGGGGACTGGATTGCACACCTCCTATATCTTCCTAACTCTCTGTTACACACGTGTAACGTTTTTGGCGTAGATTTTTTGTAACGCTTTTCGAGTTTATGTAGCAAAGCCAAGACATGAAAATGTCAAAATGTGTTTATTACACAGCAAATAAAAGATAGGTAAGTATCTTGCAAGATAAGGTAAAAATAGGTTTAGTAAGCAATTTATGACGAATTACAAAACAGAATCTAATTCAGGGTTAGTGGGCTATAAGTGAAGTACGCTAAAAAAGGGTCCATTATAGTGAGGTTCTACTGTAAAAATCTAACATTTCAGAGGAAACTAAATCAAATTATTTTAATTTGACATTAAATGAAAAATATAAATAAAATAAGAATATGGTTAAAAAATATTTTGTTAATTATATTCAATATTTTCAATACATATTAAATAGTCAATACGTTTACAAATTAACATTTAGTTCTTGATTAGGATGATTCTTCAGTGAATTAGCATTTGATGTTCTTTGAGTGTGAAGTCATTGATCTGGCAGTTATAAAGGGTTACCTATAGCAGGGATAGCGACGAGAAGTACGTCTGTAAAAGTAAGAAAAAATAAACAAGAGTTAATATTAATTTAGCGTTATGACAGCTCTATTTAATGTAAAGTTTGGCAATGCCAACTTTGTCAAACAGGAGATATATATATATATATACAGGGTGACCCGCGATAAAATGTCATAACAAAACTGGCGGATTCTATGGGTCAAATTCAACAAAAAATGTCAATTAAGCATATGTCCATTTCTCAATAGTTCTCGAGATATCGATTTATTCTTTTTTTAGTGTTTCACGAAAATTTTCAAAAAATGCCTGATATCTCAAAAATCGGGTGAGACTGAGAAATTGGGCTTAAGAACGATTTTTAAAGAGCATCAAAAACCATTTAGAATCACTCATTTATTTTTATGCTCTTAAAAATCGATCCTAAGCCCAATGTCTCTATCTCATTTAGTTTTTGAGATATTAGGTATTTTTGAAATTTTTTGTGAAAAACTTTAAGAAAATAAATAAATTGATATCTTGAGAACTATTGAGAAGTGGGCACAAGCTTAATCGACATTTTTCTGTTGCATTTGACCTATAGAATCCACCAGTTTCGTTATGACATTTTATCGAGGGTCACCCTGTATAATATATATATATATATATATATATATATATATATATATATATATATATATATATATATATATATAATTATAAAGAGATAAAGGCAGGATAGTGGATGCTTTATCGGAATATTACCAACAACTTTACCAGGATAAAAATAGCCTATACAAAAGTGAATCTGCATTTGAAATCAAAGGGCTCCGATATCTAATTCCAAACGATGTACCGGAAATATTACTCGAAGAAGTTCAGTGGGCGATTAATAAACAAAAAAGAAGAAAGGCTGGTGGAAAAGATGGTATACTAAGCGAAGAATTGAAGCTAGGAGGAATCACTCTAGCAGAAAACCTCAAAGTATTATTTAATTTATGCCTGGAGCAGGAAAAAGTACCACCTAGGTGGCTTCAAGCTCAATCAAAAACAAGAAAGGAGACTCGCTTAACTTGGACAAGAAAATGTTATGGAGGCCATACGTAACTGCGGTATAGAAGGAAAATATGTGAATCTTATAGAATATGTATATAAAGGAGTAATGATGGAGGTGGAAGTGAGACCAGAAAGAAAAATCATAAATATTCAAAGAGGTGTCAGGCAGGGAGATGTCCCATCCGGAAAGTTTTTTTTAAAGTATTAGACGAAGCTCTGAAAACTGTGCTGGGACGGTATGGGTATCAAAATAGATGGCGAGTGGTTAAATGCGCTAGCTTTTGTCGACGACATTGTAATTTTATCGAAGGATTTTAAAGAAGCAAAAATAATTATTTCTGAATTAGTAGAAGTAAAAATAGTATTATCAACTAAGAATATATGCCTAGAAATTAATACCAGCGAAAACTAAAGTCATGAGTGTAAATGTAAAAGCTGTTAGTGAATATGATTACCTTGAAGTAAATAATTATAAAATCGAACAAGTAAATGAATTTATTTACTTGGGCTGTCTGATTTGTGGTGAAAGTGATGACAAAGATAAGGAATTAAGACGCAGAATAGCGCTAGGATGGAGAGCGTTTAATAAATACAAACATTTTTTTAGAGCTGACATAGATATGAATTTAAAAAGAAATTATGGACCATGTGTATTCGACCAGTTATGACATACGGAACTGAAACGTGGACTCTAAAAGAAAGTTAGAAAAATACAGTTAGAAAAATGAGGGTAACACAGAGACAGATGGAAAGATTATGCTCAGAGTTTCCAGGAAAGATCATAAAAGCAAAGAATGGATAAGAAACCGGACGAAATTAGAAGACATCGGGAAAGTCATAGTGGAAACTAAGTGGAACTAGGCAGGTCATATTATACGAACCAGAGGCAACAGGTGGTCAAAGAAACTCATCGAGTGGTATCCAAGGGATCTTAAAAGAGGTAAAGGAAGACCTAAATTAGAGTGGGACGAGGAAATGAGAAAGAGTTGTGGAGGATCGACATGGCATAGAGTAGCGCAAGACAGGATTGAGTGGGCCAGGATGAGGGATGTTTATACAAAAGTTTGGCTTTATAATAATTAATTAAATAAAATAATGACTACTAATAATATAGAAGGTGTATGAATATAAGAGAATATTCAAAGCTTAAACCAGTATAAAATATTAGTATAAAAAATAATTTACAAAATTGTATTTGATTTATTGTTATGAAATAGGAGAATGATTTGTTATTTTATAAAAATTTGTTGAAAAAAGAGAAAAAGAATAAATAAATTAGTTTTTATTCTATATTGTATGTATATGTATGTATGGATGTTTGTATGTATGCATGTGTGTGTGAGAATGTTATATTTCTATTTTTTTTTTTATTAGTATCGTAATATGTTTTATTAGCGCATTAATATGTTATTATATTTTTCTTATTATTTACAAAAGTAAAATTATATTTTATCAAGAAACTATTTATTTTAAAATTGTGAGAATGTAAGCTACTTAATGTTAGCAAAAAGATGTATATTCTTTTTATAAAAGAAATTCCATAAGAACATGGCAACTTCAATGACCATTTATGGTAGCCTCGGCGAAATGCCGATTTACAATTAAGAGATTAAAATCAAACATTATGTAAAGATACTTCCTTATAAAGTTATTGTAATAAAAGGCTATTTATTTATTTATTTATTTATTATATAATTATAACCTTACATATTTAATAGCATAATACCTTCATTCTTATTTCTTTTCCAGGATGACTATCACGGTAGTGAGATATCATGTTTTTTGTACAAACATATATAGGGGTAGCGAGAGTATAGGATGTGGCAGGGATGAGGAAAACGTCTGAACCTGGAACAACATATATTGCACCACCTTCATATGCTAGTTGTAGTAGAAGGAGATGTAGTCCCATTAGTAGTATCCTCCTTAGTCACAGTAGTTGTAGAAGTCGTAGTTCCAGTTGTAGCAATCGTTGTCCCAGTAGTGATAGTAGTCCTAGTAGTAGCAGTATTTGTCCCACTAGTAGTAAGTAGTAGTAGTAGGCCTAGTAGTGGTAGTTGTCTTACTCGCAGTAGCAGTAGTCCTAGTCTTATAAGCAAGCACTCGTAGTCCTAGCAGCGGTATTAGTCCCATCTGTTGTCTCACCAGTGGTAGCAGTCCTAGTAGGAACATTCGTAGCTTCAGTAGTGGTAGCAGTGCCAGCAGCAGCAGTCCTTGTCCTAGCAGCAGCTCTCGTAGACCCAGCAGTGGTAGCAGTCTCAGTAGTAGCAGTCCCAATAGAAGTCCTTGACCGAGGAGTTATACCAGCTTTACCGCGTTTTCCTTTCTTCGTAGTCGTTTTAGATCCTATAATTGATAAAAAGCATCAGTTTAAAGTAAATTTAAAATACTTAACATGAATTAGCATACTTATATTTCTAAGAAGAGGGGGTTTAAGATTTTTGATGTAGCAGATTCTCATAGTTCTCGTAGTCCTTAGTACTTCTTGGACGTACTATGGACTCTGTTGTCTGTTGTATTTATTCTAAATTATTTATTTATTTGCATGCTATCATGCACTAGGGGCAACCACCTGTTTTGCCCCCAGGCCACCCAATTTCAAAATTTCAAATTGGCGTGTATATTTTTGCTAACAGATTTGGATTGTACGGTGAAAAATAATAAAATTTTACTTGTAACGTTTTTTTCTATCTCCAACATTTTGTCCCGTATAGGGGGGAGAAAGATGGAAAAATTACCATAATAATAAATATAAATTATTTTAATATTGATATGAAAACCCAATTATTTAATTAATTTTTCCTAAAACTTTAAATGTGTAATTTTTTCTTTGTGTCATTTCATCCTTGTGTAATTTTATCATGTAACCAACTTAACCCTAGAATACTAACCATTCGTAAAAAGCAGAAGAGTCCCCACTCTTCTGCAGTGCTTTATTTACCTTCTTCACGTGCCTACAAGCTTGCTTAAGTTCCGCCAGAAAAATCTTAGTGTTCGCTTTACGCCCTTTTTACTTGGAGCTAGTCGTAATAATTATGAAGGTTAGTGTTAAACGTAACTTTTTTTAATGTGATTTATGAACAATAAGTTTTAAAAACTACACTTTCATCGTTTTCTTCACGAGTAATTCGTAAGTAAATAATATTTTATTAAGTCTGCATATTTTATAGTGTTTAATAAATTTTAATTACTGTACTTCAATTAGTCAGCACTAAATCATTATATCTTTACTACCTCGTAATTATGTGAAAATTCAATTTTTTTTATTTTTAATTTCTTTCGCATTATATTTTATCTAGATAAAATATACATTCTATTTTCTATAGTGTCATGGATAATACAGTGTACACCAACTTTGACGAGATTTGGCGAGTTATGCAGGAAGACTCAGCCAGTGACTTGGAGAGCGACGAGGACCACGTATAGAACTAGATGAGGTCTCAGAGAATGATGAAAATGACGATCCTGATATTGATCCCGATTTCAATCCTGTTGAAGAGGATGAGTTACGCGAGAATATTGTAGAATGTATCAGAGATGTATACTCGAATGTTGTCTTTAAATGCTTACTTTTCATTGACACTCAAAATATACTAGTTGATTTTGCATTATTGATATTATGTGATAATATTTTTATAGCATAATGCTATTAATCATTAATAAATACATTATAATAAACAAATAAATTAAAACTAAACCATAAAAAAATTAAAAAGTAATAAAAAAACCGTTCTAATACAATACTCGTAAAAATTACGAATGTTAGTGTTAAGCGCCTACAAAGTATGGTTAGTATTTTAGGGTTAACGACCTAGTCAATGGCCCTTCTAATGTCAAGTGCAGGTCAGTGGCAGAAAGCTTTTTACCAGGCCTTCTTTAGCATCTCCTAAGACACCAGTCTAGAACATGTACTAGGTTAAAAAGAAATTAAAAAAACAAACAGTATAATCATAAAATTAAATTTGAGCAATTTCATAGCCCCGAGTAGGCTCGTTGATGATCTAAAATGTTGGCATTCTCACACATCGTAGGAATGGCTGATGAGTAGGTCCTTATATCCAGTGTGTAGTCCTGAGTAAGGCTGTTGATGATCTAAAATCCTGCATATCTATAGGAAGAAAAGAGAACATTAATTAAATGTTATGACATCTGTAATTAGACCTAAGCTTTGTAAAATGTCATCTTATGTAAACCTATCTTTGAAATTTACCATTCCTAGGTGCTATAGAGGTGTCTAAGACGGATTGATTCACTTACATAGATAATTTGACTTAGTCAGTGACTCTTATACTGTCAAATGTAGGGCATTCAAATGTACAGCATTCCACCGGTCCTATCCTTCTTAGCTTCACTTGAGACTAGTCTAGGACATGCTTCAACTCTGCGCTGAGCTCATAAGGATGTTGTCTTGCTAAGTCACTCTTCTTCCTTGAGGAGGCGCGTCTTCTATCTTGCCTCCTAGTTGTATAGGATTATTTTAGGTTTTTAAAGGACACCATAGATTATTAATTATTTATTTTTACAATAATATTAACAACAATAAAATCTGTATAACTATGTAAATTGTTAAAAGCTAACAACTAGATTGTTTTCAAGGTTTATTAGGTCATAATTATTAGTAAATTGATTACCATTGCTGTAGGGTTATACGGTACTCAGTCGACTGTTTTATTTTATTTTTACATTAATAACAACGTAGCAAATTATTATGAACAATTATGGAAATCATTAAACAATTACATATTAGTTAGAACATAATTCTTCTTAACATTGTTAAGGATAGTTCTAGGGTTATAAAGGACACAGTAGATAATTTTCTTATAATATTTTATTTTTACAATAATAAATGTTTAGACTTTTACAATAAAATCTACGTTATTGTGCACAATTATGTAAACTGATAAACAGTTAACAATGATATTGGTTGATTTATTTATTTATTTATTTATTTTTTTTTATCAAAGAACAATTATTCCCAACATTGTTTAGGATAGTTCTAGAGTTATAAATAACACAGTGAAACATTTTATTTATTTTTTATAAAATACAAATAACAACAATATAATCTAAATCGATGTGTAAAATTATGTAATCCGTTAAGCAGTTAATAATATTATTGTTTTAAATTTTATCGGAGAATAATTTTTCACAACATTGTTTAGGATAGTTCTAGAGTTATAAATAACACAGTGAACATTTTTATTTATTTTTTATACAATATAAATAACAAAAATAAAGTCTTAACCATCTTCATTGTAAAGATAATGCTTTTATTGATGTGTGATAATGTGTTAATCTTCATTGCAATCGATAATGTTTTTATTTTACAATTATTACAATTAAATCTGCGTGGAAACTGAATCTTATTACGCAAATCGTTAAACAGTTGAGTTTCACGTTGAGGGTTCTTAGTACCTCTAGGACATTATCCACTGTATACATATAAGAGCTATTCGTGAGACATTTCTACGACGTGTGAGGATGCCATAACCTACGAGCCTATCACAAATTGCTCAAATTTACATTGAGCGTTGATTATTGTAAACTTATTTATAATTGCTTTAAAAAATATATGCACTTTGTAGTAGTGTTGCAATTATTTTGAGCTGATTGCCTGGTTTTTTTTTATGGAAGCCTCAACTGGACCCGAGATGTCCGGTTTTGAATGTATAATTGAGTTTTAATAATGAAATGCAGAGACTAGAATTTTGTGCAAAATGGATTACAGATTGATTCTTAAGAGGGAGTAACAGAAAAAGAAGACCATAAGTGAGATGGCGATGGTGTGTGGAATGTGGTGGTGGTGTCTTTAATTAAAGTATGACCTATTATAATTACACAAAGACAATTATTGAAAAAACTAATAGAGAATTTAATTGAACCTCACAGTATGAAAGCTCAAACAATGCTTCTGACAAGGAATGCCAAGTTAATAAATAGTACTTGACATTACTTGCTACATTATAAATAATTATTAAAATGCACTAAACCTCAACACCTTTCCTCATTTAATAATTAGGGCCAGACCCACGCCCTGACATAGAAAAAGGTGCCTTGGCTTAAATAAAGGCTTAGTCAGTATGTCAGCAAGTTGATGTTCAGTATCAACTCGCATGATAATAACTTCTCCTTCAGTTACCATCTCGCGAACGAAGAAGTGTCGCGTTCTAATGGGTTTGGTTCTGCGGTGGTACTCAGGGTTCTGCGCAAGTCGTATGGCTGCTTCGTTATCTACCTGCAACGCTGGAACTTCAAGCTTCACAACTTCACTGAGTAAACGTTTTAGCCATACCACCTCACGAGCACCTTCACTTGCAGCAACGACCTCTGCGATGGCCACTGAAGTCTGGCTGAGCCAGGATATCGCTCCTCCTGCGTACACACACACGACCCAGGTTGTTGATCGACCTGTGGACTCATCCCCCCCGTGGTCAGCATCAGTATAGCACTCAAGGACTCCCCTCTTACAGTTTGGCTTGTAAGTGATACCAAAATCCTCAGTACCTTTCAGGTATCTGAAAATTCTTTTAACACGGGTCCAGTCGCTTTTACTTGGGTGCTCTAGGGTTCTTGACACTACTCCCACAGCATAGGCGATATCCGGACGAGTATCAACAGCTTGACGATATTCTAAATTATCTTCAGAGTCTTTAACAACTTCAATTTCAACGCGCTGACCTTCCCTGCTTCAAAGTTTTCTTTTACTATCTATAGGAGTGGTGACTGGTCTTCAGTTATTCATTCCAAACCTTTCTAGTACCTTCTTCGTGTAAGCAGGTTGTCTAACTGAGGTAGCACCATCAGAATGACCGGGCAGCTCTATTCCTATTACTAAAAGAACGTCTATGTGATTTCCCATATATATACACCCTTCACACACTTCACTGTCTGGTTCAACTTTAACTACAAGTTCTTTTGACAAGCACTCTTTTACATGATGCTTGTTTTGATGCCCTAATCTCTGGTGATGGAGTTGTAATAAATCACTTTTAGACAATGAATTTAGATGTTCAGTTTTCGGAATAAAATGTTCAACATTTAATTTAAATAATCCTCCAAAACGATTTCTAAATCCTTCAATCACTACTTCATTATTTATTTTTAGTTGACATTTAGTAGCAGTTGATGTAAACAAACTTCTGTCATATTTGTCTTGAGCAGCTAAAGTTGAAAATAAATTTTTCTTAAAACAGGGAACATACCAGACTTCAGTTAGAGATAGCCTACGCTTTTGGTTTTTGATAGTTGCTAAAAAATCTATTTCACCTGATCCTGTAGCACTCACTAATTCACCATTAGCAGTGACTATAGTGTGTGGTGTAGAAAAGTTTTTAAAAGATTTAAATAAATGTTTTTGAAATGTCACATGATTAGTTGCGCCATTGTCAACGATCCATTCATCATTTGTTTCTTTTTTTACCGAAATGTTTAAATTTAATGATGTTGATGTCAATGCCACACTATTTATACATTTATTTTGATTTTCACTTTTAGGAGCCTTCGGGGGCTTCCCATCTGCTATCCATTTTGCACATTGTTTTATCCTATGATTTGGCGCCTTGCAGTATTTACAAAAAACTTTGTGAAGCTTTTGGTACTTCTTACTAGTGGAAGGCACTTTAACAGTTAATGCTTCACCACTTACACTCGCTCCTCCAACTTTTTTACTACTCAGCGCTCTTTCATAGGCACACAGCTGAATGGTTAGATTTTCGATTGTTCTCTCTGTCTTTGTCATAAGCATCCAGCTCGACTTAAACGAGAAGTACTCGACTGGAAGAGTACCTAAAATCTTGTAGATTAAAAAAAGTTCTGGTAAATCTTGTTTCTGGTCCTTTTTAATTCATCCCAAAGATTTTTCAATTTAGACATATAACTTGACATGTCATCTCCTGCCTGTCTTTGGTAACTAAAAAAATGTTGACATAGATCGTAGGCTTTATCTTCACAAACACCATCAAACAAGCGCTAATGTTCTTGCCATACTTCTCTTGCCGAAGTAAACCTCATAACTTTCTGAAGAGTCTCTTCTGTCATATTCGTCGTCATAATTATAAGGGCAATACTGTCTGCTTTTAAAAATTTGGCTAAGTTTTCTTCGTATTTATTCACAGTTGCCACAGTCGCGTCTCTTCAGGCTCATTGGGCCTCGTTAGAGTACCATTAACGACATCCATGGCTCCTGGCACACCTCGAAGTTACACTAGAACCTTATATTGCCAGCTATTCCAGTTATTTTTACCCTCTAAAAGACCGATTTGATTTTGGTAAATTCCATTTTTTTTAAATTTATTTTTCAAATTTTAAAATATAACAGATTAATGAAAATTTTGAAAGTTTGAGAAAAAAAAATTGAGTTTAGAATTTTGAGTTAACACACAACCCGAAAGTATACTCAACCCATAACGAATTAAAGTATGACCTAATATAATTACACAAAGACAATTATTGAAAAAACTAATAGAGAATTTAATTGAACCTCACAGTATGAAAACTCAAACAATTCAGAATGCTTCTGACAAGGAATGTCAAGTTAATAAATAGTACTTGACTTGACATTACTTGCTACATTATAAATAATTATTATAATGCACTAAACCTCAACATCTTTAAGTTTTGCGATGTGCGTTGTGGCACAGAACAGCCTACAATAGAGGGAGGAGCTTGGTCTAACCTGGGATGGGCCTTTGCCCAACGAAGAACTGATGTTCCAAAACTAATTTAAATTAGGTATTTAGTAAATTAGTCCAGTCAAATTAGCTCAAAATGGCGGCGAATCTTGCATTAAATCATGTAGTTCCAATTTTTTCAGGAATGTGTTCGGGGTGGTCCCCTGAGCAACGCCTAATAAAGTCCCATCGATTTCAGGCGCCGCGGGTGGGGGGAGAGGGGGCAAAAGGTCACATTTTTCAGTTTTCGGCGTTTATCTCGAAAACGGAACGTTGCACAGAAAATATTATTCTATTCAACATTAAAGCTGATACAATTCTCTTTCAAATGGTATATCCTATTTGAACCTAAGTGTTACCGTTTTTGAGATATGAGTCGTTGAATATGAATTTTTTTAAAAAAAAAGTGGCTGTGGTTCAGGTATCTAGTCAATCTTTCTCTTCTAAATCTTTGCCCTTCCATTTTATCGAAAACTCGTGAGAAAGAGAGTTGTAGAGCGAAAAATTTCCTTAAAAAATGAATCGAGTTATGCTAATTTATCTTCACCCGGTAAATAGCTAGAGCGTTTTGAAATTTAGGGGCACTTTTCAACATTTTACTAGTAAAATGCTGCTTGTGACTCACGTTTTGTTTCCAACGTCTGTAACTCTATGTAAACAGTCTCTCACGCGTTTGCGCCAAGTTATGATCGAGTACAACATTTTTATTACAATAACAGGTCGTTCAAAATGAGTGAAAAGTGTTCAATTTGTAATGAAACAGCTGAAGAAGGTGGTTGT
The DNA here is from genome assembly GCA_951217055.1 of Gerris lacustris. NCBI lineage: Eukaryota > Metazoa > Arthropoda > Insecta > Hemiptera > Gerridae > Gerris > Gerris lacustris. Next base: position 38,984,673 of record OX578285.1, on the reverse strand, counting down.
CGGAGAGCCGGGAATGCCGGGACTCTTGTTTTGTTTCCAATGTCTGTAACACTCTTGATCACTTAGTATGCTGTTTAATTAGATAAGTATAGTATTTATAACCCGTATAAATAATAAATTATGTATACATGTACGTAAATCTATATCTCGCAATATATAGAAGGACACTTGTATTAGAGAGGAGGAAGTAATAAATTAAAGCACGATGTATAAAATGTGTTCATAAAATCAAAAATTGGGTATCAAAAATAGGTTCAAACAGCAAATACTAACATTGACTATATATACAATTCATTTCATCAACTCCTTTCTCATTTATTAAAAGCCGTCAATATGATAGTTCGGAAAAAGTTAAGCTCTTCACAATCAAATTGCTCAAAGTCTTCTTGGATCGGAACACTGTTTGTACACGAGCCTTGACAGTTACTGCACACCGGGGAACAGTTGATCCCCGCATTCCCGGCTCTCCGACAACCATACCTCGTTCCGCAGTCAGTAGTACAACGGCAGAAGAGTGTGTTAAGGACACTGTCTGGTGCCAAAGGGGAATTAGGCTTGATAGGAGTAAGGTGTCCACAGTCTTTTCGCGTCTATCCCCAACTTTCAGGTAGAAGGGATTCGTTCCCCAACCATTGCTGCACCTCCAGAAACACTCTATATGAATGTTGCATTGCAGCATCTGTTGTGGGAGGCAAAGCGCGTAGGTTAGCTTTCATTCTTGCTGTGGATTTCACGAATCACGAAGCATATGTATCAGTGAACAAAATAGAATAAAATAGATTACAATTGTAGCTAGTGGTATTCAATAATTATTGTATTCTTAATAATATAACGTATTATTAAATATTAATTAGTTGAATTATTAATTATTAATTTACCTAATGGGGTCAGTACGGTCTGAGAAAAATTAAAAGTACCTGAAATGATTGAGATCATGGAACATGAGCTGAGCAGGAACATTCATTCCCCAGCTTTAGCAATGTCTCCTGGTGAAGATTTAGGATTATAAAACACCTTTGCGATGTTTGCTGTTTCATTGGCATACCGCTGGAAACATACTGTTGTACTATGGCCTGGTATATCGTTTTCTGCACTCCACATGGACGACACGACCTTTCAATCTTCGGAACAAATCATCATGTCTTAAAAAAATCATGTCTTTCATCTTTTCGTGTAAGACTAGCACTTATTAACGTTTTCATCCCTTTATCACTCACTTGGCTTGCACCTTCTTCAGCTGTTTCATTACAAATTGAACACTTTTCACTCATTTTGAACGACCTGTTATTGCAATAAAAATGTTGTACTCGATCATAACTTGGCGCAAACGCGTGAGAGGCTGTTTACATAAGGTTTGTTCCAATCCCGCTTTTTGTACCGTCCTTTGTATCGTCCCGCGGATCGTTCGGGGATCGTTTAGGACAGGTTTTATACGCATGCGCTAACATTGCAATGTAATAAAATCATGTCAGGTTGGAACGGGTTTAGGACTATAATTCGCACTGTATTAAAAACATTCAAGGAAACCTAACAGTTAGGAAACCTTCCTGTTGATATTTGTGACAAGTGAGATAACTGCGCAAGTTATACAAACCAGTAAATGGTATTGTCAGATTATAGTTGGGACCGTACAGTGAACGGTTCGCAAACGATCCCTGCCCGGGTTGGAACAGTATCGTGGACGGTACGAAACACTGTCACAAGTAGGCTTGGAACGGCTTTTATCCATTGCGCATGCCCGTGACGATCCCGCGGACGGTACAATGCATGGTTGGAACAAACCTATAGAGTTACAGACGTTCGAAACAAAACATGAGTCACAAGCAGCATTTTACTAGTAAAATGTTGAAAAATGCCCCTAAATTTCAAAACGCTCTAGCTATTTACCGGGTGAAGATAAATTAGCATAACTCGATTCATTTTTTAAGGAAATTTTTCGCTCTACAACTCTCTTTCCCACGAGTTGTCGATAAAATGGAAGGGCAAAGAGTTAGAAGAGAAAGATTGACTAGATACCTGAACCACTGCCACATTTAAAAAAAAATTTCATATTCAACGACTTATATCTCAAAAACTGTAGCACTTAGGTTCAAATAGGATATATCATTTGAAAGAGAATTGTATCAGCTTTAATGTTGAATAGAATAATATTTTCTGTGCAACGTTCCGTTTTCGAGATAAACGCCGAAAACTGAAAACTGTTACCTTTTGCCCCCTCACCCCCCACCCGTGGCGCCTGAAATCGATGGGACTTTATTAGGCGTTGTTCAGGGGACCACCCCGAACACATTCCTGAAAAAATTGGAACTATATATGATTTAATGCAAGATGAAAACCTAATTTGACTGGACTAAATATTCTAGGACAATTAATCCTGCTTTCAGCTTACATATAAATGTGAAAATATACATACACCATTCTCAGGAGGAGATATCTTAGGCCTTTATCTGTTGATTATAATAATAATAATATATTTATTTGTTTATAAAACATGCTGATGTCTAAATAATACTAAATATAACAAAAAATTAATTTCGATAAGACAAAATTATATAACAATAATATACAATAATTGGTGGCAGAAATTAAATAATAAGTGAGAATGAAATATTACAATATAGAGTGTGTTGTGGGGTTAGTAATACAGTGATGAATGATTTGTTTTACAGGTAATTAATGACCTTACTTTTAACATATTCAGTGTAAACATGTAAATTTACTGGCAATAGCATGCCAGTGCGACTGTCGGGGCAATTGGACAAAACTGTTTACACTAAACTAACAGTTTAATGCCAGTAAACTGTCTTCTGACAATTGTCTGGACATTACCATCGTGTAAACCTGTCTAGGTTTTCATCACCCACGGAGAAAGTTTGTTTTTGCGCTTCCTCCATCGATGTGCAACCCGACGAGAAAAATAAGAGGTCACCGAATTCCCTCATAATACTACGCCCGGGGGCACCTGTTCCCCTAACTCCACCCCCCTACACCACAGATTAAATCACCCCTTTTTAATTTTTCATATAAAGAGAAAGTATTTTGATGGCGCGAAAATTCGATTTTGAGAATTTGATGGATTTACACGTTTTGAGGTCCCCTGAGTCCAAAACAGTGGTTTTTAAAAAATGTCTTTCTGTCGTCTGTCGACTGTCGCCTGTGCAGACGCCTGAAGCCTAAACTACTGGGCCGATTTTGACGAAATTTGGCATACATGTTCAGAAACATCATACCCCGAGGCGAAATCGAGAAATGAATTTGATGAAATGTTCAGTAATAATTAAATGTACGTACGAAAACTAATAAATAGATTAAACTGGGCTAAGTAATTATGAACTTGTACATGAGAAAGTTTGTCTGAGTTGTCTCGGACCGATTTTTAGCTCATTTACTCTTGGCTACTATATCCATACCCACAAGCCGCTAAATTAATTAACACTTAATTAGATAACCAATATCGTAACGTAATCGTAAGCTGCGGTATTGTATTATCGGCCGGCCTATCTTAGTCGAAGAATTATTATTTATAGAAATAATAATGAAAGGATACTTTAGGAGGAATTACTAAAGTAAATAAATACGTTTATTTTATTAAATATATATATTTTTATAAGTATATTTGAAACGTTACATTTATTCTCGGATGCTTTTGGCTTTATATCTAGGTATATAAATACATCTACTATAAAATAATAAATCTACAATCGAATATATAGTGATATAATAGTTCTCCATACAATATAATTTTCATCCAAATAAATCCTTTTTGCCTTTAGGGTCTTAGATATATTTTGTCAATGTACATTATTAAACTTTTTTTTTTTATGTTACTCTCAAAATTGTTTGATTCCATGCATATATTGAACGTCATACAATATTTAATTGAATAATTATAAAAGGAGTTAGATTAAATTTAATAAATTTTATATTCAATTGAATAAATCTACAATATAATATACATTTTAAACATTAATGAAAAAATAATAATTTTAAGGTAAATATTTTTCAATTGGTTAAGATAAATAATCTTTTCTCCATAATAAATCTTATTTGCCTTTGGACACTTTAGTAGATTTTTATTCATAATAATATTCAATAATTACTGTATCAGCTATAATATAAAATAGTATATTATGTAACTAGGCTGTGAAGTGAGTTTTTTCTTTACCGCGGCAATTAAAAAATTTAATTTAAAAAATAATGTAAAGTCTCGCTCCGCTCGACAGTAAATATTGCCAAGGTAAAGAAAAAACACTTCACAGTCGTGTAGCGTAGCATATGCTATTTTTCCGAGGTAGCAGACAATGAAAAAACATTAAATATTAATCAATATAATTATAACAAATATTAGTACATACTTAAGATTTTGAGAAAAAGAAACCTTAAAGACGTTACACTATTAAAAAAAGATAAATAAAACGCATTGACATCTAGTGAATTTTAATCGTACTATTTTTTTAATTTTTTTTCTCTTTATTGATTATCAAAACTACATAAATTGTTAATGTTATAAGTGATACTGATAACAATGTTTTTCGGACGGTGAATTACATGATAAAGGTAATAATCCATTGATTACTCCTTTTGGCAGGAATAAATTAATCGTACTAAGAAGCATTTCTACAAAGATTGCAGCTCTAAAAACGGCAGTTTTGATAACTACCCTTAGTACTAGATAAAATTTTGTTTCAATACAGCTGGGAGTAATGAAAAGATTTTTTAAGTCCAAGTAATGAAAAAAATGGATTTTAGCGATTTAACTTTAGGCTCTAAACTTACTATTTCACAGCCTACCACGAAAAAAGTTCCACAACTAAGTTCCACTTAGTTGTGTACCACAGCAAAGTTCCACTTTGCGCACTAGTTGCACAAATAACTATTTTCTCACTAGTTTGTGAGGATTAGATGAAAATTTTCTAACTACGGCTTCCCTTAATCGCTTCTTGTTACCGAAATCCCATCGCCGCTGATTGAATAACATAGCTAACCCATTTAGCTGTTATAACTAGTAGTGATTCTTTGTCATGATTTGATTCGGGGAAGAGAGCTAATGAGGGCTTGATAGAGCTTGTGCAGGGCTGTGAAAATGATATTAGCAGAGCCCTTCTTATGTCTGGCGCTTCCTGGACCTCAATCCACATTTTGAACCAAAATTCCCTTTCTTCTTCAACGTCTTCTAAATTATAGAAAGCTGCAATAGATGTAGTACTTTCAATCCATTCCTCCAATAAAACACTTCTCATGTTACTCGGATGGAATGAAAACACATGTTATTTGTCTGCAGAAAATCCGGCTTCTAAAGATGACATAACCCAAGATAAAACCCAAGTAAGGAATTATTAGATTTAGGAATCACTACTACAACAACTACTGTGGAAAAAATGTAGAGTTTGATAATTTGATTCTTTTTTTTAATGATGTTTATATTTAAATTTTTATCTAACTGTTTCTTAAACTTTTTTCCATCTTGAAAAGGGGGGGGGGGGGCAGCTGCACCCCATACTTCCCCCTGGACACGCCCATGTGACTAACTGTCTAAAGAAGAACATTCCGTACACCTTCTTTAGATTGTTACTTCCTTGTGTTTTTATAAGAGGAGTAATAGTCTAAAAAGGGTTCATTTTTTATTTATTTTTTTATTTTTTTTTATGTTCATAAAAATGATTAATCATGAGATATTCTTATTTTTGGTTTTTCTGTACGATGGTTGGTCCGGTAGTGATTTATCATACGCTTTCTGATCGTGGTGGTATAGTAGCAGAGCATGCAGATGTAATCTGGCATCTTCATGCAGAGATGGAGATTATGTTTGTAGCGGTTTAAACATATATCGCACACTTTCTCTTCAGGCTCTGGAGTTTCTTTGGGTTCTGGAGTTTTTTTAGGTTCCGTAGGTTGCTCAGGATCAGGAGTCTCTTGAGGTTCATCAGGTTCTGGACATTCAGAAGGATCAGGAGAATCTGAAAGATCTGGAGGTTCTGGAGTTTCCGGAGGATTTAGAGATTCTTCAGATTCTAGAATTTCTAGAAGTGCCGAAGGTTCTGGAACAAAAAAATAAAAAAATAAAATGAAGTGTAATTTAATGTAAATTTTCGAAAATGGATGAACTTAAGTTACACATTGTTTTGAAGTCGTGTTTTGTAGGATGTCACATGAGTAGATTCATATATCCAGCGGAAAGTTCATAGTACGTCTAGTACGCTTTCTTTGAACGATTTTTAATTGTTGCTAACACTGGTTGTTAAGACTGACCTAAAAAATAGAGAAAATTAAATATATATTAAATTAATGTTATGGCAATTATGCGTAATCATTACAAGATTAAGCAACCTTTTTTTGCAACTCCACCTTGCCTTTCAGCCACACTGTTCCTCCGTTTAAGGTTTGACGATTGTCAACGAATAATACATGAAGACAATTGTCACGTTAGGACCATGTTTATAACGTTGAATTTCATTGTTCAAAGTGCCCGGGAAAGTACAATATTCTTCTATTGAAATAGCTAACCCATTTGAATCCATGGACAATCTAGGTAAAAATAGCTAACCTATTTGATTCCATGGACAATCTTGGTACAAATAGCTAACTCATGTGATTCCATGGACAATCTTGGTACAAATAGCTAACTCATGTGATTCCATGGACAATCTTGGTACAAATAGCTAACCCATTTGAATCTATGGTCAATTTATCATATTGAAGAGATATTTTTATAGAAAAGGATAATTTATGGGAGTTGGACAAGTAATTAATTACGTTAATTTTTATGAATTATTTTGTCAATGATTTTAATATGTTTTTTATAGACAAACAACACATTTATGAATAGCTTATTTATTGATTCATTAAATAAAAAATCCTGTCAAGTACTAGCCAGCAAGCTACTAAAAGGGTTACTTCGGGTTCTTTCATTTTTTACGGGGGATTTTGTTTTGTTAATTTCGGGAGTAAAATGGCCGCCATTTTGCAAACACGATATATATTTGTATTCTACATTTCAATACTGTTTAAAAATATTGAAAAATCGAAGAAATTTTGAGTTGTGAAGTTCGCAACATTTTTCTTGTTTTTGGGAAAATTATTTTAAGTTGTATACTAAATTCCAAATCTCAAGCTACAATAGGAGGAGATATGGTCGATGATGCGATGGCAACCAAAATCATAAGGGTTATTAGGATGACCTTGAAACCCTAAAAAGTAGGATAGCGAGGAGCAGTCAAAGATAAAAAGCTAAGTTGTGGATTTACCAAAACGCAAGTAAATCCTTAACTTTGACTGATCAAGTAATTCTCTTAGAATATTAATATTAAAGTATTCTAATAATGGTTATTTTAGGTTAGATACATATTTTACTTATTTTATTTTAGTTATTAACATTATTTTCAGTTAAAGCCTTATTGATTTAATTTCTTATTAGAACATTTAGTACACTATGTATAAATATGTAGTAAACATCTACGTATTAGTTAAACTAAATTTTAAAATAATCTGATGAAACGTTTTATATTACATATTTGTTTGAAATTTAAATATTTTATATACATGAAAATATTTGAATTTTAAATAAACTGAAATATATCCTACAAAAAAAATAAGGCAGAGGATAGCGAGGAACAGCCAATGGTAAGAAACAAAGTTGTAGATTTTCCGAAACATCGGTTAAACCTCAACTTTGACTGATCGCTATTATCCTTAGCTTTGACTGATCCTTCCCATTCTCGACATTAAATAGTATATACATTAAATAATAAATAACATATCAAGCAATACTCTACGCACTAACAACAATTTTTTTTTTTTTTTTTTTTTTTTTTTTTTTTTTTTTTTTTTTTTTGTTGAATGGCGGGAAAGACACTACGGCGCCTGCAGGGCAAAAGTTTTATGCCCCAGGGTGTATGAAGCTAAGCTAAGCCACCCTGGAGCCTCGCTATCCTACTCTCGATAGCGAGACCTATCGCAGGATCCCGGGATCCCTGAGTGTGGGGATTGAACTACTTCCCGACTGCTCAGCCGACACCGAGACAGACGCTGGTAGCCCTTACCCCACTAAAATCCCTGCCGGTGAAAAACCCTCCATTTTGGGTACCATACTCTTGAAGGAGCATATGGTACCTGACGCGACTATAATTATAACTACCAAGAGTTACAACGTCATCATCGTTTCATATGATGATCGTGTGCTCTTGGTTTCCCAGACTTACCCTTCCTCTATGCTTCCTGCTCCAGTCAGGAAGAAGAGGCCACCAGCACCCACAGCCAGAGAAATACCCCGAGGGGGACCCGCCCCCACAGCAGACCCACCGATCCATTGAGCCGCCTAGAGCTTCCGGCCCCTCTCCCTCCGATAGAAGAAGAGCCTTCACCCCAGGCCAACGACCAACAGACCAAGCGGAGGCCGCGACACCCCCCGACGCAGCCCCAAAGCCGTAGCACCAGAGGACCCCCTCACACCCAGAGACGCTGTAAATGATGGTGGTGAGTAGAATACAGAGAAGTTGATGAATCCTGCAGGGTAAGATCAGAACACAACTAGGTTCAACAAAATTTCCGACTGCGTCTCTTGACGGCAAAACGGCCGCTTCAGAACGGAATCGACTCCGGGGAAACATATAACCGGGACGAGACCTGACGCAGCCTGCCAGCCTAATGCACCCTAATGTCTTACTAGCCTAATGACAAGACAGCTAAAGCCTAATATCACATAAAAATTCGGCCGCCGCCTCTCCGAGAAAGAGACTAAGCCACCGCGGTTTGAACAAATAGCCGGGGTGGTGATGACGGTGATCGATCCTAATCTAAACACTGACTAAATCTAAAAATAAATACCTAACCCTAGTTTAAAAATATTTACATGACCTTGCCTAATATCACAGGATGTCGATGATAAGCCAATCAGCTAGGTCGAAACGTTGCTAGAATTGGTATCATCGACCTACACTAACTAAACTAAATATCACAGATTTGGGTGAGAGCCTCCTCCAGCTATGCTGTGGGAGCACATCCGGTTTGAGAATAGTATACAGATGTGTTTAACTCTCACCCCCTAACTAAACCTATCTTAAAAATCTAATATCACAGTTAACAATTATTAAATATACAATTAAAAACCTTAACTACACTATCTAAACCTAATTAAAAACAAACCGACTGCCGTTTCCTCTCGACCAGCGAGAGGAGCCTACCCACCACCGGTTTGAACAAATGACCGGGGTGAGCAGTTGAGTGAACAGCGGATGACCTAAACTAACCTATTTTAAACTTAATCTAACCTGACTTTGTTGAACCTTTATCTCTTCATAAAATCCTGCTCTGCGCAGGAAGTCAAGGACAGAATCTCGGTGAGAATCCTCATTGAGGGCGACTGCCACACTCGCCGGAGCGCCACAAGTCGTCCTCAGCTCTGCCAGTGAGTCGCACTCTTCAAACATGTGACTCACTGTCAGCGTTGCTCTATTGCAGTGTCGGCATCGAGGGGCACGTTCGTTCCTGAGAAGGTGCCCGTGCGTCAACTGCATCTGTCCCAGTCTCAGACGCGTGAGTACGACACTGTCCCTTCTTGACGAGGACAGTGCCGTAATCTGCTCCTTTACATTTTTCTTTATTCTTTTAAGTTGGGTGAAGGAACGATCCCACGTGGCTTACCACGACTGCCAGACTGCATTGACTGAAGCAGTCTTGGCATCGTCCAATCTTATATAACCGTCCTCCACCGCCCTTGCTGCGAACGCACGCTTGGCAGGTTGATCGGCTGCTTCATTGCCTGCGATACCAACATGCCCCGGTACCCATACTAGGACCACGTGTCTCGACGTCGAACGAAGAGAGGACACGTGGTCGTATATCTTGCTTACTACTAGATCATCTGAGAACTTGTCTTTTAGAGCTTGGAGGGAAGAGAGTGAGTCAGTACAGACGTCTATACTCTCTGTGAAGTCCCCCTCCAAGCAATAGGCAAGGGTCTTCTCAATGGCTTTAAGCTCGGCAGTATGCACTCCTGCGCGAAGCGACATTGACCAAGACCTGGTTTCCTGCGAGGAGAGCATAGCACAGCCGGTTCCCGTACACGTCTTTGAACCGTCTGTGTAGAAGAACCTTCTGCCTGGATACCGGGCAAGAGTCTCCAACAGTCCTTGCTTGTAGACCTGGGGAACAGTTGTTTCCCGAGGTAGGGTTACGTGGAAGCTGGCGTTTTACCAATGCAGCATCGCCGTGGCGGTGAAAGCTGGCTAAAGAAAATGTTTACATTAATAGGAGCAGTGGAAAGAAAAAAAAATATTAAGGGAGTTAACAGTAAGAACACGAGGTCTAATACATTTATTTAATGTTGGAGAAGACAGTAAAAGAAAATGTTTACATTATAGAAACAGTAAATTGAAAAACAAAAGTGATTAAGGGAGTTAACAGTCAGAACACAAGGTCTAATACATTTGTTTAATGTTAGGGAAGACAATAAAAGAAAATGTTTAAATTAATAAAACAGTGGAAAGAGAAAAAAAAAAATATTAAGGTAGCTAACAGTAAGAAAACGAGGTCTAATAAATTTATTTAATGTTTTATAATAGAAACAGTAAAAAGATAAACAAAAGTGATTAAGGGAGTTAACAGTCAGAAAACGAGGTCTAATAAATTTATATAATGATTTATAAGACAATAAAAGAAAATGTTTAAATTAATAGGAACAGTCGAAAGAAAAAAATAATTTATTAAGGGAGTTAACAGTAAGAACACGAGGTCAAATACATTTATTTAATGTTGGAGAAGACAATAAAAGAAAATGTTTACATTAATAGAAACAGACAAAAGAAAAAAAAATAATTAAGGGAGTTAACAGTAAGAACACGAGGTCTAATACATTTATTTAATGTTGGATTAATAGAAACAGTGGAAAAAAAAAAAAAATGATTAAGGGAGTTAACAGTAAGAACACGAGGTCTAATACATTTATTTAATGTTGGAGAAGACAATAAAGAAAAAGGTTTACATTAATAGGAAACGACGAAAGAAAAAAATAATTAATTAAGGGAGTTAATTGTACGAAGACGAGGTCTAATAGATTTATATAATGTTGGAGAAGACAATAAAAGAAAATGTTTACATTAATAAGAACAGTAGAGAGAAAAAAAAATTAAGGGAGTTAACAAAGAACACGAGGTCTAATACATTTATTTTATGTTGGAGAAGACAGTAAAAAAAATGTTTACATTAATAGTGGAAAAAAATAAATATTAAATGCTTTGAGCATCATTACCTCTTAACGTAGAGTTATTAGAAAAAAATGTACATAGACATATCGGTATAACTTGGTGCATATGCTTTGTAATAAACAGCTTGGTCTAGAGGGGTTTAAAGTCCGAGTATCTTCAGGGTTGTCACATACCTGATTGCATGATCCCGACAAAGGATTACACCGAACGAAGGAACCCCCAGGAAATCCAGGTACAATCAACGGTCTAGAAATCCAGTATAAATACGCAGTTCTTCTGTCCAGTCGTCAGTATATCTTATTGCTATTGTATATCTTATTGTGTATCAATATTGCTACTTCGAGTCTACATCACGATGCCCACCAATTCTAAAGATGCTTCCAGTAGTGAAAGCGAAACATTGGACTTCAATCCCTTCGTGACGCGGATTTCACTGAAAAACCAAGCTGTTCATATCGGTATAACTTATAATAATAGCATATTTCTATAAAAAATCGACATATTTATTTATTAGATATTTTATGGCACGTCTACACATTTGAGCAATACCTTTTTTACACACAAACTTATTTAAATTTTAACATTACATCTAAGAAGTTTTATAAATTTTTAAATTTAATATTATATTTATTCTAGATCTTTTGGAGGAGACCCCGTCAGAGGTTTTATGAGATCCCGACGTTTCGGATTTATTACAGTGATCATTCTCAAGGGAGTTTTTATCTAAGTCTACACATCAATTATTCTACATAATATAGATTAAATCAGAATCACTTACATGTTGAAACCATTTTATGAAAGTTTTACATTGAAGCTACAGTTCAGATACTAGAATTTTATTATTATTATTTTTTTTTTTTTCTTAATATATAATACGATTATATTGAGTCTTCATTTAGGCTGTAGGATGTGGGGCAGTATCTAAGAGGTGAAGGGGCAGATGATTCATCTATATTTGGGCTTTGATGTGCAGAGGGTCTTATGAATCTACTGTTTGTTTCTCTGTAGAACAATTTATTACAATGTTGACAAATGAGCATCTTCTGCGGTGTTAACTTTCTTCTTCGCCCTGAAAAATATTAAAATATCATTAGGTTGAATGTGGTCCATTTAATTTAAAATTGAGGATTTATTTGAGCCTATCAAGCTCAAAGTTAATCGTAAATCATAGAATATGTTGTAGAAGATTCTTAAATCCAATTGTGGTCTTCAGTATCCCACGACTCTATCCATTGGGGTGTATTGTATTTCACTGCCGGTATTTCTTGCTGAAACCAATAAACCATAAAATTAAAAAAATATTTATATTTCTTCTATGACAGCCCACCTATCGTCAAAATATTGTAATATAAATGAAAATATATAGACCTCCTGTTAAATAAACAGCCTGGCACGATATTTTAAAGAGTCGTATTTTTCATGACGTAAATTTCCCAGAGCTAAAACATATCCATATTAAAATTATTTTAAAGACTATTTTAAGAAGTATTTAGACAGAAAAAGGATTGATTATAAGAGTAAACAGTTAACAACATGAGGTATATTACATTTATTTAATTTTGGAGACAATAAAAGAAAATGGTTACATTAATAGGAGCAGTGGAAAGAAAAAAAAAAGATTAAGGGAGTTACCAGTAAGAACACGAGGTCTAATACATTTATTTAATGTTGGAGAAGACAATAAAGAAAAAGGTTTACATTAATAGGAAATGACGAAAGAAAAAAAAAAATTAATTAAGGGAGTTAACAGTAAGAAGACAAGGTCTAATAGATATATATAATGTTAGAGAAGACAATAAAAGAATATGTTTACATTAATATGAACAGTAGAGAGAAAAAAAAAATTAAGGGAGTTAACAGTAAGAACACGAGGTCTAATACATTTATTTTATGTTGGAGAAGACAGTAAAAGAAAATGTTTACATTAATAGTGGAAAAAAATAAATATTAAATGCTTTGAGCATCATTACCTCTTAACGTAGAGTTATTAGAAAAAAATTTACATAGACATATCAGTATAACTTGGTGCATATGCTTTGTAATAAACAGCTTGGTCTAGAAGGGTTTAAAGTCCGAGAATCTTCAGGGTTGTAACATACCTGATTGCATGATCCCGACAAAGGATTACCCCGAACGAAGGAACCCCCAGGAAATCCAGGTACAATCAATGGTCTAGAAATCCAGTATAAATACGCAGTTCTTCTGTCCAGTCGTCAGTATATCTTATTGCTATTGTATATCTTATTGTGTATCAATATTGCTACTTCGAGTCTACATCACGATGCCCACCAATTCTAAAGATGCTTCCAGTAGTGGAAGTGAAACATTGGACTTCAATCCCTTCGTGAAGCGGATTTCACTAATAAACCAAGCTGTTCATATCGGTATAACTTATAATAATAGCATATTTCTATAAAAACATCGACATATTTATATATTAGATATTTTATGGCACGTCTACACATTTGAGCAATACCTTTTCTACACACAACTTATTTAAATTTTAACATTACATCTAAAAAGTTTTATAAATTTTTAAATTTAATATTATATTTATTCTAGATCTTTTGGAGGAGACCCCGTCAGAGGTTTTATGAGATCCCGACGTTTCGGATTTATTACAGTGATCATTCTCAAGGGAGTTTTTATCTAAGTCTACACATCAATTATTCTACATAATATAGATTAAATCAGAATCACTTACATGTTGAAACTATTTTATGAAAGTTTTACATTGAAGCTACAGTTCAGATACTAGAATTTTATTATTATTATTATTTTTTTTTTCTTAATATATAATACGATTATATTGAGTCTTCATTTAGGCTGTAGGATGTGGGGCAGTATCTAAGAGGTGAAGGGGCAGATGATTCATCTATATTTGGACTTTGATGTGCAGAGGGTCTTATGAATCTACTGTTTGTTTCTCTGTAGAACAATTTATTACAATGTTGACAAATGAGCATCTTCTGCGGTGTTAACTTTCTTCTTCGCCCTGAAAAATATTAAAATATCATTAGGTTGAATGTGGTCCATTTAATTTAAAATTGAGGATTTATTTGAGCCTATCAAGCTCAAAGTTAATCGTAAATCATAGAATATGTTGTAGAAGATTCTTAAATCCAATTGTGGTCTTCAGTATCCCACGACTCTATCCATTGGGGTGTATTGTATTTCACTGCCGGTATTTCTTACTGAAACCAATAAAGCATAAAATTAAAAAAATATTTATATTTCTTCTATGACAGCCCACCTATCGTAGAAATATTGTAATATAAATGAAAATATATAGACCTCCTGTTAAATAAACTACCTGGCACGATATTTTAAAGCGTCGTATTTTTCATGACGTAAATTTCCCAGTGCTAAAACATATCCATATTAAAATTATTTTAAAGACTATTTTAAGAAGTATTTAGACAGAAAAAGGATTGATTAAAAGAGTTAACAACATGAGGTATAATACATTTGTTTAATTTTGGAGACAATAAAAGAAAATGTTTACATTAATAGGAGCAGTGGAAAGGAAAAAAAATGATTAAGGGAGTTAACCGTAAGAACACGAGGACTAATACATTTGTTTAATGTTGGAGAAGACAATAAAAGAAAATGTTAAAATTAATAGGAACAGACAAAAGAAAAAAATAATTGATTAAGGGAGTTAACAGTAAAAACACGAGGTCTAATACATTTATTTAATGTTGGAGAAGACAATAAAAGAAAATTTTAACATTAATAGGAGCAATGGAAAGAAAAAAGAAATGATTAAGGGAGTTAACAGTAAGAACACGAGGTCTAATACATTTATTTAATGTTGGAGAAGACAATAAAGAAAATGGTTTACATTAATAGAAACAGACAAAAGAAAAAAAAAATGATTAAGGGAGTTAACAGTAACAACACGAGGTCTAATACATTTATTTAATGTTGGAGAAGACAATAAAAGAAAATGTTTACATTAATAGAAACAGACAAAAGAAAAAAAAATGATTAAGGGAGTTAACAGTAACAACACGAGGTCTAATACATTTATTTTATGTTGGAGAAGACAGTAAAAAAAAATGTTTACATTAATAGTGGTAAAAAATAAATATTAAATGCTTTGAGCATCATTACCTCTTAACGTAGAGTTATTAGAAAAAAATGTACATAGACATATCGGTATAACTTGGTGCATATGCTTTGTAATAAACAGCTTGGTCTAGAGGGGTTTAAAGTCCGAGTATCTTCAGGGTTGTCACATACCTGATTGCATGATCCCGACAAAGGATTACACCGAACGAAGGAACCCCCAGGAAATCCAGGTACAATCAACGGTCTAGAAATCCAGTATAAATACGCAGTTCTTCTGTCCAGTCGTCAGTATATCTTATTGCTATTGTATATCTTATTGTGTATCAATATTGCTACTTCGAGTCTACATCACGATGCCCACCAATTCTGAAGATGCTTCCAGTAGTGGAAGCGAAACATTGGACTTCAATCCTTTCGTGACGCGGATTTCACTGAAAAACCAAGCTGTTCATATCGGTATAACTTATAATAATAGCATATTTCTATAAAAACATCGACATATTTATTTATTAGAAATTTTATGGCACGTCTACACATTTGAACAATACCTTTTCTACACACAACTTATTTAAATTTTAACATTACATCTAAGAAGTTTTATAAATTTTTAAATTTAATATTATATTTATTCTAGATCTTTGGAGGAGACCCCGTCAGAGGTTTCATGAGATCCCGACGTTTCGGATTTATTACAGTGATCATTCTCAAGGGGGTTTTTATCTATGTCTACACAACAATTATTCTACATAATATAGATTTAATCAGAATCACTTACATGTTGAAACCATTTTATGAAAGTTTTACATTGAAGCTACAGTTCAGATACTAGAATTTTATTATTATTATTATTTTTTTTTCTTAATATATAATACGATTATATTGAGTCTTCATTTAGGCTGTAGGATGTGGGGCAGTATCTAAGAGGTGAAGGGGCAGATGATTCATCTATATTTGGGCTTTGATGTGCAGAGGGTCTTATGAATCTACTGTTTGTTTCTCTGTAGAACAATTTATTACAATGTTGACAAATGAGCATCTTCTGCGGTGTTAACTTTCTTCTTCGCCCTGAAAAATATTAAAATATCATTAGGTTGAATGTGGTCCATTTAATTTAAAATTGAGGATTTATTTGAGCCTATCAAGCTCAAAGTTAATCGTAAATCATAGAATATGTTGTAGAAGATTCATAAATCCAATTGTGGTCTTCAGTATCCCACGACTCTATCCATTGGGGTGTATTGTATTTCACTGCCGGTATTTCTTACTGAAACCAATAAACCATAAAATTAAAAAAATATTTATATTTCTTCTATGACAGCCCACCTATCGTAGAAATATTGTAATATAAATGAAAATATATAGACCTCCTGTTAAATAAACTACCTGGCACGATATTTTAAAGCGTCGTATTTTTCATGACGTAAATTTCCCAGTGCTTATCCATATTAAAATTATTTTAAAGACTATTTTAAGAAGTATTTAGACAGAAAAAGGATTGATTATCAACATGAGGTATAATACATTTGTTTAATTTTGGAGACAATAAAAGAAAATGTTTACAGTAATAGGAGCAGTGGAAAGAAAAAAAAATGATTAAGGGAGTTAACCGTAAGAACACGAGGTCTAATACATTTGTTTAATGTTGGAGAAGACAATAAAAGAAAATGTTTAAATTAATAGGAACAGACGAAAGAAAAAAATAATTGATTAAGGGAGTTAACAGTAAAAACACGAGGTCTAATACATTTATTTAATGTTGGAGAAGACAATAAAAGAAAATTTTAACATTAATAGGAGCACTGGAAAGAAAAAAGAAATGATTAAGGGAGTTAACAGTAAGAACACGAAGTCTAATACATTTATTTAATGTTGGAAAAGACAAGATAAGAAAATGTTTACATTAATAGAAACAGACAAAAGGAAAAAAAAATGATTAAGGGAGTTAACAGTAAGAACACGAGGTCTAATACATTTATTTAATGTTGGAGAAGACAATAAAAGAAAATGTTTACAATAATAAGTACAGTGGAAAGAGAAAAAAAATAAATATTAAGGTAGCTAACAGTAAGAAAACGAGGTCTAATACATTTATTTAATGTTGGTGAAGACAATAAAGGAAAATGTTTATATAATAGGAACAGACGAAAGAAGAAAATAATTAATTAAGGGAGTTAACAGTAAGAAGACGAGGTCTAATAGATATATTTAATGTTGGAGAAGACAATAAAAGAAAATGTCTACATTAATAGGAACAGTAGAAAGAAAAAAAAATGATTATGGGAGTTAGCAGTAAGAACACGATGTCTAATTCTCCGAGAATACTACAAGCAGATAGAAGGTGCGCCCATGGGGGTAGCCCCTTGTCTCCCTTAGCTGCTAACCTGTGCTTAGAAGACTTGACGAAGATAGAGCCCTTGCTTCTGTTGCTTTGAAACCGTCTTGCTGATGGAGACGATGTTTTTCTTCTATGGAAACATGGAAGAGATACTTTGGATGATTTCCTCCGTCATATGAATTCAATTCATAGGAAAATCCAATTTACTATGGAAATTGAGGAGAAGGACTGCCTACCCTTTCTGGATGTGCTGGTGACGAAGAAGACCAACGGAACTCTAGGCCACTCCGTCTACAGGAAGCCCACGCATACGGATAGGTACCTGAATGCAGAGTCACATCAACACCCGACACAGAAGAGAGCTGTCATCCACTCCTTAGTGTCAAGGGGCTTCAGGATCAGTGACGAGACCTCATGGAAAGAAGAGAAGCAGTACCTCAAGTCAACCCTAGGAATGAATGGATTCAAGATGGATGACATACTGCGAACTATCCACCGCGAAGAGAGCACCGAGGAACGCACCCCAGAAGAAAGGATGGAAGACTAGCGGAAGGCTTATCTCCCATACATCCAAGGTACAACTGATAAGATAAGCCGGATTCTCCGGAAACATGGCATCGGGACCACCTTCAACGCAAACATGACTACCAGAAGCCTTCTAATGTCACCAAAAGACCACCATCATCTCAAGACTTGCGGTGTATACCAGATCCCATGCAGTTGCGGCAAGAACTACATCGGCCAAACCGGACGACTGATCTCAACCCGCCTTCAAGAACACGTGAGAGTAGTGAAGAACAACGACCACAGATCAGCGATAGCTCAACATTCAGAAGAAACCGGCCATCTTATAAAATCTGAGGATATACGAGTACTCGCTTCAGACAGCAGATACCACAGCAGGGTGGTAAGGGAGGCTATTGAAATCGAGAAACAACCGGAGAACTTCAACAGAGAGGATGGTTTCACTCTCTCCCGGACCTGGAAACCTCTGGTTAGCACCTGTGCCAAGCAGAAAGCAAGGAGCGGCGCCGCGGTCACTTCTCAACATATTACATCACCCGCCCGACAATGGAAAACCGACGAAGGCAGCACCTGCCTGATTGCATCATCTCCACAAAGAAACACCGACAAAAGCAGCACCTGCATGATTTCATCATCCCGACAAAGGACACCCTCGAGTAATGCAACACCCAGGTACAATCTAAGGTCTAGGAAATCAGTATAAATACGCCGTCCTTCTCTCCAGTCGTCAGTACATCCTGTGTTTGCTTTGAGTCAACACCACGATGCACCACAACCCTGAAGATGCTTCCAGCAGAGGAAGCGAAACGTCGGACTTCACCCCCTTTGTGACGCGGATTCCACCGGAAAAACCAAGCTGTTTAATAAAAGAAAAGAAACAGACGAAAGAAAAAAAAATGATTAAGGATGTTAGCAGTAAGATCACGAGGTCTAATACATTTATTTAATGTTGGAGTAGACAATAAAAGATAATGTTTACATTAATAGGAACAGTGGAAAGAGAAAAAAAAATTAAGGTATCTAACTGTAAGAAAACGAGGTCTAATAAATTCACCTCAACCTTAACTACTCATTTTTCAAATAATTTCGAGTACTAATAAATAAAATAAGTTGATTTAGGTTCTAGCTTTATTAATATTATTTTGTATTATTATCTCTCAAGCCCAGCAGAGCCATTGTCTGTAATAAAACTAATCAAATATATGTAATGGAATCTTTTTCATGACATGGCCTATATTTTAATCCAATATGTTAATATATTGGATAGTATGTTGATATAGTATTGGGATATAGTCACCGATTTCTAGCGTGAACACCTCGGTTACGAAAAGTCGGTTCTACCTTAAGAGTAAATTTGATCAATTTTTTGACTTTGAGCTCTCATGCCTTGTGAAAATATTGACCGATTTAATTTCCGATCGGTTGCTTAAACCTTTCACTTATGCAGTTATAATCGGGTATTTATGATTCTATTAATTTGTCCTTTTTGATGAGAAAAATTAGTATTTATAAAGAACAAATATATTTAAAATTTCAGAAATTATTTCATATTAACTTTTTAACAAATAATTATTTTTAAAAGCTTATATATAGACAAGCAGTCGCACGGGGTTCATGCTTGCAATCAGTGGATGTATTATTACTATTTTATACATATTACTATCATATTAGATAATTGAGTAGGCTATTTCATTAAATATAAAATACTACAAAGTACTAATGAGATCCTCACCAACAAAAGATAATTTTTGACACCGAGATTTATTTATTGTCATCGAGTTAGCTAATTTCAAGGGGAACTGCCAATACGCATAATTTTTACACCTCTATTTCCAACTTCAAATTTAAAAGTTATTCTTGGAATTATTATTGTTTCCCCCGAAGATGGTTTTCTAACTTAAATCAAATATTTAGATATCTTAACTATTATTAGTTTCGTTCTACTAACTAATGAAGTTTAGTGAAATTATTTTTTTCATTTTCATGACAACTGCACAATCTTCAAAGTTAACCTATCATCTGGTACACCGACTTGCTTACAGAATTCCATATTGACAAATCTATATAAGACTCCCAGGATCAATTTCACTATCCGAATTGTATCATATACTTTGTGGTCCATTTTACTATTCTAATATTATTATAATTTATTTCATTTCATTCACGGAGAAAATGAAAGAAAACGGACAAAAAAAGAAAATATCACCGGTTTTCATACGCCCGCATCTCGAGTTGTATTTGTTCTATTAACGCAACACTTTCCAACGATATAAATTATGTTGGGAAGTTCACCGAAATCTCCCGACATGTTTTCACCGAAATCTCCCGACATATTTTTCAGCCTAAATTTGATACTTTTGAAATTTAGTTTCTCCCCAAAATTTACGATTTCAATAAAAATTGGTTTTTACCCTTTATTTGACATAAGGAAAAAAATGGGGAAGAATTTTTGAAAAAATTTAAATATTTAAACATTTTATTCATATACGAAAACCATATATGGAAGGTTATTTTAGATTTTAACCCTCTGCAGTATCATCTATAATTTAGTTAAATGATATAATTGTATTGTACTGTTTAAGAGCTTTAATTTGACGTTTCACTCGATATGGTTTTGGTCAGAAAATTGTTTTCTTTACCTTTAGGTGTAAACATTAATTATCTGTAATTAATTAATTAGAGATAAATATTTAAGTTTGTTCCATGTTGTAAGTGACTTATAAATGTTTATGTGAGATCTTTGTAAAATTTTGAAAACATTATTATTTATATTTTGAAAGATTATTATTTGCATATTTCTGTATAGTGTAAATATTTCTGTAAATATGTTTGATTGTACACATTATAATAATAATAATAACCATTTAATCAATGCAATTATTGGTACAATCTATAAACTTAATAATTTAACATAAATTTAACTTTTTGCATTTTTTCAGCCTTAGCTGTGGTGACCTTGTTAGTCTAAGGGTTCGGCTCTTTTTAAAATTGTATCTAAAATTTAACAATAACAAAAACAATAATAACAAATATAAATAAAGCAGTGATACATTTAAACAAAGAGTAACAAATATAATAGATAACAGTAACAGAGACAAGGTATAGGAGTTCCTAACATTTTATAATTTATTCAGGCATGTATACATCTTTGTATACTTTTCCCATCCTTTTCCACTCCATCCGGTCCATAGCTACTCTTCGCCAAGTGGCACCGCCACAGCATTTTCGAGCTTCCTCTTCCCATTTTACTACTGGTCTTCCTTTTTTTCTTTTTGCTTCAAGAGGAGTCCATTCAATAATTTTTCTGGCCCACCGTCCATCATTCGATCTGACAATGTGTCCAGTCCATCTCCATTTTCTTCCTATGGCTTCCTTAGCGACATCATTCATGCCGGTTTGCTCCCTAATCCAGGTGTTTCTCTTCCTTCTAATCCCTAGCATGCTTCTCTCCATTCTTCTTTCACAAATCCTCAAGCTATCAATATTTTTCTTGGTTAAACACCACGTTTCGCACCCATACAGCAAAACCGGGTTCACAACGCTTTTCCACAGTTTTACTTTTAAGGAGATGTCGACATTAGATCTGAACAGTTTCCTATAGCAGTTATACGCTCTCCATCTTAAACCAATCCTTCTTTTTAGTTCTTTGTTCATCCAATCTTTTTTGGCTATTGTCTGACCTAAATAAATAAATTCATCTACTTCTTCAATATTTTGGCCGTCAACTGTGAATACTTTTTCTTCTGGCATATTTATGTGCATAATTTTAGATTTGTTTCTATTTATTTTAAGACCTAATTTCTTAGTTTTGCTTGTAAGATCTTGCAACATTTTTTGTAGCTCGTGTGTGCTCTTTCCAATCAATACAATGTCATCAGCAAATTTCAGTCTATTTAGTTTCTTCATATATATTTCTTCATATATATTGATGCCGCCATAAATTATCCCATTCCAAATCTATGAAGGCTTCTTCCAGAGTCGCACCAAATATATTAGCGGATGGAACATCTCCTATCATCTGGCGCCTCTCATCGGATTGACTGTTGCTTTTTTGGCACCAACTTTTAAGTGTATTTCAGCCTTGCTATTTATTTAATTGAAAATCCTGATAATTTTGCTGTTTATACCGCATCTTATACCGGGCTGATATTATGGAAAAGTAAGTGATGGTGTCAAAGGCCTTTTCGAAGTCGATGAAAAGAAAAGCGACAGGAAAGTGGTATTCTTGGGCTTTTGCGATTATTTGTTGAATGACTATGATGGCATCTGATGTACTGAAGTTTTTCTTGAACCCCACTTGATCTAATGGTGAATTCATATCTAAACTTGGGGTAATTCGTCGGGTAATTATACTCATGAAAAGTTTGTATATAACTGATAGGAAATTTATTGGGCGGTAATTTTTAATGTCTTCTTTGTCACCCTTTTTAAAAAGTAGAATAAGCTTTGAGTTAAACCAAGTATCTGGTAAGGAGCCAGTGTTAAGACACATATTAAACAGAAGGCACAGTTCCTCTGCTAATTTATTTCCTCCTGCTTTGATCTGTTCATTTATAATATTATCTGGCCCTCCAGCTTTTCCACATTTTAAGCGTTTAATTGCATATAAAACTTCTTCAATCAGAATACTTTCTTCTAGTTCTTCATTTCCTTCCACTTTTTCCATTCCTTTTGTTTGCTCTATCTTGTCTGGTTCTACGGTACATGGGCTGTATAGTTCTTGGTAAAATTCTTTAATAGCCTCTAGTACATCCAAATCGTTTTTTTTTAATTCCCCTTTACTATCTTTGGTTGCTATTAAATTTTTCCGTCCAATTTTCTGTTGCTGCGTGCATTTCTTTAAGCTAGATCCAGCTTCTATTGCTTCTTGCAAACTTGCTATTTCCCTTTCTACAGACCACTTTTTAGCTTTTCTCTAATCAATTTTGAAACTTGTGCGTACTCTAATCTATTCTTCTCATTCCTTTTTAATTTTCGGGGAGTTCGGCCATTACTGTGGTGCAGTGTAGATCGTGTTCTGTGTTTCATTAACAATTTATGAACTATAGGTGATGTTTAACCTTAATTATTTTATAAACTTGAACTTTTTTTTATTGATTTTCGAATTTAGCAAGTTACTTTTTATGCGCAGAACTAACTAATATTTAACTCTCGGTTTTAAAACACCGGATAGATAATCGTGGTGTATTACGTAACGCCCTGACGTAAAGTGTTAAATATCTTTTAACCAAAGTGGTTTTCCATCCATCTAACATCTAACCAGGTTAGTCTGAAGGTAGGAGTTTAAAGTAAAATAATAATATAATTAATTAAAATAATATATGTATTTATTAATTAATTTAAAAGCAGAACAAACCTAACCTTTTCTCTAACTCTTAACCTGAGATATCTCTTTTCAAGATAGAACCTATGGCTGTGAATGAGGTTCCGTGGCGTAAGCAACTGGAGCGGTGTGTATTTTTAATTAGCAGCAATCCCTACCTCGACGGTTCGATGCCCACATTTGCCACTGATCTTTAATTGGTGATTTACTTCACTTAAAATCTACCATTATTTATATCACTCCAGGAATAAATTTTCCCAACACTTCTAATACTAAATAATTAACTCTCCTGATCTAGAAATTAAATTATTATGGCCGAGGAAAAGAGAATTAATGAATATTTTACGGTAAGGAATAAAAGAAGCAGAAAAGATGGCAACCCTGCCTCACCAGAAGAAAACAGGGAACAGACGTTAGGAGACATGTCCCTATAACAACTTTTATTTGCTATGGGGAAGCTTATCGATGATAAGAAACTTGCAACAAGGGACGATCTCGACCGTATAACAAGTAGAGTAGAAGAGCTAGAAGTAGAAAATCACAAACTAAAATCTGAAATGGATGAAATGAAAATTAAAATCAAAAATATAGATAAGGGCTTAGACCAAATTGAAAATGAGAAAAGAAAAAACAATATTGTGATCGGCGGACTATACTTAAATGCGGAAGAGGATAAAAAATCTTTATTATTTTGTATTATTATCTCTCAAGCCCAGCAGAGCCATTGTCTGTAATAAAACTAATCAAATATATGTAATGGAATCTTTTTCATGACATGGCCTATATTTTAATCCAATATGTTAATATATTGGATAGTATGTTGATATAGTATTGGGATATAGTCACCGATTTCTAGCGTGAACACCTCGGTTACGAAAAGTCGGTTCTACCTTAAGAGTAAATTTGATCAATTTTTTGACTTTGAGCTCTCATGCCTTGTGAAAATATTGACCGATTTAATTTCCGATCGGTTGCTTAAACCTTTCACTTATGCAGTTATAATCGGGTATTTATGATTCTATTAATTTGTCCTTTTTGATGAGAAAAATTAGTATTTATAAAGAACAAATATATTTAAAATTTCAGAAATTATTTCATATTAACTTTTTAACAAATAATTATTTTTAAAAGCTTATATATAGACAAGCAGTCGCACGGGGTTCATGCTTGCAATCAGTGGATGTATTATTACTATTTTATACATATTACTATCATATTAGATAATTGAGTAGGCTATTTCATTAAATATAAAATACTACAAAGTACTAATGAGATCCTCACCAACAAAAGATAATTTTTGACACCGAGATTTATTTATTGTCATCGAGTTAGCTAATTTCAAGGGGAACTGCCAATACGCATAATTTTTACACCTCTATTTCCAACTTCAAATTTAAAAGTTATTCTTGGAATTATTATTGTTTCCCCCGAAGATGGTTTTCTAACTTAAATCAAATATTTAGATATCTTAACTATTATTAGTTTCGTTCTACTAACTAATGAAGTTTAGTGAAATTATTTTTTTCATTTTCATGACAACTGCACAATCTTCAAAGTTAACCTATCATCTGGTACACCGACTTGCTTACAGAATTCCATATTGACAAATCTATATAAGACTCCCAGGATCAATTTCACTATCCGAATTGTATCATATACTTTGTGGTCCATTTTACTATTCTAATATTATTATAATTTATTTCATTTCATTCACGGAGAAAATGAAAGAAAACGGACAAAAAAAGAAAATATCACCGGTTTTCATACGCCCGCATCTCGAGTTGTATTTGTTCTATTAACGCAACACTTTCCAACGATATAAATTATGTTGGGAAGTTCACCGAAATCTCCCGACATGTTTTCACCGAAATCTCCCGACATATTTTTCAGCCTAAATTTGATACTTTTGAAATTTAGTTTAAGACCTAATTTCTTAGTTTTGCTTGTAAGATCTTGCAACATTTTTTGTAGCTCGTGTGTGCTCTTTCCAATCAATACAATGTCATCAGCAAATTTCAGTCTATTTAGTTTCTTCATATATATTTCTTCATATATATTGATGCCGCCATAAATTATCCCATTCCAAATCTATGAAGGCTTCTTCCAGAGTCGCACCAAATATATTAGCGGATGGAACATCTCCTATCATCTGGCGCCTCTCATCGGATTGACTGTTGCTTTTTTGGCACCAACTTTTAAGTGTATTTCAGCCTTGCTATTTATTTAATTGAAAATCCTGATAATTTTGCTGTTTATACCGCATCTTATACCGGGCTGATATTATGGAAAAGTAAGTGATGGTGTCAAAGGCCTTTTCGAAGTCGATGAAAAGAAAAGCGACAGGAAAGTGGTATTCTTGGGCTTTTGCGATTATTTGTTGAATGACTATGATGGCATCTGATGTACTGAAGTTTTTCTTGAACCCCACTTGATCTAATGGTGAATTCATATCTAAACTTGGGGTAATTCGTCGGGTAATTATACTCATGAAAAGTTTGTATATAACTGATAGGAAATTTATTGGGCGGTAATTTTTAATGTCTTCTTTGTCACCCTTTTTAAAAAGTAGAATAAGCTTTGAGTTAAACCAAGTATCTGGTAAGGAGCCAGTGTTAAGACACATATTAAACAGAAGGCACAGTTCCTCTGCTAATTTATTTCCTCCTGCTTTGATCTGTTCATTTATAATATTATCTGGCCCTCCAGCTTTTCCACATTTTAAGCGTTTAATTGCATATAAAACTTCTTCAATCAGAATACTTTCTTCTAGTTCTTCATTTCCTTCCACTTTTTCCATTCCTTTTGTTTGCTCTATCTTGTCTGGTTCTACGGTACATGGGCTGTATAGTTCTTGGTAAAATTCTTTAATAGCCTCTAGTACATCCAAATCGTTTTTTTTTAATTCCCCTTTACTATCTTTGGTTGCTATTAAATTTTTCCGTCCAATTTTCTGTTGCTGCGTGCATTTCTTTAAGCTAGATCCAGCTTCTATTGCTTCTTGCAAACTTGCTATTTCCCTTTCTACAGACCACTTTTTAGCTTTTCTCTAATCAATTTTGAAACTTGTGCGTACTCTAATCTATTCTTCTCATTCCTTTTTAATTTTCGGGGAGTTCGGCCATTACTGTGGTGCAGTGTAGATCGTGTTCTGTGTTTCATTAACAATTTATGAACTATAGGTGATGTTTAACCTTAATTATTTTATAAACTTGAACTTTTTTTTATTGATTTTCGAATTTAGCAAGTTACTTTTTATGCGCAGAACTAACTAATATTTAACTCTCGGTTTTAAAACACCGGATAGATAATCGTGGTGTATTACGTAACGCCCTGACGTAAAGTGTTAAATATCTTTTAACCAAAGTGGTTTTCCATCCATCTAACATCTAACCAGGTTAGTCTGAAGGTAGGAGTTTAAAGTAAAATAATAATATAATTAATTAAAATAATATATGTATTTATTAATTAATTTAAAAGCAGAACAAACCTAACCTTTTCTCTAACTCTTAACCTGAGATATCTCTTTTCAAGATAGAACCTATGGCTGTGAATGAGGTTCCGTGGCGTAAGCAACTGGAGCGGTGTGTATTTTTAATTAGCAGCAATCCCTACCTCGACGGTTCGATGCCCACATTTGCCACTGATCTTTAATTGGTGATTTACTTCACTTAAAATCTACCATTATTTATATCACTCCAGGAATAAATTTTCCCAACACTTCTAATACTAAATAATTAACTCTCCTGATCTAGAAATTAAATTATTATGGCCGAGGAAAAGAGAATTAATGAATATTTTACGGTAAGGAATAAAAGAAGCAGAAAAGATGGCAACCCTGCCTCACCAGAAGAAAACAGGGAACAGACGTTAGGAGACATGTCCCTATAACAACTTTTATTTGCTATGGGGAAGCTTATCGATGATAAGAAACTTGCAACAAGGGACGATCTCGACCGTATAACAAGTAGAGTAGAAGAGCTAGAAGTAGAAAATCACAAACTAAAATCTGAAATGGATGAAATGAAAATTAAAATCAAAAATATAGATAAGGGCTTAGACCAAATTGAAAATGAGAAAAGAAAAAACAATATTGTGATCGGCGGACTATACTTAAATGCGGAAGAGGATAAAAAATCTTGCGAAGCAGAAGTACAACAATTCTTTCCGGAACGCTTGGAAATCGAAGAAGAGATAGCTATTGATCATGTGCGTATAACAAACAATAAAAATAATAAACTTATGGTAATTTCATTGAAGAAATTTTCTGACAAAATTAAAATAATGAAGCAAGGATGGAAGTTAAAAGATACCAACTATTTACTACAAGATTGTACACATTAGTAAATATATCAATTATAACTGGCACATTTTAGTTTATTTAATCCTCATGAAGTTCAAAAAATTAAAAACTATTTAATTTTTGCTACTTCATTATTGTCTACATCACAATTATTTACACTATACACCAAATGACACAAATTTGTGATGTGCACAATAAAAAAGTACCAAACATTAAATAGTTTTTAAGCATGGGAACGGATAAAGAGGTAAATAAACCAATGACCTTGGGATGGAGAGCTTTTAACAAATTTAGGATTTTTTTTTTAGATCAGAGCTAAGCATGGATATAAATAAGAAATTGTGGACAATGTGCATACGACCTGTCATGACTTATGGCTCCGAAACATTGACTTTAAAGGGAAGTGCAGTGAGAAAATTGAGAGTGACCCAAAGGCACTTGGAAAGATGCATGCTTAGTAGAATAGTAAGAAAAGATAAAAACAGCAATGAGTGGATAAGAAAACAGACGACACTAGATGATATAGGTAGAACTGTTTTGAAAGAAAGTTGAATTGGGCGGGGCATATTGCCAGAACAATAGATGACAGGTGGACAAAGAAGATGATTAGCTGGTATCCTAGGGAGTGTAAGAGAGGGAGAGGAAGACCTGCTGTACAATGGGACGAGGAGATGAGAAGAGCATGTGGAGGAGCAACCTGGCAGAGAGTGGCCATGGATAGAACAGAATGGTGTAGGATGAGACTGGTATTGATATCGGGATATTGATAGGTCACGGACAAATGGAACATTAAGATCACTGTGGAGGGTGAGGTTGGATACATAAAAAGGAGCATCGCTAATTTTCCTGAGGATATTGGATTGAAGAGTTTGAAGTCGACGGGAGTTGGAAGGCTTGGTGCTACCCCAAACCTCCAGACCGTAAGTCCAAGCTGGTTTTAAAATTGTGTTGTAGATTAGAAGTTTATTGTTTAGAGTAATTTTGGACCTACGATCTAGTAAACGAAGCAGCAACTTGTAGCGTCTTGAGATGTCAGTACGTTTAGTTTTTGTGTGATGTTGCCAGGTGAGTCGTCGATCAAGGTGAAGGCCAAGGTAACGGACAGTGCTGGATTGAGGAAGGAGAACTTGGTTAAGAATGACTGGAGGACAGGTGCTATGACGAAGAGTAAAGGTGATATGTACACTTTTCTGCTCGTTAATCCGGATCCTCCATTTTCTTAACCAAGGTTCGAGAAGGAGAAGGTGACTTTGAGTGTTATTGGATGCAGTTTGAGGGTCTTGGTGGACTGATAGGATTGCCTTGTCATCTGCGAAGGTGGCAAGGACTGAGGAAGGGTATTGAGGGATATCATGTGTGTAGAAGGAATATAGGAGGGGTCCAAGAATACTACCCTGAGGTACTCCAGCACTTACAGGGCAGATGGAGGAGGAAGTGGTTCCTAAACTTGCACAGAAAGATCTATCAGTGAGAAAGGACTTCAGGATGAGGTAGTAAGTAAAAGGAAGGATTCCCTTGAGTTTCCAAAGCAGCCCAGCGTGCCAAACTCTGTCAAAAGCTTGTGCTTCGTCCAGGAAGACAGCTGAGCAATACTTTTTCTTCTCTAAGGAGGAGGCAATGACGTCAACAATGCGATGACACTGTTGGATGGTGGAGTGGTGAGCACGGAAGCCAAACTGATGGTCAGGTATGAATGGTTTAAGTATGGGAAGGAGTCTACGGAGAAGGAGCTTTTCTAGGATTTTCCCCATTACAGGGAGAAGGTGAGAATACTTAAAATATATAATATAGTAAATAAATATAAATGTCAGCTTGCTTAAAGCAACTCACGACCTTTTAAAGGTGCCACGGCGAAATGCCGATTTGCGAGAAGAGACTTTTTTTTTTACAAAATAAGTTGGTTGGTTATATTTTTGTGTTTTTTATAGGAAGTTTTGTTTTTTTATTTTTTTTGTAAAGTGTAAATTATTTTGTGTTCTTGCAATAAATAGCTATATATTTATTTATTTTTATTACTGATGATTTAACAATATCTATTATGAGTGGACAGTGGATAGTGATACTTACAATAGTTTTTGTGCTATAAATTAGTTTGTTTAATATTGTTATTATTTTTGAAAAGATAAGGTAAGATAAATTAATTTACATATACATATTAACAACTAAAAATTGTATTTTCTTATAATGACGGTCTCGTAGTGAAATAGATAAAGACTTTTACTGTACAACAACTATTATAAGTATCACTATCCACTGTCACTCATAATTATTGATTTTGTTAAATCATCAGTGGTGGATTCGTATTTTAATATTTACTATTTATATTATGCTATCTACTTCAGTGGTGGATTAAAGGTGTCATCTAGGGGGTGGCGATCTGACCCTCCAAGGGGTTTCGGGAGTATGGAAAGCTCTAAGAAAAGGGGGGGGGGGGGGGGGGTTCTCAGGATTCCTCCCCCCCGACTGCAGTACAATATCTTAACCGAAAGTCATAGGTGTCGTTAGCAGTTAATTATTGTATGGTGCATAAAGCGGGGGGTCCGGGGGTCCTCCCCCGGAAAAATTTGAAAATATGACCTCTCAAAACAACGCTTAAATGCATTTCTGAGGTAAAATTTGATTTTAATACTTAGTCACAAAAGGGTCATTTTGGCTCGATTAAGTATATTGTGTAGTTTGTTGGAAAACAAGTATGAACATAATCACAAGTACATTTTTTAAAAAAAATGTAATACAAACTTAAAAGTATAGTTATTGTAACACAATAAAATTTGTGCACCTAATCATTCCCTTTGTCTAAAATACCTAAAAAAAATTTCGGTCTTGAGAACGAAAATTTATCACAGTTTGTTACCTTCGGTAAGCTCGGAAGCTAAAGGGGGATTTTTAATATTTTCGTTTTATATATCTACGAGCCGTTAACCCCATGACAACGGACCTAATTTTATATTTAGAAAAAAATAGTTAAATTAAGTAAATTAATTTAGATAAGTTATTATATCTATTTGAAGACCATCGAATCAAAGCAAATACTTATTTTTATTGGAATAAATGCGGTTGATTCAGATTGGCAATAACAAACATTTTGCTAAAACTACGCATCTATAAATTATTTTATAAAATAAATTATCAGAATATGTGGATTTGTTTAAACGAATTAATCTATTATCGGCGTCTCTATTGAAAATTTGGACATTTTGGCGTCCCGAAAAGTGTTTTCGGGAGACAAGTTCCGGATTTAAAGTCCAAAACCGGGACAACTCCGGGACGCCTGGCGTCGTCAGAAGTATATTATTAAGGGGGGGGGGGAGGATATATTGCGGGGCCGGGGGTCCTCCCTCGGAAAATTTTGAAAATATTACCTCTCAAAACAGCGCTTTTATGCATTTCTGATATGAAATTTGGTAGTCGTTGGAAAAAAGTATAATCAAGGGGGGGGGGGGGGGGGGGGGGTCGCCACCCCCGCCCCCCCCCCCTTTAATCCGCCACTGATCTACTTATATTATCCTATTTTTTATTTATTATGGAACCCAGCAGATATTGGGATAGGCATTTGACTCCAACTGGAGGCTGCCCTGCTATCTAGCGGTAGTTTAGCCTAACCTTTACCTCGCAAAAGGCCCGCAGCGCTAGTGTGGTCTTCGGTGCGGCACCGTCTCGTTCGTCATCGTAGTGTTGATTGGTCTGGAGCTTGAATACGCCGCCTTCTTATATTTCCGCCATATCGCCGTCACCGCTTCATATAAAAGTTCTGTTAAATTTAATTTATAATTTATTTTAGTTATTATGTCACCACATAATTAAGTCCGTTAGACAGTGGACCACTTCCGGAATCGGCCCCCCCTACATCAAACAAGGAAACCCAGGTGAGCCCAACTATTATATTCTTATATTATCTCCTATAATAGTCCAGTCAATGAAGGCGAAAATAAGGTAAAAGCTCCAAATTCTTTCGGATTGAATGGATTGTCCTGAAAATTTGCATACAAGCTTATCTGACCCCCCACTTCAAAAGTTATATTGTCTTGATGTGTGCTTTTTGCTATTTGGGGGTGAAAACTACCCTTGTATGGGAAAAATGCGAAAATTTCAGGTTTACGTATTTTAAAGATTCAATTCATGTTCAAATATGTTGGATCAAGATCCTTTAAAATTTTTTATGAAATTTATTTTAAATTTATGAAATTTAATTACTTTTATACCCTTAAAAAATTTTAAAAACTACCCCTTAATGCCCAAAAAAAAATAGGAATACAAGTTTTTAGCAGCTTAAAATGTTCTTTTGGTGCATTCATAATGTATTACATCTCTTTTGTTATTCATTAGAAATCTTACGACTAATTAAAAAGTTGTAACCCTTAAAAACTACCTCTTTATAATAAAATTATGGTTGAAGGCTTAATATGTTTTTAATGGTATACCTATGAAAAATGTTAAACTTTTTATAGGTTTTCAAATGGCCTATGATTGTATTGCAACTTTTTAACCCCCAAAACACCCTTATGGAAGACCTACCCCGTATGGAGGAATTGCGCAAAATTATATGTTACAGGATGATATAATTATTTTTTTTTTTAATTTTATCGAATTTATTTTTAATATTTTTTTATTAATTTAATTCAAAACAAAATTATATACATTATAATACATCACTATCTTCGGCCTCGCCTTGATCCACAATTGGAGGACAATTGTTACAATCATCGCCAGAACATAAACTACATGTGGCATTGCAAAAAAGTCCAACTTTTCTGCAACCACAAGTTGCGCCGCATCCTTTTTTGCGATTGCAACCAGAAAACATCCAGCAATTACACACAACACACATTAAAATTCATGTGTATATTACATTCCTGCGTTTAAACATTAATTCTAGAAATACATTATTATGATGTGCTATGAACTTTGAATTGTATTTGTATTAATAAAAACAAAGGATTCCCCTAATTATTTGAGATCCCTCCCCTCCCAACAACCTTATAATAAACAGTCAGTTGTAATTTAATTTTTAACTAGTAAAAGTTATAATAGATATTATATAATATGTAGTTTTTACTTAATACACCTCATTATATTAAATTTTAAGAAAATGTAGGAACGCGATATTGAAAAATTAATCAAATAATCTATTAGCACACTTACATTGTAAATTGATTAACAAAATAACACCTTTTATTTAATTTATAAATGAGGCAAACCTCGTGTGCTCTCCCTCCAATTTATTCTTTGTCTACTTCTCTGTGGTCCATCTATTGTGTACTTACGTGCACTCATACATATACACAAGAACTCGGGTTCATGTGTGTATGTATAATAATGAAATACTCACTCAAATTAATTCACAAGCACTTCAAAATACACTAGAATGGTGGTAATTTACCAGCTCCGAACATTTTACTGAAAAATTGCGATTACTCTTTTTACCATAACTTTTTAAATTTTAAAGTTATAAATTCGCTCAAAAAACCATTTTGTAGGGAATTTGAAGCGCTAAAAGTTCTAATTTTTTCAGATTTTTTGAGCCTTTCATTTTTAAGATTCGTAAGTTTAAAGGGCTGAGGAAAGGTGGTCTTCGTACTTAGTTTTGAGCTTCTAACGGTCATAACTCTGTCAAATTTTGTCCTACAAAAATAAATAAAAAATAAACTTTTTCAACAAGAAAAAACCTACAATTTCTTATTCTATTATTTTTTTCATAACATTGTTAGTTTTTGAAATATTTTGAAAAGAAGTTGATTTTTTTAAAAATTGAGATTTTTTCTTCAAGAGTAAATCAAACATTTTTTCGAATTTAGGCTTCTTAAACCGTTCAAACTCTCAGAATCTATTGTTAGTATATAAATAAAGTAAACTACCGACGGAATTTGTTTAATTTCAATTTTGGCTGTCAATTCATTAATTTTAGTACCAATTATTTTTCTCAAAAATCAAGACAACCACTTTATTTTTATTATAACTCCGTCAGTTTTTATGCTAAAGACTTTTGCCTGTAATCAATTTAAAGGTCTATTCAAGCACTTTAAACAGTGTTATATAAGTTTTCTTCGAAAAATCTTTCATTTTTCCGCTACTTGACATGGCAAGTTTCGATTTAAATTATCTTCAAAGTTGTCTTCAATTTCAGGGAATCATAACTCGAATTCTATACTGCCTACAAAAATAAAATAAAAAGCAATCTCTTTGCTATTTAATTACCTTCATTTTTGACTATGGCCTTTTTTATGATAAAACTTTTAGTTTTTGAGATATTAGCAAAAAAGCGCTCAAAAACATGCATTTTTTGAGCTAAAAAGAGCATCTTTAGGCGCCAATAACTCAAAAAGTATTGACTGTAAAAACATTTTTTGTTTAGAATTTGTCCGTGAATTGAATCTTGAAGTTATTTTTTATTAAAAAAATTCCAACCCCGAGAAGGGGGGGCAGTCCCCCCTGGGGTAAAAGCACACATCGGCACTATATAACTTTTGTTTCTTAGGCTAGTCCCTAGCTACAGTTCAAATTTCACATCAATCCATCTCATCCGAAAAAATTTGGACCCAAAATGCTTCATTGACTGGACTACTAGGTTTCATGCTATTTTTACTAATTATCTCATTTATCTTTTGTAACTATTTTACCGCTATTTCCTATATACAGTCCTACCAAAACCGCCTACCAACCACTCGGTTGGGTACTCAGATAGCATATAATTAGCTAAAACCCACCAATAAGTAATACCTTTGATTATATTTGTAATTTTATAAATCATGACTGATGATGACCTTATAAGGGTTAAAACGTCTCTTAATCAACATGGAAGATTAATGTTTTAATATCACACCTTAAGATCCATCTAGCATATTAATATATATACTAATTAATTAAAAGTTTTATAAATATGCTTTTCCATAAGGATCTTTGCAAACTTTTGACGTAAAAGGACATTTATATTTTGACGTCCAGAGATTCAAATCACTTATATATTATTTAAATTACGTTTAATTTTAAGAAAGTGAGTCTGCAGGTTGCATTAAGTAACACATTGATTTGAATTTGGATTTACAAATTGATAAAGAGTAGCATAGACTTGATAATTGAGCTGAGCGAAGCGAAGCTCTTATACTACACTTTGCATTTCGTTGGACACATACTCGTAATCCTCATGAAAAGTCTAAACCGATCCGCACAAAATTCGGCACGGTCATAGTGACCAACCACAGGAAGGTAAAAATCTGAAATGGTCCAAATTGGTACACAGGGGTGCGGGGTACAAAAGTTAAAATAATATATGCCCTTCATGAAGCATGCCGTTGGAAAGCTCTTTAAGAGTACAGTTATTGTTTTTATGTTCACTTTGGTCATATTTTCATTTAAAAGGGGGGTAAAATAGAAAAACAGGAAAAAAATCCTTTTTAATGTATCAGCGTTTAATCTATCCGATCAGCTGTTTATAAATAAAATTGTTTCCTACTAACTATCAGCTGTATAATATAAGTTTATTCATAACGAATGTATGTATTACAGGATATTAAGTGTTTAAAGAAAGTGATGCGGGGTTACATCTCCCGTCAACAACAGTAGGGCAAGTTTTTGATAAATGTGATCATGCCGTGATGGAAACCAACTGTAATATGAATTTTAATGATGAATAAAATTTAAGATTAAAATGCACGCTCAGCTCAATATTGCTAGCAGACAACTGCATTGCCCACCTAGTTAGTAATAAGAAAGAGCATTATGTCATTATTGGCGACAGTCATGTTATATTTGTCAAGTCATATTGACTGGACCGTTCTGGCCGCGCCTTACTCAGCTATTTACAGTTGGTTGGAAAATTATGCCTAATGTCGCCAATACAGATACTCGACTGCCTATTTCGGTGACGTGTGATCGTTTAGTTCTCCTCTCTTTAGAGGGGATATCCAGAGGGCACGTGAGAAATTCTCGGACGCGATCACTTCACCCTCCATAATTTCTAAACTGAAGTTGGTACCACATTTATACTAATTCTAAGACAGTTGTAACTGATGTCTAAAGCGTACTCTTTAAGTTTTGAACCCCCAGTAGGGGGGTACCAGACTAAAATAGGGTCTCCCTATACGCCTCTTTTAGTTTGATACCCCCCTAAGAAAATGGAATAATCTATTAGGGGGGTACCAAACTAAAAGAGGCGTATAGTCTGCTTAGGCTCTATTAGTCTGGTTAGATGAGAGGGAGGTTTCCCAATTGGTAAGTTACTTAAAATGTGAATTGTAATTTTTATGAAGTTTGTATGAGGTATTTCATTTCTTAAAATTTGAACATATTAAAATGAATGAAAATAACCTAGTGTCGCTCACTCGTGTCTTCTTACATCGCAGATTTGCTGTGGAAGAGAGTAAGTTTACCCAAGATGGCTGTATAGTTTATGGCAAGGAATCACCGCAAGGGAAAGATAAGATGATTAGAAACAATGTTTTGTAAAACTGTGTAAAATCCACTCATTACATATTATTTAATTGACTCATTTCATTGGAAATTTAAGATGACCTTGGAGTTTAAATTTGTTGGACATCCCAAGTAGCACAGCTGATCCAAAAGACATCCCTGGGATATCCTTTTGTCCAGATTTGATCCTGTTCATAATTGTTTATCCATAGGTTCCCCTATGGTTATCCCGTTTTGGATGCCTTATTGGGTCATCCTAAGGATGTTCTATGGATGACCTTAACGGGATTGTCCAGTTTAGGACATCCTATGGATATCCAGTTAGGGATGTCCTATGGACATCGAGTTAAGGGTATCCTATGGATGTCCTTAACGGGATTGTCCAGTTTAGGGTATCCTATGGATATCCAGTTGCGTATGTCCTATGGACATTGATTTAAGGGTATCCTATGGATGTCCTTAACGGGATTGTCTAGTTAGGAGTATCCTATGGATGAGTTATAAAAAGCTTTTTGCTTTTATTAAAAAAAAAATAGAATTGGAATTGAATTTATTTACGTTATACAAAGGATGATGTTTCAGAGAAATGCTATATTGAACAATCCTCAAATTATTTATAAAAGTTATATATTTATGGTGTAAGGTAAAGTATTTATTTTGAGTTACTCCAAATCGGAAATGACTCGTGGCTGAGTGGATAGGGCAAGGGACTAACATTCAGGATGTCCCGGGTTCAAATCTCTCTGAGGTAATATAAATCTTGTAGCAGGTATATAATCAAATCTAAGAATTAACTTCATAAGAGAATTTAATTAATAATCAGTATGGCAATTGACACAACTTTTCATTATTTTACAAATTTACATTTTAAGCATCCAGAATATGTCCCTAAAATGTCCATAGGATATCCTACGGGATATGCTCTGGACGTCCCGTGGAGGTTAGAAGGCCGGACATCGGGTCAGCCATAAGACGTCCTAAATCAAAAATTTTACCATCCAGGGGATGTACAAAAGGACAAAGTGACTGGTCCTGTGGATGTCCCAGGGACAAAGTCGTGCTACTTGAGATAGTACTAAATGTACAGCTAATCAAGTCAGTACTATTTCCCACTCATTTACCCACCCTGGTCTTCTCTAATTTACAATTAAATAGGAGGGTACCAAACTAAAAGAGTGTCGTCTAAAGATAATACATTTCAAACTAAATTTCGAATAGTAGTTCTTCTCCATAATAAATCATTTTAAACCGATTTCGACATCTCCAGCTGAAAATTGCCTTATTAAATCACATTAGCCAATTAATAAACAAGTTAAAGTTGGTGGACTTAAGTGGTTTTCTGTTGGAAATAAATGTTTCAAACTAAAACTTGCAAAGACAATATTGAATATGCAATATAGACCGGTGAATTGATAAGACCAACATTTCATTAGAAACAATTAACTGTAACATACAAATAAATTAAATCCTTAAATACAATATGATTGCTTTTGAACTGTGAATTGATTTAAAAATTAGTAAGCTTAATGGAAACCATTTGAAGAAGAAAACATCAAAATAAGGCTGCTACAGAAGATACGAACGTTAAATTTTTATCTGGTTACTAGTACGCCGGGCCAAACAACACGAACCTTCTAAATATCTTTTATCTACGATTGATACGAAATATTAACATTTTATCTCTGTTTAGATGCGTAGAAAGTGATTCTTTTCGTAGTTGTATTCATTGCGCATGCGCATTTCATAATGCGAATTCTCCACCTTATCACACGATTAAAGTGTTTGTTTACATTTAACAAAACTAATTTTCTGTTTGTTTAATTAAAGTAATTTTTTTCTGTATTTATTATTAAAATCCAACAATTGTAGAAAAAGTACTGTACGCAACTCGTGCGAAATCTACATTTTTTGATCGTGTGGTTTTACTACCCTCGCTGACGCTCGAGTGCAAATTCCACACTCGCATGCAAAATGCTACTTTTCGCATAGACGCGTAATGTACTATTCTCTCAATTTTATACCTGGCACTATTTTTAATCTAATTTCTAAATACTCAGCTGGCATTCATATAATTTTTCAAATTTTTGTCTGGTCTATGTTCATTTTTATTTTTTTTTTATTGAATCAGCATTGCATCTCCCCTTATACATTTCTCTTTGGCACCACCGCTGTCTCATTTTATTTTTCAAGGTGTACAAAAAATAAATATGTAAAACAAAAAGTAGTGACGACCAGATTTTGGTTCACCAATGTCAGGTAAGACTAGACCTATATCATTACATTAAGACAAATACTGGATTTCCGTGTTCATGGCCTTGGTCCGAAAAAGTTGGCTCATTGCTTATGCGGGACGTAATCGTGTGTCCAGGTACACCTAATGTAAATATTACAAACTATATATATATATATATATATATATATATATATATATATATTGCAGTGTGCAAAAACACGGTATTACATTGCTGATGTGTTTTGCCAGCCAAGCAAGAATGGCGGAATGAGAGCACGCTCGTCTCTGATAAGTCCTATATCTGATCTTCTGGAATAGTATAGGTCCAGAGTTGGGTGGGCATAGTCGGGCCCCTGATGAGTGGGACGCAACGAAACGATGCAGGACATGGCGTAAAGCCGAGCCAACATATTAATGACGCAATGTCTGATGTTGGAACAGTTCCTATGGGTCACGCTTGCGCGGCACATCCCTTGGTGTCTCTCACAAATTGTGTAGCCTATTGCAGTGAGCAAAAACACGGTATTACATTGCTGATATATATATATATATATATATATATATATATATATATATATATATATATATATATATATATATAATGTATGTATATATATATATATATATATATATATATATATATATATATATATATATATATATATATATATATATATATATAATTTATAAATATATAATTTAAATTACGGGAGACAGAAACAGAGAAAAATTTGCACTGGCTCCGGGATTTGAACCACGGACCTTCATATTTCCAGTATAACGCTCTTCCAGTTAAGCTAAGCCAGATATAAACTTTCCTCTGCGCGAAACGTTAGATAATCCCAGTATTTAGCGTGAAATGTATTCTCAAACCTAGGAACCGATATTTTTACGGCAGTAGAACTAGACAAGAGAAAGTTACGCTAGAAACTCGCCATTTGGCAACATCCACTCTTACTAGAGAAATATGAAATCTCAACCTTCGGGCAGCGACATATAATTCAAACAAATTGGACAACATTTTTTAATTTTATTTTTTTATGATTTGGAATTAAAAAATACTTATAACCCTAAATTTTTACCCTTTACCACCCCTATAAGTGATAAGACCCCCCCCCTCCAAAAAAAAAAAACGGAGTGAATTCGAAAAAAAACGACGAAAATCACCGTCACAAAATTACCGTCTCAAAACCAAGTGTCATAAAATTTACTGATGTTGATGGTACATATGTTGATTCTACCAATGCCCAGGATGACTTCGTTGGACAACGTTATACGCCCAAGCGTTCAGGCAGACTACTCGCGTAAACTTAAGTTTCACATTTAAAATTGGAATTTTAGGACGGAAAAAAATCCTAAATTCATTTAATTAATGGAATAAACTTTTTTTAGTAAAACGAACACTGTCGCTGCTATGAAGTGATAAAGATTTATTTATTAAAGTGGACCTAAACGTTTAAAATAACGGAAAACACCGTTTTTTCCGATATCTTACGTTCTAACGTAACGATTTTAATAAAACTTCTTACACATGGTTTACAGTACCAAATGAAACAGGCATGTAAATTTTCAACCTGATACAAGCCGAAGTATTTGTGTAAGGAAGAGATATATTTTATAATACTTTAAATGGAGTGATTAATATGCCGGTGGAGTCTGAGGAAACAGTCGTGTTCCGTCTCTACAAGCATCTTCTCTATCTATAAACTCATCATGATTAACTTTTTTCTCAATATACAATACATTATTTATTGCAAGACGCTCGCTTCAATGATAAATAAATGCTTTTCTTTTAATTTTTTAACTCTGCTAAGTACAAACAGTTCTAATTTTGTCTCTTTTCTAACTCCACCACGTGTAAGTAGTTAGCAACCCATACGTACTTAGCATTGAGATTTTATAATTTTTATTTAATGAAAAGCGTAAGGAACTTCGTTCCTACCGGGTGTCCCGCGACACCATATGTATTTTTTTATGATTTGGCATTAAAAAATACTTCTAACCCTAAATTTTTACCCTTTTACCACCAATCCCCATTTTTAATAGCGATATTATTACTGTAATAAACTTTAACTCTCAGTGGTCGATAACTGATCAATTATCAATCGATCAGTTATCCCCGCCAGGCGTCTACCGATGTCACTTCTCACCCAGCAAACAGCACGGAGTAGGGATGAGAACGAAGCCGGTCTCATATCATTCTTACGCAATAAGCTTTCTCTCACTATTTTGATAGGCCATCATCGTCCCCAGCGCTCCATTCCTCTTTCAGTCATTGACCACATCCCCACACACTTACAATGAGTTAGTTATTTTTTATTTAACTACCAAAATATTCAATAGAAATAATTTATATGGCAAAACAACGTTTGCTGGGTCAGCTTGAACAGAATTATTTTTTGTATGTTCGGTAGTTCTGAGAGTGGGCCGTAAACTATTTTTTATACCCCTAAGTGATAAGGGTAGCCCACCCTATTTTTTTATTTTTTTGGCAAAATGTTTTAATTTTATTTTTTTATGATTTGGCATTAAAAAATACATATAATCCTAAATTTTTAAATTATTAGTACTGTAATAATCTTCAACTTTCAGTTTTTAAGAGCCACCATTTTAGTATATATTTTAATTAACCATTTTAACCCATTTCAATTTTTTTAATAACCCCCCTTTTTTAATAGCGATATTACTACTCTAATAATCTTTAAATCTTAGTGGTCGATAACTGATCAATTATCAATCGATCAGTTATCCCCTCCAAGCGTCTACCGGTGTCGCTTCTCACCCAGCAAACAGTACGGAGTATAGGGATTACATTATAAAATTTATAAATTATTAAATTATTAAATTTAATATCGCACAATCCATTGCGCTTAGAGATTGACATTGATTTGTTTTAACTGTCATAATTAGTGGTGATAACAAATATGTATACAATTTTTAATGTATATATAACTTTTGAGAGATATAATTTTAAATATATATTACTTAAGTTAATAAAGTACTATGAATTAAAAAATAAATGCTTGGTGTATTATTATAATAGGCCATCATTGTCCACAGTGCTCCATTCCTCTTTCAGTCATAGATCACGTCCCCACACACTTACAATAAGTCAGTTATTTTTTATTTAACTACCAAAATATTCACTAGAAATATTTTATATGGCAAAACAACGTAAGCCGGGTCAGCTAGTATATATATATATATATATATATATATATATATATATATATATATATATATATATATATATATATATATAAAACAATAAATGATGTAGTAGACAGATGTAGAAAATTTGAATATCCTATAATAGTAACAGGGTTGCACCCTTCATATGAAGGGTCTTTAATCAAATTATTACCTTGTGAGATCAACAGCAAACTCATTTAGTAGTGCACTAAACAGGGCCGTTTCTAGGTGTTGGCTGTTTAGTACTTCCCACTTCCCTTACTTATATT
The DNA here is from genome assembly GCA_951217055.1 of Gerris lacustris. Lineage (NCBI taxonomy): Eukaryota > Metazoa > Arthropoda > Insecta > Hemiptera > Gerridae > Gerris > Gerris lacustris. Next base: position 38,942,815 of record OX578285.1, on the reverse strand, counting down.
TTAGGTAAAGTCTTTGAAAATATCTCCAATGTCCAGCTGGTATGTAATATATTTTATCTACGACTTGCATTGCAAGTGGACTTTACATTGCTCATAACAGGGCGGGAAGTGTTACTTCCCTCCCATGGGAGTAAAAAAACAATCATACCAACTTAAAAGGTATTTTATAAGTATTATGTTGGTAGTAAAGTTACTTTAGGTTATCACACAAAGTCTATATATATTAAAAAAAACTATTGAAAGTGTTTGTTGTAAAACGTGTATATTTAGTATAAAAATTGTTATTTTAATAAATCAAGTAACTAAATATCTGTTTAAGGTGTATAAATTACGTGAATTTGTAGGAAAAACTTTTATACCTACAAACTTAATAGCTATTAGCCATGGTGCACTAGTCGTAGATCAAATTTAATACGCAACATGGATCGAAGTATTTCTGCTCTCGGGATTATCTCCCTCGGCTATGCCTCGGGAGCTAATACTACAGTTATCTCACTCGGCAAGCTTCGAGAGCTAACTCATTTATCTCCCTCGTCAATAACGCCTCGAGAGCTAATGAAGTTTTTTCCTTCGGCGGTGCCTCATGAGAGAACTTAACCTTGAGCAGGAAAATATACTTCTCTAACTTGTTGCGTAAATAACAATTTATAATACAATTGTGGCTGGTTCTTTATTGGCTTGAACTGCGCTAATATGTTTATATTAATTTGAGTTAATTATTATAATAAAATTTATATCTCACTTGTTTTGACCCATTTTCCACTAAAATAACTCCTAATTTGTTTTGAGTTTATTTAGTCAAAGTGAACACATATTGTAACATAGTAACTGTTCGTTAAATGCTTTTGAAAGCAATTCAATTTTTTAATATTTGCTCTATTTTTTTCTTTTTTTTTGTTTCCTAATTTGCTCAATTGTTTAGTTTTTTGATTAAAAAATCATGTATTCCCCTTCCTTTGTTTTATCAACACCTTCTCCCTTTGCCATCCAGGTTAGAAGAAATTAATTTATTAGATATAAAGGAACTTGTATTTAAATATATCCCATCAAAAATTAAATAACTAAACAAGGACATATTTTATGTTATTTTAAATATCTCTTATATACATTTATTGGTATTTTAGGTTCTTTCTTTTAACTTTCTTTGCCTGTTTAGTACTTTCTTACTTATATTTTAGGTAAAATCTTTAATAATATCTCTAATGTCCAGCTGGTAAGTAATGTATTTTTCTAATAAAATTGTGGCTAGTCCTACCAGTCTTTTATTGGCTCGAGCTGCGCAGATAGGTTACAATTATATTTAGTCAAAGTGAACACATGTTAAGTAATTGTTCGGTATATGCTTTTGAAAGCAATTCGATTTTTTAATTTATCCTGTATTCTTTTTTTTCTCTCTCTTAATTTGCTAAATTTTTTCGTTTTCTGATTAAAAATTCATGTTTCCCCCTTCCTTTTGCCGCCCGGGCGGCCGCCTAGTCTTGCCTATTGCTAGAAACGGCCCTGGCTCTAAATCTGCTAAGAATAAGTACACCCTAACAGGGAAGAGGCCACAAAACACCTATATGTATAATAATAATAGTATAAAATAAAAATTCACTACTTACTGAGTTTAGATTAGTCTTGCAAGTAAAAGGTTGATCCTGTCTGCGACGTTTTCTTTAAAGTAGCTAATTAATTAGCTACTAGGTGGCAGCACCAAGCGAGTGAAAAAGTATATAATATGTATATAAGTACTTATATATACATCGCATATAATAATAAACCTGATTTACTTATGATAGGATTAGTAATAAATTATAAATAAATAAGGTTATGAGGTTCCGACACTGAGTGACGCCTATAACTTACTTGAATTCTATATACTGTATATATTCTATACTGATCATAATCTTCACTCATAACACAGTATTATGTGCTCATTGGCCGAAGAATTATTTTCAACTTGTCATTTAGTTTTAGTGCCTGCAGTGACTGAGTGTGAAACTGATTTGAAGCCATCAAATATATATATATATATATATATATATATATATATATATATATATATATATATATATATATATATATGTATATATATATATATATATATATATATATATATATATATATATATATATATATATGTATATATATATATATATATGTATATATTATATATATATATATATATATATATATATATATATATATATATATATATATATATATATATATATAAATGAATAAATTTTCGGCCGTAAATATAGACAGAAAACAAACAAAACTCAGGGTTCGTTACAGGAGTCGTTGTTTAGATGTTTTACGGCCCCTGAAGGTTATAAGTAAAAACCGAAACATCGGGATTGTAACATAGAGACGATTTTTGTGACCAAACCTGAGTTTTGTTTGTTTTCTGTATATATATATATATATATATATATATATATATATATATATATATATATATATATATATATATATATATATATATATATATATATATATATATATACACAGGGTGGTCCAAAAGCCTCCCCCCCATTTTACCTTTTGAACAGTTTGAGATAAATTAATGAAACTAGGGGGACCGTGAAAGGAATAGTACCAGTAGTAATAAGGAATATTAGTATAAGGCAGCGGTTCTTAACCTGTGGTACGCGTACCCCTTGGGGGTACGCGAAAATGTTTAAGGGGTTCTCGGTGAATTTAAAAAATGGTTTTTTGTTTATTTTTTCAGTCTAATAAATAAACACTTTTTAGTAAAATGGCAATTAGAAAATCCTGTTTGGAATTAAAATTACCTATTTACAGCTGTTTCTATGATGTAGCAATATTAGCAGCAGTTAAACAACACTTCATCTAATATAAAAAGTATAAAAAAAAGGGTTGTTATTAGGGGGTACGCAAAGTTAATCATACAAAATAGTGGTACGTAGGTTGAGAAAGGTTGAGAACCGCTGGTATAAGGAATTGTACAGTAGTAGTAGGAATAGAACCATGAAAAGGAAACTTTGTTTTCATGCAATCTCGCCCTAGGGGCAACAATGCATTTTATCCCCTTGCACTGACATTTACCATATTTATACTTTTGTCCCATATAGGGGGTAAATTATTGGAGATAAAGAACAGCTTGAGGTAAAATATTCTTATTTTTCACCTTAGAATCCAAATCTGCTATCAAAAATATACTCTCCAATTAGAAATTTTGAAGTTGAGTGGCATGGGGACAAAATGGGTGGTTGCCACTCGTACGCGTAGGATGAATACACACTTTTCTTTACATGGAACGCAATAGAACAAGATGGTACAAGAGGGAGGGGGGACCACCCTGACACACACACACACACATATATATATATGTATACACATGCGCACACACACAAGTTGGGGCATTGTAAACGAACGATTTTTAAATAATCAGTAAGTACTCATTTAATATTTTATTCGGAAAATCATGTGCTTACTTATCAGCGAATTGCACGTCGTTTTTTTGCCTTCTCTATTTTATTTGTATTATACATCCATCTTATGCCCCCCCCCCCCCCCCCCCCTCTCCAATCAGTCCTGGCTTAGAACGTACCTAAGCTACTTGTATTCATGGTCGGCCAATTTATTAGTTGGTCAATTATTTATATAAAAGGACAATTTCAGGATAAATAAATACGCTTATTTATTTGTGACAAATTGTTGTTTTTTTTTCAAAAGTATATTTAACACTAAACATTTATTTATATATTAACATGTATATGCAATACAAACAATGCGCAACTCTATCTCTACAAACTTATTTTTAAATCCTAAAAGTTGGGTTCATAGCACGTTTTTATTTATTTTTTTATTAATTTATCCAACCTTTCCTTTCTTGCGAGCTTGCGTAGCGTTTTGTTCAGGTTATAAACAAAGCTAAATATATAATTAATATAGAATACTTATTATTATTATTATAAGTTATTATATCTATTTAAAGACCAACAAATCAAAACAAACATTTATGGGATGGTGGTTGCCTTACTACTTGACACTACTCGATTATATAAATGAAGAATGACACAGGGATGGCGTGTCGCTCCATCTGCTTTGTAATACCTTCCGTAAAAAGATGGAAGCCACTTTACTTAAGAAGCTACGCATTTATATGTAGTTGCTGGGTATAGGTTACCGGATTTAAGCCACTTCACTTAAGTTGCCTCCCACATTTATATTGGTAAACTCCGAGCGTGAGGCCCCTTGCTGGTATCGGGAATCGAACCAAGACCACCTGCATGATTGGTGAATGCGGTAACAATAAGCTTCCAGTTACGCCTCAATACAATACTATATCAAAGTATATTTAATATTTATATGAAGGTTTTATTTAGGTTTGAAGCGACAACGTAAGAAAGTTAATATGGAACTTTTTGCGCTTCAAGCCAAGCATTAAAAATGACCACTACTCGATTGTATACATGAAAGAGCATAATTATTTTTTAAATTGTTGGCCTTTTTATATTTTAAACATTACAGTTTTTTATTGTTTTATCCACATCTACATTTTATTATTTCTTTCAAAATTTGTCGATTATTTCTATATTTTTACACATTTACGTTTAAACATTCACTTATTCTTACCATCTTTATATTGTTTATACTACATCATTAAATACATTTTAAAAATATTTTTAATATTACTAAATTCGTAAACAGACAAAGAAGCTTAGTTAAAATATTAAAAATTTTTGAATGAACGAGATAACATCTAAAACATATACCTATATACTATATCTCAAACATAGACGAAAAACACATTTTAAACATTAAAAACACATATATTTTAATTAAAAAAGTATATTTTAATAGGATGGATGTATATCATTAAATGATTATATAACAGATACCTGATGGACAAAATGAACGCAGCACCTATCTAAAAAAAATTAAAATCATGTGTAAATATTTTGTTAGCAACCTCTATTTGAGGTTTATTTGAATTTCGTAGATGATATTTTGACATCGTTATAATTTCATTAGATTTCAGACTAGACGTTAGCGACAGAATATTTGTCTAGTAGAAGGAGGCTGAAGCAAAAAGTAGAGTTGGGTAAGATCGGGCCTTGCCCTATAACTCTACTTTCTACGCTCTACAGTCAAACCTCTTTTATCTATGCTTCTCTCAAGGACTTATCCACTATGACTATTCACAATAATAATAACACAAACATACAAATGTTTATAAAAAAATAATACATAGTTTCTTTATTATTTCGTTATTTTTACATCGTTTTTATATTATTACGTAAACCCAAGAGTGATTGAAATGGAACACATATTATACAGAACAAGTAATTATTTACTCTTTTCGTTTTTACTCTACAAGTCCACCTAAGTAAACCTCTTCAACAAGTAATTATTATTCTAGAATTAAAAATAAAATTTTTACTAAATGAGAAATTTATATATATATACATATATATATATATATATATATATATATATATATATATATATATATATATATATATATATATGTATATATATATATAAATTTCTCATTTAGTAAAAACACTGATCATGCAATAAAATATTTGAACTCACACTTATTTACTTACAAAACTTGTAATTTAATTAAATTACATTTCAATTTAATTAATGAATTTATTGTATTTTTAATTCTAGAATAATAATTATAATCTTTCTTTCTAGAATAATAATATGTCATGCCAAAGAATTTGTTTTAACTCAATACCTTTTTTCAATCTTTCTTCGTCAAACCAAATGAAGAGGAAAGGAATAAATTGGCCTTTAATTTGCTTAGCAATATGTAAACTTAAAAATAAACAATGTGCATAAAAATTTAAATACTACACACACACACAAATATATATATATATATTTGTGTGTGTGTGTAGTATTTAAATTTTTATGCACATTGTTTATTTTTAAGTTTAAATATTGCTAAGCAAATTAAAGGCCAATTTATTCCTTTCCTCTTCATTTGGTTTGACGAAGAAAGATTGAAAAAAGGTATTGAGTTAAAACAAATTCTTTGGCATGACACCGCGTATTTAAATAATTTCCAGAAGTTTAAAATGTAATCATTAAATGATTATTATTATTATTGAAAATTCTTTACTTTTGATGTTTTGATTTCTTTTAATTCTCCAACACAACTATTTTTTTTTAATCATATTTTCAAGTTGTATTTTATTTATCATAAACATAATAATAATAATAATTGTCAATATATTAATGTAGTGCATAAAATGGAATATGCTTTAAAATATCTAATAAAAGCAATCCATTTACATATTATTATTAAATTTCATAAAAGATAAATTAGTTATTAAAGATAAGTCTTTATCTTGTTTCATAATAATTAAAGAGGACTAGATAATAAAACACTGAAATTTCCAAATTATTGTTCCACGTAATAAGCAATCTTTTAATCTATTATCTTGTTTAGCGTAATAAGTATAGGGTAGAGGTAGAGAAGTGCGTGTTTGAAGTTGTTGCAGAGTAAATGTAAGTGGTAGAGGTAGACTGTAAAGGGGAACACGATGATTCCCGAATGAGATTCGACTCTCTTTGGCTAGACAAATATTCTGTCGCTAACGTCTTGTGGGCAGTAGGGCCTTTATACAAACTGCTGTGCTATCAGTCAGGCACCGATCTGGATCGCTCGGATAGCAACCCGTGCCGAATCGAGACCTGAGCGTGATCGGATCAAAGGTGTGAATGCTCCCTTAAAAAGAAAAAAAGTGCTATCTTAAATTGTACCACTTTTGGGAGAACATCACATTTTATTTTTTAAATAATAATAATATCTATTTTTTTATTTTATTGTTTTTAGTAGTAGTTTGATCCCATTTTTTTTTTGTACATTATTTCTTTCGTGTGATTGACCTTTTATTGGTTTATAATTTAAAAAACATAATACTTTTACTTCAGATTTAGCCCTCAAATTTGGGATTTTTCAGCCTTGATACAATCCTGTAAATGAATCTCCCTCTAAAAGATAGAGAAGTCTCTTTTAAACAGTCAAAAGGGGAGATATATTTTTAAAATACATACTGATATTTTTAAAATATTTTAGTTAAATTCTATTTTTTAAAAACGGCAAAGTTGTTCAAAACAATATTTCTGATTTATAGGCTAATGTAAACAATTATGTAAAACTAAAAGATTTTCAGACAAACAAATATAAATCAACTGACATACGTACTTCTGTGTAAAATGGTCAACAGCACAAAAAAAGTAATATCTACTTTATTGTATACTTATGCATATCGTTAAACAGTTAATAACACACTTTTTTTTATTACAACACTTAGTACTCTACACATTTATTTATATATCGAATATCTCTTATTAGTTAATTATATATATATTTAAACAATCTTACTAAAAGTTTAGTATTAAGTACAGTAGAACGTCACTATAACGGACTAATAAGGGCTTAGGGTTGTCCTCTGTTATCAAAGTCCGTTATATAACATATAATTGTTTCAAATAATAATACAAAAGGGTGTACTTACATCAATGAAAGGGTATTTGCGTAGAAAATTATAATATCTAGAACATAATCTGAGTATTATTTTAATTGATGGCGATTGGTTAGATTATATATAGATATAGATAGACACACCTCTTATATCCTCCTAACTCCCTATTACACGTATTAACTCTTTTCGACATTTTTCGGCCCTACCAAGTGCAGTAGGAGGAGGCCATAAAGCTGGAGACTGGATTACACACCTCCTATATTTTCCTTACTCCCTATTACACACGTGTAAGGTTTTTGAGTAGATTTTTTGTAACTCTTTTCGAGTTTATGTAGCAAAGCCAAGACATGAAAATGTCAAAAAGTGTTAATTACACAGCAAATATAAGATAGGTAAGTATCTTAAATGATAAGGTAAAAATAGGTTTAGTAAGCAATTTCTGACGAATAACAAAACAGAATCTAATTCAGGGTCAGTGGGCTATAAGTGAAGTACGGTAAAGAAGGGTCCATTATAGTGAGGTTCCACTGTAAAAAGCGAACATTTCAGAGGAAACTAAATCACAATGTTTTAATTTGACATTAAATGAAAAATATAAATAAAATACGAATATGGTTAAAAAATATTTATTAATGATATTAAATATTTTTATTACGTATGAAATAGTCAATACGTTTACAAATTAACATTTAGTTCTTGATTAGGATGATTCTTCAGTGAATTAGCATTTGATGTTCTTTGAGTGTGAAGTCATTGATCCGGCAGTTATATAGGATTACCTATAGCAATGTACTTACTACTAAGTACCTGTAAAAGTAAGAAAAAATAAACAAGAGTTAATATAATTTAGTGTTATGAAAGCTCTGTTTAATGTAAAGTTTGGCAATGCCAACTTTGTGAAACAGGACACACATATATATATATATATATATATATATATATATATATATATATATATATATATATATATATATATATATATATATATATATATACAGGGTGACCCGCAATAAATTGTCATAAGGAAACTGGCGGATTCTATTGGTCAAATTCATCAAAAAATGTCAATTCAGCATATGCCCATTTTTCATTAGTTCTCGAGATATCGATTTATAATAAATAGATTTAAAATTAAATAAATTGATATCTCGAGAACTATTGAGAAATGGGCATACGCTTAGTTGACATTTTTTGTTGCATTTGACCCATAATCCACCAGTTTCGTTATGACATTTTAACGAGGGTCACCCTGTATAATATATATATTAGGGTGGGCCTTCATCATAGGGGTGAAAAAAAAGTATTGAAATTTTGTGCTCCCAACCCCTAACTTTGTGCGAATACATGAAAAAATGATTTTTGAAAAGTTTCAGGTCAATCTTTTGAAAATTGGTATATAAAAGAATCAATAAAATAGCGATTTTTTCTTGAAAATTTCAAAATATCACGTTTATAATGCAATATTATTCGTGTTTTTTTTATTATTTACATAAATGATATACTTATATTAACTAATATAACTCAAAAATAAGTCAATAAGTAAAGAGATAAAATATTTAGAGATATACAATATACGTTAAGAATTAAACATCTAGCCATTAATTAAGAACTAAAGATCTAGCCAAAGTTTTTTTTTGGGGGTCGCTGATTATGAATTTAAGGTAACACTACAAAATAGTAGGAAAAATGTTTGATTTTATTAAAATATTCATAAAGCAATAACGTGCATTGTATAACATACATAATAAAATAGCAAAAATAGTGGAAATTTGTAATTATTCCGTTTAAATTTGGATGTTATACATTCAAATATTTTAATGGTTTCTAGTTTACGATGTTAGTCATAGTTTGTTTCAGTATATTCTTTATTGAACCCTTCTTTTATGTACTCTCATCTACCTAAGACTAACATCGTAAACTAGAAACAATTAAAATATTTCAATGTATAACATCCAAATTTCCACTATTTTTGCTATTTTATTATGTATGTTATACAATGCACGTTATTTCTTTATGAATATTTTAATAAAATCAAACATTTTTCCTACTATTTTGTAGTGTTACCTTAAATTCATAATCAGCGACCCCCCAAAAAAAACTTTGGCTAGATGTTTAGTTCTTAATTTATGTATAATTATCACGAATTTCGTATAAAACAGAAGATTTTTCCCGCCATCCTAGGGCCATCATTTTTTTTTAATTTTTTATTTTTGACTTTAAATTCGTAATCAGCGACCCCCAAAACCCTTATTCCTTGATTGCAATCCAAAACAAAAAATAATGCATAAAAGATATTCAAACTCAAAGGACGGTCTTTTTCGTTCAAAATGTGGCTTGTGTTATAGCTTTATTGACTCCACTAGTATGTATGTTACTAGTTTAAAAAAAAACTATGATAGGTATACATTGTTAATACGTATTAATATGAAGCACATAACCTGTAGTATCATTTAATGTATCTCTTTACTTATTGACTTATTTTTGAGTTATATTAGTTAATATAAGTATATCATTTATGTAAATAATAAAAAAACACGAATAATATTGCATTATAAACGTGATATTTTGAAATTTTCAAGAAAAAATAATATTTTATTGATTTTTTTATATACCAATTTTTAAATAAAAAGCGGCACCATTTAAAATTTTCCGATTGACCTGAAACTTTTCAAAAATCATTTCTTTATGTATTCGCACAAAGTTAGGGGTTGGGAGCTAAAATTAAAAAATGTTCATTATTAAGGCCCACCCTAATATATATATTATAATTGGTTGTTTTGACTGAGATTTTGTGGTACCACTTCATAATTATGACTAGAGAGTTTAATAAAAGTGACACTACAATATTGTCACCACAATTTTATATATTTAGACAGACGCGTTTCGTCATTATGTCATCTTCAGTGTGTTATCATAGTAAGTGAAGTCACTTGAAGTCAACTTGTAGTCAAGTGAAGTCAGTAGTAGTCTTTCACTTACTATGCTAACACACTGAAGATGACATAATGTCGAAACGCGTCTGTTTAAATATATACTTTTATTAACCTCTCTAGTCATAATTATATAAATTATAACCTTATATATTTAATAGCATAATACCTTCATTCTTATTTCTTTTCCAGGATGATCATCACGGTAGTGATGTATCATGTCTTTAGAAATATTTTATATGGCAAAACAACGTAAGCCGGGTCAGCTAGTATATATATATATATATATATATATATATATATATATATATATATATATATATATATATATATATATATATATATATATATATATATATATATATATATATATATATATAGTTATATATATAAAAATAAATAATGTAGTAGACAGATGTGGAAAATTTGAATATCCTATAATAGTAACAGGTTTGCACCCTTTATATGAAGGGTCTCCAATCAAATTACTACCTTGTGAGATCAACAGCAAACTCATTTAGTAGTGCACTAAACAGGGCCGTTTCTAGGTGTTGGCTGTTTAGTACTTCCCTTACTTATATTTTAGGTAAAGTCTTTGAAAATATCTCCAATGTCCAGCTGGTATGTAATATATTTTATCTACGACTTGCATTGCAAGTGGACTTTACATTGCTCATAACAGGGCGGGAAGTGTTACTTCCCTCCCATGGGAGTAAAAAAACAATCATACCAACTTAAAAGGTATTTTATAAGTATTATGTTGGTAGTAAAGTTACTTTAGGTTATCACACAAAGTCTATATATTAAAAAAAACTATTGAAAGTGTTTGTTGTAAAATGTGTATATTTAGTATAAAAATTGTTATTTTAATAAATCAAGTAACTAAATATCTGTTTAAGGTGTATAAATTACGTGAATTTGTAGGAAAAACTTTTATACCTACAAACTTAATAGCTATTAGCCATGGTGCACTAGTCGTAGATCAAATTTAATACGCAACATGGATCGAAGTATTTCTGCTCTCGGGATTATCTCCCTCGGCTATGCCTCGGGAGCTAATACTACAGTTATCTCACTCGGCAAGCTTCGAGAGCTAACTCATTTATCTCCCTCGTCAATAACGCCTCGAGAGCTAATGAAGTTTTTTCACTTACTATGCTAACACTCTGAAGATGACATAATGTCGAAACGCGTCTGTTTAAATATATACTTTTATTAACCTCTCTAGTCATCTATATATATAAAAGTCAACGTATGTGTGTGTGTGTGTGTGTTTGTTCTTTATACAAATCTACAGTTTTAGTCCGATCTCGATGAAAATTTGCACACTTGACCTTCAAAGCAAGGAAACAATCAAGGTCTACATGAATTTTCGAAATTTAAATTTTGGTACACAGGGGTACGGGGTACAAGTAATAAATACGGGGTCAAAGTAATGAATACCCTTCATGATGCATATCGTTGAAAAGCTCTTTTAGGGTACAGTAATTGTTGTTATGTATAGTTTTGTCATATTTACATTTGGGAGGGGGGTAAAATGGAAATGTATATCTATATCTATAAAAGTCAACGTATGTGTAAGTGTGTTTATGTTCTTTATACAAATCAACAGTTTTAATTCGATCTCGATGAAAATTTGTTCACTTGACCTTCAAAGCAAGGGGAAGATCTCTGTCTACATAAATGTTCGAAATTTAAGTTTTAGTACACAGGGGTACGGTGTACAAATGTCAAAGTTGAAATCCCTTCATGATACATAGTGTTGAAAAGCTCTTTAAGTTACAATAATTGTTTTTACGTGGATTTAGGGGGTAAATGGAAAAATATATCTAAAAGTCAACGTATGTGTGTCTGTTCTTTATACAAATCCATAGTTTTAGTCCGATCTCGATCAAAAAATGCACACTTGACCTTCAAAGGAAAAAAAAATCAGTTTCTACATGAATTTTCGAAATTTAAATTTTGGTACACAGGAAACAGGGTACAATAATGAATACGGGGTCAAAGGACTGAATACCCTTTATGATGGATATCGTTGAAAAGCTCTTTAAGATTACATTAATTGTTGTTATGTACAGTTTTGTCGTATGTGTTTTCATTTAGGAGGGGGTAAAATGGAAAAATATAGCTATATCTTATATAAAAAGAAGAGTGTCTGTATGAGGGTATGTCTTTTATACAAATCTACAGTTTTATCCCAATTTGATGAATATTTACTCACTTTCCCTTCAAAGCAAGAGGGAGGTCACTGTCTACATGAATTTTCGTAATTTAAATTTTGGTACAAAGGGGTACGGTGTAAAAGTGTCAAAGTAATGGATTCCCTTCATATGATGCATATCGTTGAAAAGCACTTTAAGAGAAAAGTAATTGTTGTTATGTACAATTTTATTTAGGAGGGGGTAAAATGGAAATTTATAGATATATATATAAAAATCAACGTATGTGTGAGTATGTTCTTTATACAAATCTACAGTTTTAGTTCGATGTCAATAAAAATTTGCCCACTTGTCCTTCAAAGCAAGGGGATAATTACAGCCTACATGAATTTTCGAAATTTAAGTTTGGTACACAGAGGTATGGTACAAGTAATGAATACGGGGTCAATGTAATGAATACCCTTCATGATGCAAAAGCTCTTTAAGAGTACAGTAATAGTTTTTATGTACAGTTTAGTGATATTTTAATTTAGGGGGGGGGGTGAATTTAGGATATTTGTAATTAGCTTATCAAAGAGGAGAGGAGGGGGTATAGAAATAGGTGGGAGAGATAGAATCTAGATATTCTTGCATAGTAAAATAATTTATATGTTTCATTATGGTTGTTTATAAACTTATCTAATTATAATAACACTCCGTAGCGAAGCACGGGTACCCAGCTAGTAATTATATAAATTATAACCTTACATATTTAATAGCATAATACCTTCATTCTTATTTCTTTTCCAGGATGATCATCACGGTAGTGATGTATCATGTCTTTGTACAAACATATACAGCGGCAGTGTGAGCAAAAGTATAGGATGTAGCAGGAATGAGGAGAACGTCTGTACCTGGAACAACATATATTGCACCACCTCCATATGCTAGTTGTAGTAGAAGGAGACGCAGTCCCATTAGTAGTATCCTCCTTAGTCACAGTAGTAATAGAAGTTGTAGTTCCAGTAGTAGCAATCGTAGTCCCAGTAAAGATAGTAGTCCTAGAAGTAGCAGTATTTGTCCCACTTGTAGTAGTAGTAGGCCCAGAAGTGGTAGTTGACACACCCGCAGTAGCAGTAGTCCTAGTCTTAGAAGCAGCATTCGTAGTCCTTGTAGCGGTAGTAGTCCCATATGTTATCTCACCAGTGGTAGCAGTCCTAGTAGAAACATTCGTAGCCCTAGCAGTGGTAGCAGTACCAGCAGCAGCAATCGTAGTCCCAGCAGCAGCTCTCGTAGACCCAGCAGTGGTAGCAATCACAGTAGTAGGAGTCCCAATCATAGTAACAATCCTAGTCCTAGGAGTTTTACCAGTTATATCGCGTTTTCCTTTCTTCGTAGTCTCTTTAGGTCCTATAATAAATAAATATCATCAATTTAAAGCAAATTTAGCATACGTTTATTTCTAAGAAGAGGATGTTTGAGATTTTTGATGTAGCATATTATTTTCATAGCTCTCGTAGTCCTTAGTAGTTCTTGGACGTACTATGGACTCTGTTCTCTCTTATATTTATTCTAAATATATTCTAATGCTGGCTGGTATCGTGGACCTAAAAATCAACAAAGGAGTACATTAGAAACTTTTTGTGTTACGGCAACTTTATTTAAAACAAAGATTAATAAAGATAACAACTACAACGAAGTTACCTACCTTACATATAACCTGACGGGTGTCAGGAATGAATTACACAGGAAAAAATTTCAAGTTGAAAAAATTACACGTTGAAAAAAATACACATAAATGAAATAAATGCAAGCGGATAAATGTTAAACTATGAGGTTCTAGTATTCTAGTGTCTTCTAGCTTAGAGGATGGGGAGAGATTCAGTCAGCCCAGGCCCTTGCTGAAGCCCACATAAAGGGAGGGGGAGGGGGGGGGGGGGGTACAAAAGTCCCCCCCTCTGGTTTGAGATAAATTAATGAAACTTGGGGGATCTGTACCATGCAAAGTGATGTTTGTTTGCATGCTATCGCGCATTAGGGGCAACTACCCGTTTTGCCCCCAGGCTACCCAACTTCAAAATTTCAAATTGGAGTGTATATTTTTGCTAACAGATTTGGATTCTACGGTGAAAAATAATAAAATTTTACTTAAAAGGTTTTTTCTATCTCCAATATTTTGTCCCCTATAGGTAGGAATACGGGTTACCATACTTCCGGACAGTCCGGATTTGAAACATCTGTCCGGTTTTGGGTCCGGATTTGAGAAATGCCCGGATTTTACTAAGATGAACGGAAACCGCAGCAAAAGCAGGGAAATTTCATTCTGAATTTCCCTTTCTGCTCCTTTTTGAATATATTTAAAATACAAAGTAGAATTCGCTATGTGTCTGCCTGGAAGTTAATTCAAGGTCTATTATTGTATTTTTTCAATTATAGGCTATTTGGACGCCTGAAAGAGGAAGATTATCTCTGTCAGTTGTAAAAGAGCTTCTGAATATTCAAGCAAATTCTTTTCTAACATGCTCAAAATTCCATGACAATCAAAAATTTCAAGCGTAATGATTTTAAATGATTTGAATGTGTTTTCTAAGGAAAATTAGTTTATCTGAAAAGTATGATGTAAGAACTAATGAAGAGCCCCCATATGTATAACGTAATTATATATTTGTAACTTCTTTATTTAACAAATTTCAAACAAAAAAATGGCCTACATAAATTATGGTAACCCTACCTATAGGGGGGCAAAGATGGAAAAATTACCATAATAATAAATATAAATTATTTTAATATTGATATGACAACCAAATTATTTAATTATTTTTTCCTAAAACTTTAAATGTGTAATTTTTTCTTTGTGTAATTTCATCCTTGTGTAATTTTTTCCTGTGTAATTTTATCATGTAACCAACTTGACGACCAAGTCAATGGCCCTTCTAATGTCAAGTGCAGGGCGGCGGCAGAAAGCTTTTTACCAGGCCTTCTTTAGCTTCTCCTAAGACACCAGTCTAATACATATACTAGGTTAAATAAATAAGAAATTAAAAGAAAAACAATATGTTCATAAAATTAAATTTGAGCAATTTCATAGCCCCGAGTGAGGCTCGTTGATGATCAAAAATGTTGGTATTCTCACACATTTTAGGAATGGCTGATGAGTAGGTCCTTATATCCAGTGTGTAGTCCTGAGTATAGATAACCCCGAGTAAGGCTCGTTGATGATCTAAAATGTTTGCATTCTCGCACATCGTAGGAATGGCTTATAAGTAGGTCCTTATATCCAGTGTGTAGTGCTGCGTATCTATATGACTCTACCAGTCCTACAATTGTACTATTTTCAATTGTAGCTATATAGCTGAGCTAATAGAAAGAAACAAGAAAAGAGAACATTAATTAAATGTTATGAAATCTATAATTAGACCTAAGCTTTGTAAAATGTCATCTTATGTAAACCTATCTTTGAAATTTACCATTCCTAGGTGCAATAGAGGTGCCTAAGACGGATTGATTCACTTACATAGATAATTCGACTTAGTCAGTGACTCTTATACTGTCAAATGTAGGGCGGTGACAGACAGCATTCCACCGGTCTTATCCTTCTTAGCTTCATTTAAGACCAGTCTAGGACATGCTTCAACTCTGCGCTGAGCTCATAATGATGTTGTCTTGCTAAGTCACTCTTCTTCCTTGAGGAGGCTTTCTATCTTGTCTCCTAGTTGTATAGGATTATTTTAGGTTATTAAAGGACACCGTAGACTATTAATAGTAACAACAATAAAATCTGTATAACTATGTAAATTGTTATAAGCTAACAACTAGATTGTTTTCAAGGTTTATTAGGTCATAATTATTAGCAAATTGATTACCATTGCTGTAGGGTTATACGGTACTCAGTTGACTTTTATTTTATTTTTACATTAATAACAACATAGCATATCATTATGAACAATTATTTAAATCATTAAACAATTACATATTAGTTATAACATAATTCTTCCTAGCATTTTTAAGGATAGTTCTAGGGTTATAAATAACACAGTGAAACATTTTATTTATTTTTTATAAAATACAAATAACAACAATATAATCTAAATCAATGTGTAAAATTATGTGATCCGTTAAGCAGTTAATAATATTATTAATTTTAATTTTATCGGAGAATAATTTTTCCCAACATTGTTTAGGATAGTTCTAGAGATATAAATAACACAGTGAACATTTGTATTTATTTTTTATACAATATAAATAACAAAAATAAAATCTTAACCATCTTTATTGTAATGAACGCAATGTTCTTGCTGCAATGGAATGCTGCAAATTGAATTCTTGTCTAACTGTATAATTAACTGTATTTTTTTAAGTGAAAAGTAATTTTTGAAAAAATAATTTTGAGAGGTTTCTAATTTATCTATGTATCTAAGGGACCAGACCGGAGAAGCGTAAAGTAGCGTACTGAGGACGCAGGCGTCATATATCAGAAAGTTAGTCTGAATTGTCTCGGAACGACTTTTTTGAATATCTTACTCCCATCGCATTCAGGGATCCTATTGTGAATTTGTCCTAGGCTCATCGAATCTACTTAGAATAATTACTTGTAAAGAAATTATGGGAAAGGAAGGGATATAAGAATCAATAACAAAACAAAAAAAGTATTTCTTTTTTAACAAAAAATGTTAATACATTTATTTGACAGGCAGACACAGAAATGACAATATAAAAAATAAAACAACTAATAACTAGACATAATAATATAGATTACTGCAGAAGATATTATACGCATTACTACCTATTACGCATTATTACCTCTATAAAAGAGCATTCAAATTCCAATATTTTATGTTATTCTTGGCACTAACCATGGAAATAACATACAGAAATAACATAATTAACATATTTTGTTTTTAACATTATTATAGCTTTCGTTCAATTTTCCATCAATAATTATACAGGGTGGTCCAAAAGAAAGTTTGAAGTTGGCGGCCCTGAGGCTAAATGTGTGGTTGTCCCTTGCGCGATTGCATGAGAAGTAACTTCCCTTTACATGGTACAGATCCCCCAAGTTTCATTCATTTATCTCAAACAGCTCAAAATTTAAGTGGTGGGGGGGGGGAGGAGACTTTTAGACCCCCCTCCCCCTGTATATCCCCGTAAAAAGTAATGCTTAGATGCGTTCAGTTCAAGTTGAGTATTTAAATTTTATCATTATGCCGTTATAATAGTTTTCTACTTAAACACATACAAATATAAGTGTAATATAAATAACAGTATGTCCACGGATTGAGTTGCCTATACGTGTAAATTAAAAAAAAAATCAATTTCCGAAGAAAAGTAACTCTTCATAAAATCTCCTGCTTGTTTTTAAGTGAAGATTTATAGTATTACTTTTTGTTCAAAATGTACCCTATATCCTGAACGTACAATTTCCTAAAATCTTACACGAGTAAACCGGTCCAAATTTTGACTATACAAGAAAAAAGTATTCTTTATAATTTCTTTAAGATACTATTCCAAATTTATTTTTCGCATAAAAAAGTTCGATAACCAAATTTCAAAAATCCCCCAAACCCCTGCCATTTATAAAAATAATATTTGTGTGATTCTTATTTATGCGGGGTCGCTTTAAAGGTCTCATTAAGTGCATTAAAAGTTGTAGTATTGCTTTTTTGATAAAAGCAACATGAAAGCATTTATTGAGAAAATCGTATTTATTATTTAAATATATATATATTTTTTTTAATAATAAACAATCATTTTCAAACATGAATTTATTTTCCCTTTTAATAGCTTCCATGTTGTTTTTATCAAAAAAAGCAATACCACAACTTTTAATGAACTCAATGAGACCTTTAAAGCGACCCCGCATAAATTAGAATCAGACAAATTTTACTTTTTATAAATGGCAGGGGGGGGGGGGGGATTTGAAATTGGATTATCTAACTTTTTTATGTGAAAAATAAATTTGGAATAGTATCTTAAAGAAATCACAAAGAATACTTCTCTCTTGTATAGTCGAAATTTGGACCAGTTCACACTTGAACAATTTTAGGAAATTGTACTTTCTGGGTACAGGGTACATTTTGAACATAAAGTTATAAATCTTCATTGAAGAATAAGCAGAAGATTTTATGAAGTGTGACTATTCTTCGAAAATTGAAATTTTTTTGAATATACACGTATAGGCAACTCAATCCGTGGACATACTGTATATAATATATGTATTACACAAAAAAAAGTATTCAAGATATTTTATATCAACTATATTAATCTATAACATCTACACATTTATACTGTATTGATACACTTTATATATACAGGGTGGTCCAAAAGTCTCCCCCCCCCCTCTTAACTTTTGAAATGAAACTTGGGAGATCTCTACCATGCAAAGGGAAGTTTGTTTTCATGCAATCACCCACTAGGGGCAACCACCCACTTTGCCCCCAGGCCACCCAACTTCAAAATTTCAAATTGGAGTGTATATTTTTGATAGCACATTTGGATTCTACGGTGAAAAATAATAAACTTTTAATTGAAACTTTTTTTTCTATTTCCAATATTTTGCCCTCTATAGGGGGGCAAAGATAGCAAAATAACCCTTCCGATAATACGTTGTAAAATCTAAATGGTTAGAGATAAATTAATGAAACTTAGGGGATCCGTACCATGTAAAGGGAAGTTTGTTTTCATGCAATCGCGCAGTAGGGACAACCTCCCATTTTGCCCCCAGGCCACCTAACTTCTAAATTTTAACCTAAACTGTATATTTTTGATAGCAGATTTAGATTCTACGACAAAAAATAAAAATATTTTACTTCAAACTTTTTTTTCCATCTCCAATATTTTGCCCCCTATAGGGGGGAAAGGTATAAAAATGGTAAATTTCAGCGCCTGGGGGCAAAATTGTGGTTGCCCCTAGTACGCGAGTGGATAAATACTCACTTCCCTTTACATGGTACAGATCCCCCAAATTTCATTACTTTATTTCTAACCGTTTAGATTTTATTACGATCTAAGTGTTATTTTCTTACTATTTCGGTAGGGTTATTTTGCAATCTTCGCCCCCCTGTAGGGGGCAAAATATTGAAGATAGAAAAAAAGTTTCAAGTTAAAGTTTATTATTTTTCACTGTAGAATCCAAATATGGTATCAAAAATATACATTCCAATTTGAAATTTTGAAGTTGGGTGGACTGGGGGCAAACTGGGTGGTTGCGGTTGCCCCTAGTGGGCGATTGCATGAAAACAAAGTTCCCTTTGCATGGTAGAGATCCCCAAGTTTCATTAATTTATCTCAAACCGTTCTAAAGTTAAGAGGAGGGGGGGGAGACTTTTGGACCACCCTGTATATATATATATATATATATATATATATATATATATATATATATATATATATATATATATATATATATATATATATATATATATATATATATATATATATATATATATATATATAGGGGAAAGTTGCCTATAACGGGGACGTCGGGTCAAACGGGGACATAGTACTTTTGGAGTACGCATTCTAACTATGTCCCCGTTTGACCCAACGTCCCCGTTATAGGCAACTTTCCCCTACATATATATATATATATATATATATATATATATATATATATATATATATATATATATATATATATATATATATATATATATATATATATATATATATATATATATATATATATATATATATATATATATATATATATATATATTTATAAATGAATAAATCCTCGACCTTAAAAATAAACAGAATACAAAAAAAACTCAGGTTTCGGTCACAAAAATCGTCTTTTATGTTGCAATCCCGACGTTTCGGTTTTTACTTAAAACCTTCTTCAGGGGCCTAAAAAACAAACGAAATACAAAAAGCCTTCAGGGGAGGAGAATTTTCTTTTATGTTTATTACGTAGACTGTTATTATTATTATTAAGAAAGAAAAAAAAAAAAAAAAAAAAAAGTAGGTATATTTTAATCAAGGAGGCTGTGGCTTTTCTCCGTATATATAGGTGTGACGCGTGAGAATTTTTCAGTCGTTGTTTAGATGTTTTACGGTGAGTTTAGGTCTTGGCTTAATGTTAATTGTGTAGCAGCTTCTTAGTTTTTTCCGTTTTGATAGTCATGAGTGTTTGTTTCATGGGTTTTTTGTATTTCGTTTGTTTTTTAGGCCCCTGAAGAAGGTTTTAAGTAAAAACGGATTGTAACATAGAGACGATTTTTGTGACCGAAACCTAAGTTTTGTTTGTTTTCTGTATATATATATATATATATATATATATATATATATATATATATATATATATATATATATATATATATATATTACACCTAAAAATCAGTTTTCAAGAAATTTTACATCAACTTAATTAATATTCCTTTGCTGTCCCCTTTATAATATGTAGTATATTTTTTAAAAACTTGGGTCTTGAGGGGTTTTTAAATGAAAACACTTTTTTAAAAACAGTCATTTTTTTACAATATAAAAATATTAATTACTTTTAAAATATGTGTAAATATTAACAAATAAATTAAATTAAAAATATTTTATGTGTGGTCTAATAGAAACTATTTTTTATAAACTGGTTTTATAAAAATAAAAATATTTTATAAATAAGACTATAATAAAAAGAAATTAGTACCTCGTTATGAAGTCACGATGTTTCATTTTAAAATTCTTTTTTCGTTAAATTTCTTAATTTGGTAAGTTCTTAAGTCTAAAAGATCAGGGCAAAATGCCTGATGTGAGTAATTTGAACTCATTCAACTGACTAACCATACCAAGGTAATAGCTTCCTTTTTAATGATGTCTAAACCCAGATTAAATCACTAACTTTCTTAAAATCTTACATTGTGTTTACATTATGGCTAAGTCATAATAATAATATATATTTTACTTTGAAATAACAATTAACTAAACAAATTTACAAAGACCAATCAAAATGTAACACTAACAAATTATATTATAAGTTAAAAATATAATTTAAAAACGATATAATGAATCTATAAAATAATTATTTAAAAATAACCCAAAAAAAATTAATTAGTTAAAATTAACCATTTAAAATTTAATATGGGTAACAATAGTAATCATTATAACAACTCAGTCAAAATAAAAATAAAGTCATAACATAAAGCACTATGAATTCTAAAAATGTTGTAATGGTGATATATTTATTGTACAATTACAAGATGTATTATGTAGTTAAAACTTTTGTATTCAAGTAAAACTTATTGTAAAAAAAAAAAAATAATAATAATAATTATATTATACTCTTAACAAAACTTATAATATTAGTTATATTATACAAAAACTAATAAGATTATGGTAAAAATATTTTTATTATATTGAATTAAAATTATGGTTAAATATTTAAAATTTGGTTTCAAGATTAAGTGATCTGAATGATCATCTGAGTGAGCAAAATCTAAGATTTTTTTTTTTTTTTTTTTTTTTTTTTTTCGCGTGTGTCGCTTTAAAAAAATGCAAATAGGAAACTCTAAGAAGCGGCTTATATATCAAATTACCACAAAGCATGAATTTCAAAACAGATACTAATGAACTTAACAAATATTATTCCGGCATTTTCAGATCACTTAATCTTGAAACCAAATTTTAATTATTTTACCATAATTTTAATTCAATATAATAAAAATATTTTTACCATGATCTTATTAGCTTTTCTATAATATAACTAATATTATGAGTTTTATTAAGAGTATATTTATTTATTTTTTTTTTTTTTTAACAATAAGTTTAACTTGAATACAAAAGTTTTAACTAAATACAAAAGTTTTAACTACTTAGTACATCTTGTAATTTGACAATAAATATGTCATCATTAAAACATTTTTAGAATTAATAGTGCTTTATGTTATGACTTTATTTTTATTCTGACTGAGTTGTTACTATGATTACTATTGTTACCCATATTAAATTTTAAATGGTTATTTTTAACTAATTAATTCTTTTTTGTTATTTTAAAATAATAATTTTATAAATTCATTATATTGTTTTTAAATTATATTTTATAAATTCATTATGTTGTTTTTAAATTATATTTTTAACTTATAATTTAATTTGTTAGTGTTACATTTTGATTGGTCTTTGTAAATTTGTTTAGTTATTTGTTATTTCAAAGTAAAATATATATTATTATTATGACTTAGCCATAATGTAAACACAATGTAAGATTGTAAGAAAGTTAGTGATTTAATTTTTAAAGAAGAATTTTTAAATGAAACATCGTGACATCATAACGAGGTACTAATTTCTTTTTATTATAGACTTATTTATAAAATATTTTTATTTATATGAAAACAGTATATAAAAAATAGCTTCTATTAGACCACACAAAAATATTTTTAATTTCATTTATTTGTTAATTTTACACATATTTTAAAAGTAATTAATATTTTTATAGTATAAAAAATGACTGTACCAAACAACAAAATATTTTTTTTTACAGATTTGAAGAAGTCCCAATTTAGGGATGAAATATCACCTTTTTTACACAAATTATTATTTATCTTATATATCTACACATTTATACCGTATTGATACAGTTTATTCTACACATTTATACCGTATTGATACAGTTTATTCTACACATTTAAAACATTTCATAAACATGTTTCTACACATGTCTATATTTAAGTATCGCTTAAAACATCGCAGAAGCAGTTATATTATAAATGTATTTTAAAGGCAAAAAAATTAATTTATAAAAGCCAAGAATTACTTCATTTTAAGATTATAATTTCTTCAATGATATTGAAAATTCAGATAGCAGACAAAAGCAACTCATATTTAAATACTAATAATATTTAATTTTTTTACGACACATATAATTCTTAATCTAAATAATATATTTGAGATAGCTATTAAAAGAGTAGGTTTTTAATTGTTAGTACTAAATTAAAAACAGATTTTAAAAGTTAAAAGTTATTGAGTTCGAAGTTAAAACATATTTATCTTCTTTTTTTTATAATTCATATATTTGCTGAAACCTTGATTGATCCGTTAATATCGAGTTATTTTTAATTTTTATTTTTGTCAGGATGTTGGCTGTAATAGTATTTTTTCTTATAACCTTCAATCCGGTGGTGCTTAAGAAACAAATAATTCACAGGTAGTCGGATAGCTTCATGCAAAGATGAAGTTTATGTCTGTAGGTGTTACCACATATATCGCAAACCTTTTCCCCAGGGCCTGAAAAAAACAAAAAAGAAATATGTTAGTTATAGTGTCCGTCGCATTATTAGAGCAGTTAGTTAACCCTAGGAACACCGAAGAGACGAAATAAGTGGTTGCAACACCTATCAGCAGTTTCATACGTCCCGCTGTCTGCATATAAGTCTGCATATAACACCTTGTTGCAAAAACCATTCGTTTTTGGTAACCTAAAAAAAAATAGAAATAGACAAAATAAATTTTAATTTATGGCAATTTCATTTCAGATTAAACTGTTCTGCAAAATTTAACGAACCTTCGGGCCCCAAGAAAATTGTATCTGAACTTTATGTTTTCGAGGTTGTTCTTCGGGGTTTTCGACCCAATGTGTAAAAAGAAAATTATTGGGCGTTTTAATATCTTCAAACCATGAAGAACACAAATCTAAAGTAAAAAAAAATCTGCTGACATTATTGTAGAGAATTACCGAGGGGGGGGGGGATATACATTAGGGGGGGGGGGGGGGGGGTATTGTATTTTATCACATCAAATTTGATTGAAAAAATTAAATTAAAGTTTTGGTTTTGCCTAAATATTTTATTATCCCCCTCTAATGTTTCTTGTACCCCTTCTTGGTCACATATATTGTAATTCTCTATAATAATGTCAGAAAAAAACTACAAAACAATTCTTATATTGCTGAAAAAGCAATATGAGAACAAATCAATTTGTTGAATTTCTTATTTTTCAATTTTCTTAAAAAAGTAAGGTCAGCAGATTTTTTTTACTTTAGATTCGTGCTCTTCATGGTTTCAAGACATTAAAACGGCCAATAGTTTTTTTGGGCGAAAAATTGGGTCGAAAACCCCCAAAAACACAATTTCTCCCAACTTTAGGCGAATTTTCCGAGAAAACTAAATTTTGCCTTCAGATTCGGATTCAGCACACAAAAATACTATAGAAAAGGACAATTTCATTCTGAAGCTTTTTTTCCGAATAGTGTTATTAGTACAATACTATGCTCAGAATT
The DNA here is from genome assembly GCA_951217055.1 of Gerris lacustris. Classification (NCBI taxonomy): domain Eukaryota; kingdom Metazoa; phylum Arthropoda; class Insecta; order Hemiptera; family Gerridae; genus Gerris; species Gerris lacustris. Next base: position 38,918,091 of record OX578285.1, on the reverse strand, counting down.
ATAACAATTTTATTTAGTAATAACTAATTTAATTTTTTAATCTTTATTAATTTATGGACCAATTTTAAGTTATGGCAATTTCATTTCAGATTAAACTGTTCTGCAAAATTTAACGAACTTTCGGGCCCCAAGAAAATATTATCTGAACATTATGTTTTCGAGGTTGCTGAATCAGAATCTGAAGTCAAAATTTCTCATGTACGTACAGTTTTCCCGGAAAATGTGCCAAAAATTCGGAAAAATTGTGTCTTTGGGGGTTTTTGACCCAATTTTTTGCCCCAAAAAAAATGAGTAAAATAAAATCTGCTGACATTATTCTAGAGAATTACAATATATGTGACCGGGGGGGGGGGGGGAACATTTTGATCCAAGATGGTGACCATATACCTAGGTTAATTAAGAATTTCTTTAACTCATATAAAGCGAATATTATAATATTGGGCGGTTATAATTAAAATATTTGGAATTGCGGTTTCCCACAATAAACGTTTCGTCGACTAGAAGGATATTTATTTGTATAACCCCTAGTACCAAAGGGGTTATAAAATAACCTCTGTGGCACGGTACTTGTAACAAATACCTAAACCATATGATTTTAGGTTCGTTGCATCATTTTTCGTAAAGGAAAAGAAAAGGTAGGAGTAAAAATACAAACTAATATTATTAATGCAGTTGTTGATATGTGTTATATATATATATATTTTTTTTTATTTATTAGAAAAATTGCAACTACATATTTTTACATGTTATAATCAATATTAATGTATGTTTTTACAATGACTTGATTGACTTGAAGTGAGGAACTGTCCATTAACAGTACTCACTGATACTAGCTTGAATTAATACAATAATTAATAATTGATAATATATTTAGAAATTAAGCAAATCACGAGGCCACTGCCTCTTTAGGTAATGAAAGGTTGAGAATTAAACGATTGGGGTGTTGGGATATGGCTAGGTCATGGACGAAGGGGACTTTAAGTCGTTGTGAAGGGTGAAGTTCGAAACATAGAATAGAGCGTGGACTATTCTTCTTAGGATTTTGGACTGTAGGGACTGGATACGATAGGAGTTGAAACGCTTGGTTCACGCCCAGGGTTCAATACCGTATGACCAAATGGGCTTAATTATTGTGTTATAAATGAGTAATTTGTTATGTGTGCTGAGTTTAGATGTATAGTATAGAAGTCTGTGTAAAAGTTTGTAGCGTCTGTTGCAGTCTTGTCGTTTAAGTTCCAGGTCAAACGCCGGCAGGTGTAAACCAAGATAGCGGACGGAACTGGAGTGAGGGATAGGAATTTGGTTTAGGGTTACTGGCTCACATATGCCATGTCTCAAACTAAACGTTACATTGGACACTTTTGTTTTCATTAATTTTGATTCTCCACTTCTTGAGCCAAGTTTCCAGAAGTAAGAGGTGTTCCTGAACTTGTTCAGTTGCTACTATAGGTGATATGTTAGATGATAAAATACATTTATCATCTGCAAAGGAAGCTAAAGTGGTGCTAGGATGTTCAGGGATGTCGGAAGTGAAAATGGTATACAAGATTGGACCTAGGATGCTTTCTTGGGGTGCACCTGCTTTTATAGGATAAATTGAGGAAGTGGAAAGGTTGTAGGACACATGGTAAAAACGATTTTCTAGGAAGGATTTTAGGATTAGGTAGTAAGTGAAAGGAAGGACGCCCTTAAGCTTCCGAAGAAAGCCCGCGTGCCAAACCCTGTCAAAAGCTTGCGCTTCATCTAGGAAGACCGCCGAGCAGTACTTCTACTGCTCAAGGGAGGAAGCTAATATATCTACAACTCTGTGACACTGTTGGACTGTGGAGTGAAGGGATCGAAAACCTAACTGGTGGTTTGGGAGTGTTTTCAAGGAAGTTATTATAGGATTAATTCGGAGGAGGAGAAGTTTTTCAAGGATTTTACCCATCAGAGGAAGAAGACTGATAGGACGATAGGAATTAGGCAAGTGAGAAGGTTTGGAATGTTTGTGGATCATTATGATTTTTGCGAATTTCCCAAAGTGTAGGAAAGTGGGTTACTCGATAGACTGAGTTGTAGATGGAAGTAAGGTAAAGGATTCCTTTTTTGGGGAGGTTCTCAAGAATGTGGGAGGTGATAAGGTCATAGTCGGGAGCTTTATTTTTGGGAAGATGCTTTATAATGTATAGAATGTCGGATGAATTAAAGGCCTTTGGGGGAGGAGAAAGTTGAAGAGGAACAAAATGATCGTGTAATATATTATTGAAATGGGTTTGGTCATAGACATCAGGATGAGGAGAAAACTGTTCGGAGAGGAAATGGGCGAAAAGTTCTGCCTTAACAGCATCAATCTTTGCCCAGGATCGATCAATCTTTGGAGTGGTGAAGGAATAATCTTTTGTTTAAGGATTTTTCGGATAGCTTGCCAAAGGGATTTGTCTTCCGTCGTCAAGTTTCTAGTATAGTCTGAGAATTGTTCTGATCTGTATGTTGTCAGTGCTGTGGTCAGTTGTCTTGTAAGTCTGTTAAAAGTCAGTTTGTCAGAAGGAAGTCAAGTCCGTTGCCATATTGCCCTAGCTCGTCGTTTTTCGCTAATTAAGGTTCGTATCGTCAAAGGTAAGTAATAATTTGTCGTCCTGTGTTGTTTGTATGGTCTTGTACTGTCCCATACACACGTTTGTATTGTCTCAGTCAGTGTCTGTACAGCTGCGTCAATGTCGTCAGATGTCTTTTGTGGTATTTCAAGGTTAAGTTTGTCCTCTACTAACTGTTGAAATAAAGTCCAGTCTACATGTCCATTTATTAAGGTAGGTTTTTGAGGGATGGGAGGGGGACAGAGGTCTAGGATCAAAAGTACAGCACTGTGGTCAGAGAGAGATCGTGAAGGTTCAAAATAGTTGGATAGAGATTGGTGAGTGGAGAGTCGACAAAATAATCTAAAAAGTCTGGTAGTTTGTTTGGATCAGAAGGCCAATAAGTGTAATCAGGAGGGGGAAGGACCTGGTACCTGGAAAAAAGAATCAAGGGAAGCAAGGAATTTGTGCCACGTGGATTACGGGTTCTGCATGCCCAATGAGGGTTTTTAGCATTATTATCTCCCCCGGCTATAAACCTGGGACCAAAGGAACGGAATAAGAAAACAAAATCCTGATGGGTAACAGGTTTGCTCGGAGGACAATAAACAGAGGAAATTGTGTAGTCAAGTGGTAAGACATTTAGGGTTAGGGTTGTAGATTGGATAGATTCTGTAGGATTAGAAGGATGCAGAAAGTGGAAAAGGGAATATCTTATAAGGATCGCACTACCCCCTTGTGCAGTGTTATTTGGATGGTCAGTTCTGTACGTTAGTTAGTCCCGTATTTGAAAGTGTGAGCGTGTTGTGAAGTGTGTTTCATTTATGAGAGCAATGTCGATCAAGTTCTTGTTTATGCTGGGTTACCCTATTAGCGTTCCAGAGAAGGATGGTAAGAAAAGTTTGGGTTAGAGAGCTCATTTTTGTGAAAAGGCGGGAAAGACAGATGCTAGTGATGAGAGAGTTTGAAGGATGGTGAGGAGAGGTTCAATATCAGTTTTAAGTTCAGTTATAAAGGAGTTGAGGGTTGCCTGTAAGGTAGCAGTGAGGTCAGTGGTGTTTGTGGGAGGAGGAATAAAGGCAGGAAGACGTCTCTGAGGTAGTGGGTGATGACATCCTGCAGCCGCAGCGGTCGCGTAGCTGGAGTGAGATACGGGTTGCTCTCGGGTTGTAAGGTTACGTGCAGTCGACGGTAGAGAAGGAAATTGTGATGAGGAGGTAAGCGAAGAGAAGTTCATAGCAAGACCTGGAGGGTTTGACTGTGGGGTTGGTATTCTATATTGTTTGATTTTAAGTGGCGTACAAGGGTTTTATATCCCTCAATTTGGTTCGCTTGGATCAACAAGTCATATGACCTTGCTTTATAATTAAAGAATCCCGCTTCAATTATATTTTTAAGACCATTTATAAAGCCTGCAAAGTTAACAATATTTTTTACAAATATTGGTGGAGGTCTCGCTGAGGTGGAGTCGTTGGCTTCTTGTTGCGATTGTAAAACACCAAACGGATTTACGGTGGTATAATTCGAACTTGTCGAAATATTCCTCGGAATATCGTTAGGCTTTAGAATATTATGTTCGTACCTTGTGAGAGCGCGGAGGATGGTGCGGGTAAATCCACGGTGATCGAGTCACGTGGTGAGTAGGGTAGGTGAGTTTGTACAGGTGGGGGTGGCCTGGGCGGCCAGGCTTGGACGTCCCCTCCATCGAGGAATCAGAGCCGGTAGATTGAGCCAGTGATCTCGACCTCTTTTTATTCTTTTTTTTATTAGTCATAATAGAAATATAATCTCTATTGTTTACACTCTCTTTTTACCTTTTGAAGCTCATCTGATAAGATTCGGACCTCTGACCAGCCAGTCTAATCATTAGTTAGTCTTTAGTAATAACTAGTTAGTTCTTCACTTAAAAAGTAATAATTAAAAGAAAAGAAATCACTCACCGGTAAAAATAACTTAAGATATATACAGAAAAAATTAAAAGGAACACACTGGGAAAAAAAATAAAATCAAACGATTGATTTTAACTATAGTTAAATTGAAGGTAAAGAGAGAGCCGATACACCCGTGTCAACACCTTGGTTGAGACCGATATTGTAATATTTATTTTGTATGACAAAACAAATAATTGAAAAAACATGACATAATCAAATTATAAAGAAATGTTTTTTGCTTATTTTACAATGCAATAACGTAGACACTTGGAGAATTATTTTATTTATTGATACAATTATTTTTAACCACTTGTAACATTCTGGAAAATTAATCATTTTGCATGTTAGGAAAATATTAAAAAAAAAAATTGAGTTATTTATTTCTACAATTATAATACGATTCTAATAATTATACGATTCTATCTAAAACATTTAATATTCCCTGATAATTCTCAAACATTTAATATTTCCTAATAATTCTAATAAGGTTTAACACACACTTAAACCATTTCATATCATTTTGAATATTATCTTACTCTACATAACATCTTTTGACAATTTAAAACGTATTCGATGCTCAATAATTCTAAAACATTTCATGGTTCCTAATAATTCTAATAATGTTTAGCACACACCTAAACCATTTCAGAACATTTTGAATATTATCTTATTCTATATAACATCGTCTCACAATTGAAAACGTTTTCGATGCTCAATATATACAACTATAACATGAAACTAAGCAAATATTTTCACGAATTAAAATATTTAATTACACTAACCTTCTTAAATTTCTTTTGAAAATAGGAATTCGCGCTTAGTGCGGACTGAACAGCGAGTGCTCTGCAAATACGAATGAATGTCAGTTCTTGTTCATCAGTGCTCAGGGGGTAAAGTCGATTCATCAAAAAAGTACTTGTTTTTGATGAAGTTTGTATTTCGGATTAAAAATTCGAGAAAAGTATACTTACGTATTTCTCTCCAAAGGTACCAGATAGATGGGATAAATATTCACATTATGACTAACGTATTTACATTGCTTTTAAGTCTCTTGTAGGTAACAGAAGAATTTTAATTATCAATGCTAGATTATATAGGCAGAGCAGGCACCTGCCTACAGGCTGATTTACACTTATTAAGTTGTTAAGTGATTAACTAAATTTTAAGTGACTTAATTCATGTAAACAACGAATTTAGTAATAAGTTGCAAGATAAAATTTAGCGTGCAATTAAACAAGTAGAATAGAAATTTTCTTTTTTTCTGTTTAGTAGGTTGGCGTGGCTAATCACTGGATATGCGCAATTTAGTTAAATGCACAAGTTTGGCGGAGCCTCGCAAATCACTTATATTATTTAACTTACGTTTAATTTTAAGAAAGTGAGTCTGCAGGTTGCAGTAAGTAACACATTGATTTGATTTTGGATTTACAAATTGATAAAGAGTAGCATAGACTTGATAATTGAGCTGAGTGAAGCGAAGCTCTTATACTACACTTTGCATTTGGTTGGACACATACTCGTAATCCTCATGAAAAGTCTGAACTGATCCGCACAAAATTCGGCACGGTCACGGTCATAGTGACCAACCACAGGAAGGTAAAAATCTGAAATGGTTTATATTATACATGCTATACAATACTTTTTTATATTAAATTTATAATAAACAAATCGGCTAATGCCGTGGCGCCTTAACGGCTTTGAGGTTACTCATGCTATATATGTATACCTATTTTTTCAGTGGTTTTTATCATACAATACGATAATTTACTTAATACATAATCCGAAAAAAAAAACGTTAAACAGTATATACAATTTATAAACCTTTAACAAATTTTACTAAATAACACTTTACACTTTATACTGAATTGAAAAAAAATTGTATTTTTATTATCCTTATTTATTAATATTATTTATTTTAAAATATATAATTATAATTCAGTTCAAAATATGATTTTGCCCTTAATTGTTTTATTTTTCAAATTTGTAATATTTAATTTCATCATTTATTTAAATTGTTTTTTTTTCCCATTTATTTTAAAAATTTATGTTATTTATTTAAGCCAAGCTTGTGAGTAAACGTGCTTCATGCGATCCCACTCTGGACGTTGGCTTGCCACTCTTTGCCAAGTTTCCTTGCCACAAGACTTTCTCATCTCTTCGTCCCATCTTGCTACAGGTCTTCCTCTTCCTCTCTTCTTCTCCCAAGGATGCCACTGTAACAAAGCCTTGGACCATCGTCCATCGTTTCTTCTGGCTAAGTGACCGGCCCATCCCCACTTCCTTTCAACCATTATTTTCCCGATGTCTTCCATCTCGGTCTTGCTTCTCAGCCACTCATTCGATTTCTTCTCTCTCCTTGTAATCATCAGCATACTCCTTTCCATTTGTCTCTGGGTTACTCTCATCTTTTCAATTACTTTCTGTGTTAGCACCCAGGTCTCCACACCATATATTAACACCGGTAGTACGCATATATTCCATATTTTTTTCTTGTGGAGCATTGGTACGTCCGAACGGAATACCAGCCTGTACTTATTAAAACATGCCCATCCCAGACCAACTCTTCTCCTTAATTCCTCCACTTCTGCTCCGTGTTCTGAGATCAACTGCCCTAGATTTGTGTAGGTACTAACCTTTTCTATAAACTGGTCATCCAGCTCTATTCCTTCGATTTCTTCACAGTTTATAAGCATAATCTTTGTTTTCTTGAAGTTCAAGGTTAGTCCTATTTCCTTTACTTCGTCAATTAGATCTCCTATCATATTCTGCATATCTATTTTACTTTTCCCTATTAAAACTATATCGTCAACGAACTTCATGATATTAAATCTTTCTCCATTTATATTTATTTCAAACTGGTTCCAGTCAAGTTGTCTACATGCTGCCTCTAGAACCACAAGGAAAATGTTTGCAGACACCACGTCTCCCTGTAGCGATGCGGAGTTACATCTCCCGTCAACAACAGTAGGGCAAGTTTTTGATCAATGTGATCATGGCGTGATGCAAACCAATTAATGTAATATGAATTTTAACGATGAATAAAATTTAAGATTAAAATGCACGCTCAGCTCAATATTGCTAGCAGACAACTGCATTGCCCACCTAGTAAGTAATAAGAAAGAGTATTGTCATTTTTGGCGACAGTCATGTTATATTTTTCAAGTCATATTGACAGGACCGTTCTGGCCGCGCCTTACTCAGATATTTACTGTTGGTTGGAAGATTATGGCTAATGTAACCAATACAGATACTCGACTGCCTATTTCGGCGACGTGTGATCGTTTAGTTCTCCTCTCTTTAGAGGGGATATCCAGAGGGCACGTGAGAAATTCTCGGACGCGATCACTTCACCCTCCATTATTTCTAAACTGAAGTTGGTAGCACATGTGTACTAATTCTAAGGCAGTTGTAACTGATGTCTAAAGCATACTCTTTTAGTTTTGAACCCCCAGTAGGGGGGTACCAAACTAAAATAGGCGCCGCTATACGCCTCTTTTAGTTTGATACCCCCCTAAGAAAATGGAATAATCTATTAGGGGGGTACCAAACTAAAAGAGGCGTATAGGGCGTATAGGGCGCCTCTATTAGTTTGGTTAGATGAGAGGGAGGTTTCCCAATTGGTAAGTTACTTAAAATGTGAATTGTAATTTTTATGACGTTTGTATGAGGTATTTCATTTCTTAAAATTTTAACATATTATAATGAATAAAACTAACCTATCGCAACTAACCATCGCAGATTTGCTGTGGAAGAATTTTTTGGCCAAAGTTTTTTTAATTTTATTTTTTTAAGGTAAGGCATAAAAATACTTATAAACATAATTTTTACCGTTTATCCCCCCTAAGTGATAAGGCCCCCCCCCCCCCCCCCCAAAAAAAAAATTGGAGTTTATTTTTTGGAGAATGTTTTTAATTTTATTTTTTTTATGATTTGGCATTAAAAATACTTATAACCCTAAATTTTTACCCTTTACCACCCCTATAAGTGATAAGGCCACCCCCCCCCCCCTCCAAAAAAAAAACGGAGTGAATTCGAAAAAAACGACGAAAATCACCGTCACAAAATTACCGTCTCAAAACCAAGTGTCATAAAATTTACTGATGTTGATGGTACACATGTTGATTCTACCAATGCCCAGGATGACTTCGTTGGACAACTTTATACGTCCAAGCGTTCAGGCAGACTACTCACGTAAACGTAGGTCCTTCACAGGCCGGGCTGAGGGATGGCTGAAATCCTTCTACGCGAACGAATACGTGAGTGATTGACTTGAGATCGGGATGGACAAAAGTGCCACTCGAATCGCGGCATTTGTCAGGGACAGATAGTACCTTCTGACAAACTCTCTGAGGTTTGCAAGATACGCGTGCGATTTAGTTTCTGAGGTGTTGTTGGAGGAATATATTAACTCGCCGGGTAACCTTTTCGGTTCACCGTATAGCAATTCTGCGGGTGAATATCCTGTGATGTCGCTTAGAACTGCTCTGAACCCTAACAGCACTGTTGGGAGAACGTCAACCCAGCGTTTAGTTGCGTGACACCGAATAGCGCTCTTTAGTGTTCGATGCCATCTCTCAATTATCTCATTTGCATGACGGTGATTAGCAGCGGTGAAGAACTGGCTGACGCCTAGAAATTTGTTTAGCTCCTTGAACTGGCTTGATAGGAACTGTGTGCCACGGTCAGATGTCAGTCTCTTAGGAACGCCGAACCTCGAAATCCATGTGTCGAAGACTGCCTTTGCGACAGTTATGGCTGTAATGTCATGGATTGGTTTGACCTATGGCCTGCACGTTGTTGTGTCTATCATCGTGAGACAATACTTGTATCCCCGGTTAACGGGTAACGGGACAACTATGTCGATATGTACATGTTCGAGGTGACCAGACGGTTCAAATTTCTGCAGGGGTGCTTTGCAGTGTCGACTCACCTTGCTAGTCTGACACGCGAGGCAAGCTTTACTCGATTGTCTTCCATCGTTGTTTATTGATGGCCAAACAAATTTCTTCTGTAACAACTGGGTTACAAAGGAGGTGGAACGTAGAGTCTATCAGCGTCATCCTGGTACAGGTAGTTTTCTATTCCAGGGATCATAACACGGTGCAGGTTGATAGAGTATCCTTATTTGTTAAGGATTTTCTTGAGCTCCACGTCGCTTTCCATATCTCGCACTAAAATCTCGAAGTCCAGGAAGTCGTGATGCATTTAGACGGGATAGGTGGTCAGCGACTATGTTATCCTATCGTGCAAAGGGAGAAGTAGTTTACTGTTAATTATTTATATTGTGTCACCATCCTCGTCGAGGATCACCCTGCTACCTGCACCAGGCCTGGGCAGCGCACCACAAACCTTGCAGCTCCACTATCTATGCACAAGGTACTTACAACACCTTTTAGTTATCTCCCTTTTTATCTGTATATTTTTATTATGTGTATGATTATATTTAGCCAATTCTATAATTACGCCGCGCTCATCCGATTTTACCTTTACCCCTACCTCTTCCTTGCCTCCAACCTCTACCTCCTTTTATGTACCACCTCTTTCTCGTGCTCTTAAAACGGTACACAACTCAAAATTTACAATTTTTGGGAGATTAAATTCTAAAGTTTGAGAAATTCCTGAAATCATGCATTTATTTTAAAATCATTTATAGATGATTTTTAGCACACTTCAAACTATTCTCTACTATATAACTGTAATAACCTGTATCAATTGACTTTAACTTTTGTTAACTTTCCTGTCTGAGCAGTTTTTCACTGAATATGATCATATTTTGAGATGTGGCTGTAATTAGGGATGGGCGGAATGGAACGTAACTATAAAAATAACTAGTTCCAGTGTTGGAACGGTTCCAATCGTTCCAAGATTTCACGGAACTACGTTATTTTTGGAACGACTTTGAAGTTTTTATTTTATTTAATTTTACTGTCTAGTTTTATTTAGTTAATACATTTTTATTGTTTGAATTCGATACAAATTTTTTACCTCTATTTTTAAAAAAAAATAATATCTTTTAAGGATTATCGAGCAAAATAATGTCAACGAAAATAATGTGAAACGTAACTGATTAAAGAGGAAAAGAAAACGAGAAAACAGTAACGAAACTAAACAATTAACTTTAAGGGAACGTTAAAAACTCGTTTCTCTTGGAACGAAACTGATGATTTTCGTTCCGTGCCAATACGTAACGTGTAACGTAATTGATTAAAGAGGAAACGGGAACGAGAAAACGTAACGAAACTGTAACTCGGAAGGAACGTAAAAGGTTCGTTTCGCGTGGAACGAAAACTATAGTTTTCGTTCCAAGTTCCAGTTCCAGCCAAGCTGGAACGAAACGTGTATGTCTTGTATAGTAGAGTAGAGTAATGGAGTGGGGATGAGAGCTCGAGTCTCCAAATCACTCCAGTTATAGTGAAGCGTTATCTTTTTCTCTTTCAGAGACATAGATGCCTCTTTGCCGCTTTTTTCGTTTAGGTCCATAGTCACCTTCTCCTCTTGTCGCTTTCGCCCTTTGCCACTCGTTTCTTTTTTTTAGTTTTGTTTTCCGCTTTAGTAAATAGTTAGTAAATAATACGAAATAAACAGGTGAAATTTAAATTTTTTTTTGTTTCGTTTTAGGATCTCGTTATAAAAAGAACATATTCTAGTTTTTAAAAATATTATTTATACTGGTTACCATAATGCTGTATCATAAACATTTTTATTATACTGTTTACTTGGTTGCAATTAAAATATCAATATAAAAAAAGATAAATAAAGAGGTCTTAATATTATTATAAATGTTGGTATTTAATTTCAACTTTTCATCGTCAGCGTCAGTGAAGAGTGGAACTATTTAATAAAGAAACGGAACATATTGTGGAACGAACCTGGACTAGACTTAGGAACACGTGAAGTATAAGAGAAACTGTCTTTAGAACATAAACTGATACGTTCCAAAAATAACTAGTTCCTAGAACTAGTTATTGGTTTGGAACGAAACGTTGTAACTTGTAACTCGTTCCACTCATGGAACCGTTCCTCCCATCTCTAGATGTAATGAATTAACATCAGAAATTAGGTTGTCTCTTGCTCTAAAATCCTTAGAGATTGTTGTTCATGAAATCTCATTGTGTTTAAATTATTACACTATTGCTCCGAAATTTTAGAGTTATAACAGTATACTTGCAGGGATGATTATTATTTTATTTGACTTGTGACTCATTTCTACTTTAATATTCATTTTTTTATTTAATATTTTTTTTTTTGGATTTCTCATGTGAGTGTTTATGCTTTGTTTAACCTTTGCACTTACCTTGAAACATTCCACTGCATTGTCTTGGAGTGCTCTGTCCAATAGTTCCAATCTCTTACTTTTTTACTGCGCCTCTGGTTATAGCGGAGCTTGATTTACGTATTGTTGGTATGCCATTAGAGCATCTGTTCTTTTATCCGTATGTCTGGCCAGTAAAAATTTCCCGTTATGTGTAATTTAATCTAACCTTTTTTCGGTTTTCTGAACTTATATGCTATAATTATCACCGTTGATCAAAGAGATACCGCCCCTAAGCCAAGTGCTGCCAATATTCTGGCAGTGGGAAGTTACTCATTTCTCTTGTGCGTGTTTACGCTTGGTATAACCTTTGCACTTGCCTTAAAACACGTATTGTCTTGGATTGCTCTGTCCAATAGTTTTAATCTCTTACCTTTTTACTGCGCCACTGGTTATAGCGGAGCTTGATTTACGATTGTTAGTATGTCATAGGAGCATATATTCATTTATCCATATGTCTAATTTCCTTCCAGACTGGCCAATAAAAATTACTGCATATTTCACTCTGAGCTTTTTTCGGTTCTTTGAACTTATATATGCTGTAATTATCACCCTTGATCAAAGAGGTACCGCCCCTAAGCCAAGTGCCGCCCAACATTCTGGCAGTGGTAAGTTAACTAATTTTATATAAAACCAAACTAGGTGGTTTCCTGTGCTTCGTCTAGTGTATTTGGTTTTTTATTTTCGAAGTTTTATAAAATATTTTCAAAACATATTAAAATTCAAGATCCGATTTTTTTCCATTTTAAATTTCTTTTTACAAAAATTAAACAAAATAATTTTATGGGCTTCATTGTCACTTAATTCACCAATATTTAGGGTATTTTCTGTTAATCTCCTTTATTAATAATAAGAAACAAATCTGTTTCTTATTATTAATAAAGGAGATGAGCAGCTGGTATTGGATACTTTTAACTCTTTCCATGCAAGGCTTAATTTTACTATGGAGTTAGAAAACAACGGGTGTTAGGCATTTCTGGATATCAATGTGATAAGGGGTTCAGATAACTCCTTGTTAACAGATTGGTATATTAAGCCTACCAGTTCGAGGGGAGTACTTAATTTCCAATCCTCACACATAATAACACAAAAAAATCAATTGCGTTCAAAACTTGGTTAAGAAAGTGATTGATATCAGTAGTCCTTGTTTTCTCATAAATAGTAGGAGAAGGTTACAAACATTTTTCAGTAACAATGGCTACCCCACTCAATTAGAGGAGAGAGAAGAGTCCTGCTGCTTATTTCAAGTTCCCATTCATCGATGGCTTATCTCAGGGTATTCAGAGGATTTTACGACGTGAAATACCTCAGATTGGTTTAGCTTATTACAGTAGTTGCAGGGTTGGCTCTCTCTATACTAGATTAAAAGATAAATGTTCAGTTCACTTACTGTCTAATGTAGTGTATGCGATCAGTTGCCTGGATTGTGATAAAATATATTACGGGGAGACCTCTAGGTTTCTTAAAGAAAGAATGTACCAACATGAGTATAGTGTTAGGACACGCAAAATTACGTCCACGGCTTTAGCTCTACATTCAGTCAACCACAGTCACAGGTTTAACTTCCAGGAGGTAAAGGTGTTGGCTCAGGAACCAGATGAGCATAAGCGACGTACCCTGGAAATGCTATTTATTAAAAAGGATCCATTATCATTAAACTTTCGTAGTGATATTGATAATTTGCATGGAGTTTATTCTGGACTGATTGTACAAGAAACATAAATATGGAGGGTCGGAAATTATGAGTTTTTGTTGTTTGGACAACATTTGAATTCAATTTAAATGTAGTTTCAGTGTGTTGCCGCTAGATGGCGCCACTGGTTTAATTTTAGATTGTTACCTTTTCTTGGTTATCTTTTTTATATTTACCTTGTTAAACATTTTTCATATATTTATTTATTTATTCTCATTCTCTAGTCATTTTTTAAATTGTTTGAATATTCTAGTCGTCTTTTTTAAAATTTCAAAAAAAAATTATTCAATAGTATGTTACTTTAGTTCTTATTCCAACTGTTTCTCATTGTAAGTTTCTCTAGCTTTGTGTTTTTCACACAAACAGAGAAAAATTTGCACTGGCTCCGGGATTTGAACCACGGACCTTCATATTTCCAGTATAACGCTCTTCCAGTTAAGCTAAGCCAGATATAAACTTTCCTCTGCGCGAAACATTAGATAATCCCAGTATATAGCGTGAAATGTATTCTCAAACCTAGGAACCGATATTTTTACGGCAGTAGAACTAGACAAGAGAAAGTTACGCTAGAAACTCGCCATTTGGCAACATCCACTCCTACTAGAGAAATATGAAATCTCAACCTTCGGGCAGCGACATATAATTCAAACAAATTGGACAACATTTTTTAATTTTATTTTTTTATGATTTGGAATTAAAAAATACTTATAACCCTAAATTTTTACCCTTTACCACCCCTATAAGTGATAAGACCACCCCCCCCCCCTCCAAAAAAAAAACGGAGTGAATTTGAAATAAATAGGTAGTGCGTGAAGTCTCACGAAAAAAGGGTTTCGTTGGTGTTGTAAACATGAAATTAGTAAGAGGGGGGGGGGGGGGGGGGCAAGATTTTATGTTTTTTTGACAAAATGGCGTAGAAAATTAAACGCATTATTCAAGTGTTATATATTTTTGTAATCTACTCTTCAATACCTTTCATTTGATACCTCACTCAAAATTTAAAAAAAAAAAATTTCTCAGCCGCCATCTTGGATTCCCAGTGAATCCTACCAAGTTGCTATTCTAATTTTTTCTTTGGCCAATCAGACCACACATTTATCAAATTTTTATCACACATTTATATATTTTTAGTATGAGTGGAAATACGATTTTAAGGGGGGGGGGGGGGGGGGGGGCACAGCTTTGGGTTTGAACAGCTGAAAATTTTGAATTCACTATAGTATGAGTGGAAATACGATTTTAAGGGGGGGGGGGCACGCATAATTTTGATGTTTTTGACAAAGTGGCGCCGAAAATTGAACACTTTCCCTAAGTGGTATATATATTTGTAATCTACTCTTCAATACCTTTCATTTGATACCCCACACAAAATTTTAAAAAAATATTTTTTTTTCCCGTGACATCAATCAGCCGCCATCTTGGATTCCCAGTTAATCCGACCACGTTGCTATTCTTATTTTTTCTTTGGCCCATCAGATCGCACATTTTTCATATTTTTCTATATTTTTAGTAATGAGTGAAAATACGATTTTAGGGGGGGGGGGGGGACACGCAAAATTTTGATGTTTTTTTGACAAAATGGTGCCGAAAATTGATCAATTTCCCTAAGTGGTATATATATTTGTAATGTACTCTTCAATACCTTTTATTTGATACCTCCACACAAAATTTTAAAAAAATATATATTTTCATGTGACATGAATTATCCGCCATCTTGAATTCCCAGTAAATCAGATCAAATTGCTAATCTTATTTTTTCTACGGCCCACCAGACCACACATTTTGCATATTTTTCTATATTTTTAGTATGAGCGGAAATACGATTTTAGGGGGGGGGGGGGGACACGCAAAATTTCGATGTTTCTTGACAAAATGGCACCGAAAATTGAACACTTTCCCTAAGTGATATATATATTTGTAATCTACTCGTTAATACCTTTTATTTGATACCCCACTTAAAATTTAAAAAAAATATTTTTTTCGCATGACGTGAGTTATCCGCCATTTTGGGTTTGAACAGCTGAAAATTTTGAATTCGCTATATTTTTCCTGTGTGCGCGTCAAAACGATCTTCAATATTGGAAAGTTTCACGTTTCTATCTCTTTTTCTTCAAACGTTATTGGAACCGTACAGAGTGACAGACAGACAGACAGACAGACACATGAACGAAACTATAAGGGTTTCTTTTTTTGGTTATACCAACGAAACCCTAAAAAACGACGAAAATCACCGTCACAAAATTACCGTCTCAAAACCAAGTGTCATAAAATTTACTGATGTTGATGGTACATATGTTGATTCTAATTCTACCAATGCCCAGGATGACTTCGTTGGACAACGTTATACGCCCAAGCGTTCAGGCAGACTACTCGCGTAAACGTAAGTTTCACATTTAAAATTTGAATTTTAGGACGGAAAAAAATCCTAAATTCATTTAATTAATGGAATAAACATTTTTTTTAGTAAAACGAACACTGTCGCTGCTATGAAGTGATAAAGATTTATTTATTAAAGTGGACCTAAACGTTTAAAATAACGAAAAACACCGTTTTTACCGATATCTTACGTTCTAACGTAACGATTTTAATAAAACTTCTTACACATGGTTTGCAGTACCAAATGAAACAGGCATGTAAATTTTCAACCTGATACAAGCCGAAGTATTTGTGTAAGGAAGAGATATATTTTATAATACTTTAAATGGAGTGATTAATATGCCGGTGGAGTCTGAGGAAACAGTCGTGTTCCGTCTCTACAAGCATCTTCTCTATCTATAAACTCATCATGATTAACTTTTTTCTCAATATACAATACATTATTTATTGCAAGACGCTCGCTTCAATGATAAATAAATGCTTTTCTTTTAATTTTTTAACTCTGCTAAGTACAAACAGTTCTAATTTTGTCTCTTTTCTAACTCCACCACGTGTAAGTAGTTAGCAACCCATACGTACTTAGCATTGAGATTTTATAATTTTTATTTAATGAAAAGCGTAAGGAACTTCGTTCCTACCGGGTGTCCCGCGACACCATATGTATTTTTTTATGATTTGGCATTAAAAAATACTTCTAACCCTAAATTTTTACCCTTTTACCACCAATCCCCATTTTTAATAACGATATTATTACTGTAATAAACTTTAACTCTCAGTGGTCGATAACTGATCAATTATCAATCGATCAGTTATCCCCGCCAGGCGTCTACCGATGTCACTTCTCACCCAGCAAACAGCACGGAGTAGGGATGAGAACGAAGCCGGTCTCATATCATTCTTACGCAATAAGCTTTCTCTCACTATTTTGATAGGCCATCATCGTCCCCAGCGCTCCATTCCTCTTTCAGTCATTGACCACATCCCCACACACTTACAATGAGTTAGTTATTTTTTATTTAACTACCAAAATATTCAATAGAAATAATTTATATAGCAAAACAACGTTTGCTGGGTCAGCTTGAACAGAATTATTTTTTGTATGTTCGGTAGTTCTGAGAGTGGGCCGTAAACTATTTTTTATACCCCTAAGTGATAAGGGTTGCCCACCCTATTTTTTTATTTTTTTGGCAAAATGTATTAATTTTATTTTTTTATGATTTGGCATTAAAAAATACTTATAATCCTAAATTTTTAAATTATTAGTACTGTAATAATCTTCAACTTTCAGTTTTTAAGAGCCACCATTTTAGTATATATTTTAATTAACCATTTTAACCCATTTCAATTTTTTTAATAACCCCCCTTTTTTAATAGCGATATTACTACTCTAATAATCTTTAAATCTTAGTGGTCGATAACTGATCAATTATCAATCGATCAGTTATCCCCTCCAAGCGTCTACCGGTGTCGCTTCTCACCGAGCAAAGAGTACGGAGTATAGGGATTACATTATAAAATTTATAAATTATTAAATTATTATTATTATTAAATTATTAAATTTAATATCGCACAATCCATTGCGCTTAGAGATTGACATTGATTTGTTTTAACTGTCATAATTAGTGGTGATAACAAATATGTATACAATTTTTAATGTATATATAACTTTTGAGAGATATAATTTTAAATATATATTACTTAAGTTAATAAAGTACTATGA